>JAJGOT010000095.1:557500-1065000 GCA_022457155.1 Cladopsammia gracilis | reverse complement strand
CGTTTTGCAACTGATTTTTGTTTGTGATGTATTTCATATGTGTACATAGCAACTTTTTATCGGACCAGGTTATAATATTAATAAAAGCTTTTATAATAGCTCAATGGTTATATTTATGTAATGAAAGACAAGCTTTTCTATATGCGTAAAGCACTGTTTCTTTCAGCTGAGCTAGCACTTCGATGTTTTACCAACAATTATGGATAGTTCCCATAAAAATTTGGAACACCAACAACTAAATAACATAAAATCAGGCTTCCTTACAATACACGTTATCGGTTTAAGTTGTACTGTCACACAGTACCGTGAACGTCCTCGAATCTTTCATGCTTAAACAATTGCATAAAATGAAATGAAAGAAGCTGGTTAAAAATATCCTACGAAAATGAACAACAACTATAAACAAGATCTAGTGTTCAACTTTCAGTTGCACTAAAGGCAAAACCATGGATCAGACATGTTACTTATTAATTAAACATAATTGTATTCATTCATTGAACACGTTTGTACAAATTATGCAACTTGTCAGTGTTGTATGATGGATAAATGAACCTACTACTTAGACCCCACGGACACTAACAGTTCGTTGTTTATGAAAACAAAAATAAAATTATATTTGCCTCCTTTAAATAAAAAAAAATATATATATTTTTTGTTTATTCCTTTCGTGCCTGGCAATATTGATCATTTCAGAATGACATTTCCGGCTATTGAAAAATATTAATTCATCACCTTATACACCTTTTGCCATTGATTACCGCAAAATATACAATCATTTTAGCGAAACTTATGAACATATGCGCCAATATACGTTCATTCAAGTGAATGTTCAGTCATTTGAACTAAAACAACATTCATTAACGATTTTTACGTAATCAAGTGCACTCAATAGACTATTTTGGGTGTTTCTTGGTGTTGCGGAAGCCATTGTTGGTTAGCTTTTGTGTTGTGGTGTGGGTATTGTTCAGTGTCTTTTGAATCTTTTGTTTTACGTCATTTGGTGATCACACCATCCGCAACACCAAGAAACCACCACTATTTTGCTAATGTTGTGTTCCCAGTGCATCTTGGGTAGTTCCAGTCCTTTGTGGGGGCAAACGACCAGTTTGGCAGGTAATTTGAAATTTAAATTTTGGCCGTTTGCCCCCACAAAGGACTAGAACTACCCAAGATGCACTGGGAACACAACATTAGCAAAATAATCTATTGCAGTTTTCGGACAATCATTAGCGCGATTAGACATTCACGGATGAGAAATAGATTTTCATTTGCGCGTTGATGCATTTCAATAACATCAACGCAAAATCAATTGCACGATTGGTCAAGCAATAACGTGGATGTGATATTCATTGACATTTTTATTACAACTAGAGCAAACAATAGCATTTATAGACAATCATTTGAGTGCTCCTTACAAACGTTACCGCGTCCGTACAAACAATGACAATAAATGGCAAAAGGTGTACTTCTGTTGTCATGGGGAATTTCATGCAGTGCAAGGAAAACACTTCAACGAACACTATTAAGGGGTAGGGCCCCAAGAATATTTTGAATTTTTGAAACACCAAGAGAAATATTTTTAATATGCACTGCACTTTGGCAGAATTTTATATATTAAATAAAGACTGCAATAGGATTTTTCCTTCTGCACGAATTTTTTTTCGTTACCTTCTTCTTTGCACGATTTTTTTCCTGACATTTTCCCTTGCATGAATTTTAGTAATTTTCCGGACATCTAGACTAAATTTTTATAAACGAACTGATGCCTTTTATAGTCCAGATGTAGATCTTCAAGAATGCAAAGTTTGAAAAAATTCTATAAGAGCGTTTTCGAATAAACTTGAGTGGGTTGAATATTTTCCTGGAAAACTTTAAAGATTCACCTTACTTTTCCCGTTCAATTGGAAATTTTAGTAAAATCCAAGAGTTGACGTCGCGTGTGATTTACGTTAATGAGAAAAACAAAACACAACAAAGATAAAACAAAAAACAACAACAAACAAACAAAACGAAAATAACGACAAAAAATGTTAGCATTGATTGAAATAGATCGTTATTTAACAATTTTTCGCTTCAGGCTCAGTGAATATCTGGTGAATATTCATTTGCTCAATCCCACGCCGATTGACATCCGAAACATTTCCACCCTGAGTTATCTTTCACTAATTATATGTACAGTAGCACAATTTTCATAATGATTTTAGACTGATGTTGTCTTACCTTTGAAAATGTTACCCAGAACTTAGTTGCATATTTAGTGCTTTTCGGGGGGAATTGCAATTTCTTTCATAGCATTTATTTTTTCCTCGGAAACATCCACAAATCGCGAGGCGGCGATTTTAAAAATGTGTTCTCCCTGTTATAATCACCTCGCACGAGGTGATTACAGCGACATAACGCGTAAGCCTCCACCAATTAAAACAGCGGAATCTCTATAATCACCTTGAGTAATTTTACTAAGGTATATAATTGGGAGCATAGAAATACACAACTGTGATACTGTGATTTGTATATTTTTTCATATTCTACACAGATCTTACAATGAAAATATTACATCTGGTTCTCTTTACCAAGAGTACCTTAGTAAAACAAACTGAATGCAAATCTAGCACTACGGTAATGGGCTGATTTATTCAAATAAATAAATAAATAAATAAATAAATAAATAAATAAATAAATAAATAAATAAATAAATAAATAAATAAATCAGCCCATGCCGTAGTGCCAGCCTTGCATTCAGTTCGTTTTATTACACTTTAAGTGACGTCTGGTTCGAACATCTCTACATTGGATCCGATACATTTTCTTGACGCCTTGTGTGGACCTCGGCATTTTAAACGTTGCTACCTTAGTATAGTTGTATAATAAATTAAAATAATCTTGAATTACGTTCTTTAATAATTTGTTAATTTAATTTAAACCTTTAGGGCCAACAGAAACCTGTTTTTCCCAGGCTTTCCTCGCCGCACGCATCTATCAAATCTCAATATGACGTTGTGGTTGTGGGATCTGGCTATGGTGCTTCTATCGCAGCAAGCCGTTGTGCAAGAGCCGGTCAGTCTGTGTGTGTGCTGGAAAGAGGCAAGGAGTGGTTACCTGGTGACTTTCCAGAAACTTTCAAGGACGCGTCGAAAGAAGTGCAGGTCACATTTGGCGGGAAGGAGAAAAAGATAGGTAAGGGCTACCATGGCCAGTAGCTGTGCGCGAGTGAGTTTCACCTGACTATACTTATTTATTTATTCTTGAATAGTTATTAACGTATGCTTCGTGCCGACTTAAAATAACATTTTATTTTAATTACAGGATGCATTTATTTAATGCCAGACTCTGAAAGTCTATTGATATCCAGTTGCGATGAAAATAATAAACAGTTTGGAAATAGTTATTATTAGTAATTGGACTGAGTGTCGTACAATTCAGAGAGTATTACAAAAAAAAAGTTGTAATTGGACACCAACATGACCGCGCGCCAATAACGTAAGAAATAGGCGCGTCGATGACCAATCACAATCGAGAAGTTTGTTATTGATATGATTATTGGTACAAAATCTATTCTTTCGACAGTCCCCACAACTCCTAATAATATGACTAAGCTTATGGTCCCGAGAGTTGTACTGCGCATGATAATTTTGGGTAACTCGTTAACCGGAAGCGGGAATTTATTAACCGGAAGCCAAAAACGACTCTAAACTTGCCGCTGATAGCAAGTGAAGGTATAACTCAACAAGCTTCATAGCTCACGATAATGATATTTTTTGTCGAACTTTTGGGAGGATATTTCACAAGCAATTCCACGCAGTTTAAGTCTGCTTCTCATGATCACGTGTATAGTCGGTTTGTTTTAAGGCGGGACTTAACCTAAACACCATTTTTCCGCCACTTGACATGGCTTTAATGGAAATATCTCGTTCACGTTTCAAGCAATCCAAAACCTCTATGCTCATCCCATGAATCTAAGTTATGGGGTGTTTTGTAAATTTTGGGTGAGTTTTGGGAGGAAATAGTTTTTTTTTCTCAAAGGATTGGTAAAATTAAGAGAAATAAGAAATATTGAAGATTGAGAGGAGTTTTAAAATTAGAATTTGTAGTTAATAATTAATAGCACGGACATCACGTTAGTCCACTAGCAACCTGGAGTGCTCTTGCGTGGGTGTCAACTGTCTGTTAGTGTTCCAAAAATCATTTTCGTTCTTCTATCCCTTCTTGAAATTTTAAAATTTTGGTAGTTTCTTGGTGTTGCGGATGGTGTGATCACCAAATGACGTCAAACAAAAGATTCAAAAGACACAAAACAATACCCACACCATAACACAAAAGCTAACCAACAATGGCTTCCGCAACACCAAGAAACACCCAAAATTTTATTCAAATTTAGGTTGAGTCCGCGCCTAAAGAGGACAAAAGAGCAAAAGAATAGATATCTTTTGGGAGTAACACCTCAAGTCACTTTCACACTGCATACATTTCTTACTGAGCACTAAGTTCATATAATTAATTGAATTCATCTAATTATCTTCGCAGGAGAGCCATCTAACTTGTACGAATTCTTTGTAACCGATGACCTTTCTGTGGTTCAAGGGTGCGGTCTTGGCGGCACCTCTCTCATCAACGCTAATGTTGTAATAGATGTGGACCCCGCGGTGATTCAGGACCCGGCATGGCCTAAAGAATTAAAAGAAGACTTGGAACAGTTGACGACGATAGATCGTCAGCATTTCGACGACATGATTAAGCCCATGCCGTACCCGGATCATTACCCACAATTGCATAAAATTGAAAGAATGAAGGAAGGTCTTGGCGGATTTGACATCGAAGACTTGGATAAAATTCTTTACAAGATACCACTTAACATAAACTTTCAGGACTTACCGGCAAATCACGTGGGAGTCCCTCAACCTAAATGCACAGGTTGTGGAAATTGTTGCGGGGGCTGTAACGTGGGCGCAAAAAACACGTTAAACATGAATTACCTGCCTGATGCGAAGGCACATGGAGCGGAAATATTCACAGAGGTAAATGATTTTTTATTTATATTGAGTAACATTGCACCTATCAAATAAAAAAGATTTCCCTTTTCGTTACCATGGCCAACCTTTGTGTCTGGTAAAATAGGTTTCATTCTGTATTCGCCCCGACGGAAGGCTAACGATAGCTTCACATTAGCTATATTTTCTACACCATTGTATCCTTCTTGCATTTATATATCACACCCACTTGCAGGTTCTGTTACTTCTACTGAAGATGGATGAAGTTCATCCGAAACATGTTTACATTAACAAACGTCGTAACCTCCTAAAAATTGTTTCCTACCTGCTGGTTCTACGGAAATTTATTTATTTTTTATGTATTAATAATTAATACTGCCTATGCATATATCTTTCACATGAAATTAGGTTACTGATCTCTTAAAACAATTTAAGAAGTATATCTTCATACACCGATCGCGACTTTGAGAAATTAGGATACTAAATAAAATGCGTAACTGTTCTCAATGAAGTCAGGTAACATCACTTGTATTAAGCTGTAGTTTATTTTATATTTTGTATTAGTTTTAACTGAGTCTGTTTTAACCATTGTTAAAAAAGGATTTCTGACTGTCTATCTGTAGGTAGAGGTGACAGCTGTTCTTAAGGCTCACAACTCTAGCGACTGGGTCGTCAGTTACAAGCGACTTGTTCCCGGTAGTTTTAACGTCGAGGAACAGACAGTGAGGGCTACGTATGTTATTCTCGGCGCGGGTGCTATTGGTTCTACAAAAATACTTCTGCGTTCAAAGGAGCGAGGGCTCGATGTGTCTGATCAAGTTGGAAAGCGCTTCTCTACTAACGGAGATGTGCTTGGAATCAGCTATAATGGTGACAACATTGCAAACTCGGTAGGAGTTGAAACTAAAAACATGGCGTCTACCCAAAGTCCACCGGGCCCTTGCATAACTTCCGTAGCGGATTTTCGTAAAGTGATCGGCGGCAGTTATGAAAACCATTTTGTTATCGAGGACGGAACACCACCATCAGTAATGTCTGTACCGTATGCAGTTGCTGTGAGCTTTGGCGCGAAGGTTTTTGGCATGGATAAATATCCTGCTGATGAAATGCTCGAGAAAACATTCCAGGTACGAATGCTAATCAGTTTAAATGCTAAAATGATCTTAAATTGTACAATTTACTGCAAGAAATTTAAAAATGCTCTGTTTTAACGTTGATTTGGGTAATTTGGGTAAACATACTTGTCAAAAAATTATATGGTAGTAATGCAAACGTCACATGCACATGTCATAAACAAAAAAATCTGTCGCATCAAAATGTTGCCAGACATTCCGCCCCACCCCACCCTGAATAGGTTAAAGAACAAATTACCGAATTACTCAGCACAAGAAAATGTTTTCTTTTTAATGCTTATGAAAAAAAAATTACGGAACAAAGTCACTTTTATGTCCCTGGCTACCGCGGCTGGTGCCCTGTGAGTATCGTTATAAACTAATGCTAAGGAATGTACTGTAAGCTAATGATCGTATAACAACAGGGATGTTGCAAATGCAACGTTTCACGTTGTATTTGGGAAGGAAAAATTAAATCATCATTTGCCATCATCATTTATCATCAGTTGTTTACGAAAATTGATCATAGCTATTTCTATCTAACAAAACCTTTGAATGCTGAGGTCCACACGACGCAGAAATTAAACTTGCTGGTAGTTGCCGGATCTTCCTTGCGAAAGATCTCGTGCCAGGCGTCGCTTGAATGTGAAAATACAAAACTGAATGCAAGGCTGGCACTACGGCAAAGGGCAGATTAATAAATTAATAAATCTGCCCTTTGCCGTAGTGCCAGCCTTGCATTCAGTTTTGTATTTCTATCTGGTTTGACGTCTATTCTTGGTTGGCCCTTACAGTCTGTAAGTCATATCAAAATAAAACACACAGATTTCGATTCTAAAATGTTTATGGAATTGTAGAGAGTTTAAGACTACACGTCTGGGCCAAATATTCGAGCGCAAGAGCATTTCGTTCAAGAGTTATAGGCGAACGAGCATTAGACATTTTTAGTAAAAAGGCAAGGAGCGGCCATCTTAGGACACCAACATGGCGGCAAAAACTTCAAAGTCTTAATTACACCAAAAATGTCATCACAAAAGATTGGATTCACCACAAGTTTAATTAAATCGGCTTATAAGCATCATCATCAAAAATAACATTCAATCAGTTCAATTTTCTTTATTTTCACGGCTTATCTGAACTAGCGTGACGAATTGCGTGACACATTTAAAACCTTCACAAATCAGAAGCACTTTTTTTAGACACTTTTTGTGAAGGATTGTAACACTGGTATCCACATACCATGTAAGGAACGGCTTTGTAGGATGTATAGTTTAAATTTTTGAATTTTTATTACGTCATGTACAAACCAAGAATAAGTTATTTCTTGTTTTTAGGAAATACAGGGCAAAGGAATTGACAATTCTTTGGCGTTTCTGTGTATGAGCCATGACGACGCAACTGGAGTTATTTCTTTTGAAAACAAAATCGACGATGTTGATATCACATGGGAGAGGTTAGGCTTTGATAGAAATTTCGAAGACGTAAACCAAGCACTGGAAAAAATAACACGTGGTCTTGGAGGGACTTTTGTCAAGAACCCAATGTGGTTGGAATCCTTGGGACGAAACGTTATCACCGCCCATCCTTTGGGTGGCTGTTCCATGGGAGAGACTGGACGTACTGGTGTAGTGAATCACGCTGGTCAAGTCTTTGACGGTAACTAAAATCACAATTAAAATATAAATCTGTTTAGAGAGTGAGTGGATCTATATTGATAAGGGGAGGGTGAAACGTTTTTGACCAACTCAGGTCATTATTTCCCTCTAGCCCTGAGGAACAGGCCAAACAGGTACCATGTTTAGTGTTCGCTTATGAGACGTTCGACTTTACATACATTTTTACATAGTTTTATTTCTTTTTCAGGTGAGACAGATGAGTTGATGGATGGTCTTTTAGTGGTGGATGGATCCATTATGCCACGAGCAGTCGGAGTGAATCCCTTGCTCACCATCTCCTGCATAGCAGAGCGCTGCATTCGTCTTCTAGCAAAAAGAGAAGGGTGGCACATAGACTACGACACATTTATACCATTAGGTTGGAGCAAAGCACCTTTAATTTATTCATTGAAGCTCAAAGCCAGTTGGTAAAGGCTAAGGAATGGACCTATTTATTTCTGTCAGGTGGTTTATAGCAATTCTTTAGCCCGATTTTTAAGGGACTTGTAAACTATAAGTTTTCTCTTGTTTTCTTTCGTTTTCTCTCGTCTTTACTTCCTGTCACTATGTACGATATTTTTGGGTCTGCTAACACTCTAGAAACTAGAGTGGATATTTTCCCAATCCTAACAATCCATGCATCCTTGATTTTATACATGTGTATGCATTCCTGTGCTTTAAAATATGTATACTTCTACTATTTAAAACAATAATATCTCATACGTTCTACGCGTTCTGAAGAGAGCTGAAACGAGTAAAATACGTAAGGTGTACCTTAGCACAATTAGGCCTACCGTTGAAGATGAACTTCATGTACGTGAAGCTATTTCTGACTTGCTATCAACTAAAATAGAAACATCCCAGTGGAGAGCTTTTATGCTATAGGTTTATTATTGTGTTCGGTAGAGGCAATCTCGTTACCACAGCTTCCACTTTAGATAATCGGTGCGTCCATCTTTGTTATCAGTAAATGTGACAATAACTAGTGACTGTCGTTATAACTTGAGATGTCATCTCGATAGTATTTTCACGTTTAGGAAACTGAAAAATGTAACCCAGGAGAACACAACCTTTAAGTGTGCAATATGCAATCCTAAATCTTTAGGACAAACAATACTTATACCTTTAATAGCTTTAAGCATAAGTATCACCGATTTCATCAAGAGCATTTCTTGTTAGAACCTGCCGCCAATAGTACTTTGCGTGTATTAGTTTTAGAATACTAGTTATTGGGATTGGGTTTGGCGATATAATTAATTTATCATATGTTTAAATCAAAAGGATTCGGAATGAATGATGTTATCCATTATTTCCTTCCAGAACGATCCGTCTTTGCAAAAAGAAAGCCTGGGATTCGCTTTACGGAGAAGATGGCAGGAAAATTTACTCCCGCAAAGAAGAAAGCCATGGAGACCACTTGTGAATTCACTGTTACCATAGAATCTGACGACGTAGAGCGCATGGTTAACGACGATCCAGCCCACGCAGCCCAAATAAGCGGCACGGTTTCATGTCCAGCGCTATCACCCACTCCAATGACAATCTCTGAAGGTCAGGTTGCAATTATGGTACTGTATTTCGCCTAGAAAGGGAGTAATTAAAAAAAAAGTTTTTGAATCATCCGTCCAACCCTTAGCCGCATTAAAATATTTGACATGTTAAAAATCGATCCAGCTTGTACGCTCCCAACAAATTTGATTTTTTTGACATATAAGATGCATGCCCTTACAACACTTGGCTAGCTGTTTTACATCTACAATCTATTGGGTGACCAGGCTGTGACGCACTGCTGGTGGCAAAAGAACATTGGGTTGCTTTAAACGAATCTAAATCCGGATTATGCGATGAAAAATTCAATCTCAGATTGCAATCTGAACGATTCACGTCCGGAGATGGATGGTATCTGAATCTGGTTTCAGATTAGCGTTACATTTGCAGACTAGTCAGATCAATAGCACGTGGTCGACCAGAACCAACACACAAACAAACAGAGGCCCTTCGCAGACTAAGGGTGTCTGAAGATGATGAGCCGTTTCTCATGAAGGAGCATATAGATTTTTTTTCTGAGTTTTGTTCCAGCTAACATGTAAATCCAAATAATCTAGATTAGTACTTTAAACTGAAAGGGGATTGTCTAAAGGGAACGCTGCCTACATCAAGGCCCTGGCGCAGTACAGGAAATGATGAAACAAGTTCGCTACCGATTGGCAATGTCTTGCACGCTCACAGCTCTCTTTATGTTGTTACCTTCAGGCCACTTCGAATTCCTTAGCCAGAGTACCGAACATATAGACACAAAAGAAATGGTGTACAGAATGTTGATCACTACAAATCGTGGTAAAACGTTCGCGTTCCGTGGAGTCAAGTACATTAAGAATAACTCATTCGGTGAAACTGGACTGCATGATACTACGATCTTGTTTGTCACTGTTTACCAAGGAAAAAACTTCTCTGGGACGCCCGTGGGAACTGCAACGCTCTATATCACACTGCCCTTCTTTATGAAACAGCTGAAAACTATTGAGATCACCCATACACACAGTAAAGTCGAGAAGTTAAAGTGGACGTCCCGTTTCATTGCATTCTTTACTGGTAGTCTCTGGGAGATCTACAGTCCTATTACAACGAAGAAAACTGTCTTTGACCTGAACGCCCCGCCAAGGATAAAAAGACCTCTTCGACTGAATGGCAAACTTCCGGAAGCTTATAAATGTATTACTAAGGATAAGGTATGGAATATTCTTAATATGATCCAAGATCATAATAATCTCTGTGTTTCTGTGTTATGAGACGGTGTGAAGGTATGTTTGGCTGCGATCTTGTAGTGCTGCTGTTTCCTGCATGAGACTTTAGATGCATGTGTTCTTGGGGTCTGTAATTATGTGACCTCCTATTAATTCTTCCCATTTATCTTTCATGCAATTTATATCTCCCTGCTTCTTCGCTCTCATTGTCCTTTCCGGGGTCTGGGTCCTCATCTTCGTTGCTCCATGGTTCTGTTTTTCTGCAAGCATGCAGTTTACAGACCTGCGAGGCCTGATATTTACTAGGTTGTCTCCCTAAAACGCGTCCGATGATTTTGGTTCAAAAAATAAATTTCTTTGATGTGGGCTTTATAAAAAGCCTTTATCTTAGGAGTCATAAAAATGCAAATCGTTTGATCCAAAATACTACTTTATTTTCTTTTACGATTTATTTATTTAAGTTTCACGTGGTCGGTACTAGTTTTATGCCGCTGAGACCCAAATAAATCACAAACATTGCCGTCGCTGTTAAAAAATTAGAATTCACTCGAGAGGCACAATTACTTTTTGCAATCTACAGATACATCATTGTAGTTTGCTCAGCAATATATATGTATATATATATATATATATATATATATATATATATATATATATATATATATATATATATCAGATCTAGATTAATTTCTTATTTTAACAGTAAACAACGGGTCATTTTATTATATTATTTTACACAAATAATCGAAATAATCAGCCTTCGAGCGAAACACGAAAATAGGTCAACTTTAAGGAGAAATTTTAAAAATGTGGCACCTGATTGAAAGTCATTCTATATATAAATAAATGACCGTAAATCCTAAGTAAGAATAATATTTCTGTCCACTCCACATTTCCAAGATTTACAACCACCGTTTAAAATTCACGAAAACATGACAATAAACAAACACTGCTCGGGCAAGTTCACTTTCTAGAATCTCTTTCTTTGCTTTAAGTTGACAGTTTTGGCAGCTTAAGTCATCCATAGATCCTGAAAAGTTCCAAAGCAGTATGATTTTCATCCAACACTAAGTTTCAATTAAAGTTCTACCTTGTTACAAACGGACCTAAACGGACCTAAAAGGCTTTAAAAGCAACATTATAACATATAACGCTACGCATATATGTGGAAATATTAATAAAAAAGACGTTGCATTAAAAAAAAAACATTTTTTTTATCTAGGTTCATTTTAGTTATTTTAACTTTATAGACCCCACAGCTTAAATATGACCTTACAGCTCAAGTCCGAGGGCAATACTCGCGATAACCCTATAATCCCTCCTTATCCAGAAGTGTTTGTCTAAAGGGTTATATAAGCAACTTACAATTTATCCTACAAATTTCACCAATAAAAAGAATGTACGTTGATCGTTGTGGGCGGCACGGTGGTCTAGTGGCTAGCGCGTCGGATTTCAACTTGAAGGTCGGTGGTTCGAGCCTGGTCTCTGCCGTCGTGTTGTTTCCTTAGACAAGAAACTTTACTCCACACTGTCTCTCTCCACCCAGATGTATAAATGGGTACCGGCGACAAAATGCTGGGGGTAACCCTGCGATGGACTAGCATCCCATCCAGGGGGCAGTAGCAATATTCCTAGTTGCTTCATGCTACGGAAACCGGGTTAAGCTCCGGCCTTGTGGGCCATCGTGGCCCGTGTACGACTTTACCTTTACCTTTACGTTGATCGTTATTACAGATTGAACTGCGATTGACAAGATTCGAAGGTGGAAGAAAAGGACCGGTGGTGATGTTTCATGGGGCAGGGGTGAGCAGTGGAATTTTCAGCCTTGATACCATTGAAACCAATCTCGTGGAATTCCTTGTGGAACACAGGTATCGTATTGAAACATATTCACAATGCTGTTATTTAACCCTCAAAGCAACCTCGTTCCCAGAGTTCTCTCTCTCCAGCTACGTCATCATCGATTAATGACCCTGATTTCGGTTGGTCACATCCTTTCCTATCACAAAAAAATGCACCACCAGGGTATGGTCAACTGATTATTTTAATTGATCAACCAACATCAGGCGAATGCACTTTCGCTAAAACACCCGAGTAATAATCCACAAGTGGGTGGCATTAGGGTAGCTGAATTTTTGTGATCTGATAACTGAGTATGGTCACTTGTCGCTAGTACATCAACAATCAGTTTGCTAATCAATCAATGGATCAGTCAATTAATCAATCAATCAATCAATCAATCAATCAATCAATCAATTAATCAGTCAGTCGATCAATCAACCAATTAAACATTGATTGATTGATTGAAAAGTTAGATGAAGTAATTAATTAAATAAATGGAAATTTCAGTGGAAGCCCTCATGGTGTCAGAAGGAGGAAAATCGGAGTACCCGAAAAAAAAAGCTCTTGATGCAAGGATGAAAGCCAATTAACCTAAATATGGCCTCGCTTCCGAGATAGAGTATCGAAAATAGTGAATCAACTTTGTTAGGAATAAAGAAACTAAAGTAATCTTTTGAGAGAAGAAATAAGGAAATTAAAACACGTCATTTTTGTTTCATTGCCTCGTCTTCTATGTTTCTGTTTTAGATATGACGTATGGCTTGTCGATTGGCGGGGGTCATGTGACCTTCCTTGGGCTTTGTACCAGGACTACACGATGGACGAGTGTGCAGCTTACGATGCCCCAGCGGCTATCGATAAAGTGTTGGAAATCACCCAACAGGTATAATTATAATACGTCATCTGATGACAATGTATCTAACGTCAGTAAAACATAATTGTAAATACACCCTGATAAACAAATATCGTCATAACACTAATATTAAGGCAGGCTGGAAACGCTCTATTAGGCCATCGGTGGCTTTTTAATTTTTCTAGACGGGGTGGGGTAATTTCAAATAATAAAAGGAATAATCTTTTCAATAACAAAATTCTCGATTGTGATTGGTCATCCGCGCACCTATTTCTTACGTAATTGGCGCGCGGTCACGTGAGTGTCCAATTACAGCTATCCAATTACAACCTTTTGTAATTGGATAGCTGCAATTGGACACCTACTTGCGCGCGCGTCAATCAGTTTCACTTCAATGGGTTCTTTTTTGCTTTTTTTCCTCCTACTTTCAAACTGCTATTAAATATCCTAGGCGTTTTGAGTACAAAAAAGACCACATAGACTTTTAAATCTTGAATTTGGTTATTGATGCGATTAAATAGTAATTGAACTTCGTGTCGTACAATTCAGAGGCAATCGTTCTCGTAATTTGAAATTACTCGCCCGATCACTCCCTGAATTGTACCAAGGTTCCCAAGTGGATAAAATTATATTTACCAATTCATACAATGAATTGATGGAAATAATTTTACTGGCATTTTAAAACTTGTTTTAAGAGGCCCTTTAAAGTATCCCGTTGCTAACTAACGCGGTTGCTATCCGAAGCTAAATCAAGTATAATTGTAGTCCGCTGTCCTCGACAGGTAACTTCGCGCGCTTTGTCAGTCTGGAGCTCCGTAAACAAAACTGTCCTATACAAATATGCAAAGTTTGAAGTTTGCCTCGTTCAGTTCCTGAATTGTTGGTTAGTTCTTATTTGAAGCTAAATATTGTTTCTCTGAGAAGATTCGTCTCTGAGGTTTTCAAGCGGGAAGCAAAACGAAGAATTAATCAAATGCCCATGCTCCTGATCAGCCAACTCCAACTCGTGAATAAGAAACGCTCTAAATGAAAAATTCTTCACGAAAAAAAATAAAATAAAAATTCGTGGTATACAGAGGGTTTGAATACGGCCCGAGTGTTTGTGTATATAAAACAAAAGGAGTATTACAGCTTTTTGTGTTACACGAGTGCAAGCTGATTATTTCAACGAATATTTGCATTTAGTAACTAGAGTCTTAAAATATTTTAAAACTCACCTTGCCGGAGCCATAATTGTTGTTAAAACTGGAACGTTTGAATAAGACTAATATTTCAAATTTATTTTCGTGGTGAACATCAAAGACTAAAAGCAAATTCATAAACTTCTAAATCACATCATAGCATTTCATGACGGGTAAAACTAGTTACACGAGATAGCAAGTAGGGCACTTTGGTTGTAGTTGGAAGCGACTAGTAGGATTATTGGATAGGATGCTAAACCATTGCAGGGTAATTCCCAGTATTATGTCGCCGGTACCCATTTGTACACCGTGTTAAAAAAAGAAAATATAGATTACAATTTTATTCGACACCACCCCAGAGACACAGACCTTCAACGCGCTAACCACTGCCCCACCGCCCTGCATCACAATAATCATACGTATTAAAAAATAAATGTAATATGTTTTCTGCTTTTTTAAAGAGAACTGTTCAAGTACTTGCCCACTGTTTTGGATCCATGATATTTTTTGCTTCTCTTCTTTCTGGCAAACTTGATGGCAAAGTCAGGAACTTGGTTTGCAGTCAAGTGGCTGCCAACCCCATTCCAAGCCAGATCAACAAGTTGAAAGCAGGGCTCTATTTACCTGGAACGTTTGAGGCACTTGGTGTGGATGGACTCACAGCGGATACAGATGATTACGCATCTTTGAGTGACAGGCTTTTTAACAGTGCCACCAATATATTCAGCAAGATAATTCTCCCTTATGACGAATTGTGTCATAACCCTGTATGTCACAGGTAAGTACCAAAGTGGCTAGGTCACTATATTTTAAATAATAATGTCACACTGGTTAACCTTATAATAGGCCATTTGCACGATGACGTCATATGACTACAACTACCACAATCCTTCAGTTTTTTGTTTTGTAGTGCAAATTAGGGCCATTGTTATTTAAACCTCACTGGGATTACAAAATTTAAATAAGAAAGGAAAAACGAAATGAATTCTGGTAGTTGTAGTCAAATGACGCCATCGTGCAAATGGCCTATTGGCGAATCTGACAGGCTAGAATATACCATCATCATCGCTCTTCACGCCAGTAGGCACATAAGGCCGCAACATTCTTCTTCCATGTCACCCTGTCTCTGGCTACCGTTCTCGCAGTGTTCCAGTCGTTCCATCCTGCCTACCGTCTCTCTTCTTCTACTGTCCTCATCCAGGTCGTTTTAGGTCTTCCAACTGCCTTTTTACCCTCTGGCGTGCGTTTCTCAAACGTCCCGAAAACTTTACGGGCCCGAAAAGCCTTATTTTGTGCACAGTGTTAATGACAAGAAATCAGTTTTTGTTTAGCTTAGAAATAAAATTCGTAGTTGACGAAACACGTCGGGCAGGCTTGTGGGCTATTAACTGCAGCTCCACTTGATAGAAACTGAGAATTAGAAATGGCTTTGGGGCCCGAAATGTCTTCGAGAAACGCAGGCCAGGTCTTTATCCTCACAAGTGACCTTATCGGTCACTCAGGGCTTCTCGTAGGCTTTCATCAAGCGACGTCATTTATATAAACCTTCCAGTTTACTGTTTTGTCTATTGTCACCTCCACGCCACAGACATATAGTTTTTTTACAATATATGATCGTAGATGTACGCAGCCATACACACGTACGCTTCTCCCCACTTTGATAAAGAGAAGTGTTCCGTTAAATGATATAAATAACGACCGATCAGGAGACCAGACACACGTAGCTTCTAATATAGTCATAATTGAAGCTTTAAATAAACAAAGGACTCTGATTTCTCATGTAGCAACACTACGCTTTCATAGTGTCAAATGAAAAGCCATTCCCGTATTTAGGTTTCAGCTATCAACGCAAGTTTCTCGAGGAGGGGACTCCCATATAAAAATGACGGGGGAGCTCGTCGGAAATTTTCGAGAAACACCCTAAAAGGTACCAGAATCTCGTTTCATGAGCGTGGCTCAAACGGTGGTCATTTTAGATTTTAGCACCCAGGTGGTACCAATCTACAAATTTTGACTGTTAAAATGAACAACGAGCATCCCCGTTCTTTTTTATATTGGAGTCCCCCCGGGCTTGTTTATTAACTGAAGTGTTTTAAACACTTGTCCTTTTGCTGATACTTTTTTTTGCAGGATCACATTTATGTACGGTCCTCTTTGGGAACACGAGAACCTAAACCCACTCACCCACGATACACTTCACGAATTCTTTGGCCATTCAACAGCCAAACTTTTCAAGCACATTGCTTTGACAATGAAGAAACGGAAACTGGTTTCTGCAACGGGTAAAGAAATCTACTTTCCAGACGTAGAGAAGAAGAACCGTCTTGAGTCTCCCGCTTACAAGACACATATTCGAAGACTGAATATTCCTATATGTTTTATTGTTGGTGAGTACATGTATATAAATTATAGTAGATGTAGAAGAAGCAGCAGAGTGACGAGGAATTGAAGTGTCAGTAGCTGTAAAACAGGCAGTAGCAGTAGCTCGAAGGAGCCATAGTTGTAGCTCCATCATGATCAGTAGTAGCAGCAGCAGTAGTAGTAGTAGTAGTAGTAGTAGTAGTAGTAGTAGTAGGTAGTAGTAGTAGTAACAGTAGTAGTAGTAGTAGTAGTAGTAGTAGTAGCAGTAGTAGTAGCAGTAGTAGTGGTAGTAGTAGTAGTAGTAGTAGTAGTAGTAGTAGTAGTAGTAGGTAGTAGTAGTAACAGTAGTAGTAGTAGTAGCAGTAGTAGTAGTAGTAGTAGTAGTAGTAGTAGTAGTAGCAGTAGTAGCAACAGTGGCAGTAGTAGTAACAGTAGTAGTAGTAGTAGTAGTAGTAGTAGTAGTAGTAGTAGTAGAAGTAGTAGCAGTAAAATTGCTTTATTTGCATGACCGCAAGATTTTACAGTATGATTGCAAGCATATTTATAGCAATTAATAACAAAACAAAACTAATAGTACTCTAATATTATGCTAATGAACTTAAGTTACATCACTTTCACTAGATAATAACAATATATCACGTATATTCATACACAAGGAAATAAACTTCATTACTAGCTTATTCACATGATAGTCGTTAGAGTTCATGAGAAGTTTTATACTTTCTGAGGTTGATTTCCTTTCGATGTCAGGTATTATTTCATTGATTCGATTTAAGAACGTCTGCCTCTACAGAGCGTATTTGCTACATTGCAACAAGAAATGAGTTTCATTTTCTACTTGATTTGATTTACACAATGGGCATAATCTAGTTTCTCTGGGCATATGATCGGTTTGATATCGACCTACTTCAATCATAAGTTTGTGATTACTTACTCTAAATTACTTTAAGGCAGTTCGATACAGTTTTCTGGAGACCGTACCAACATTTTTCAATCGGCTTTTAAGCGGTCTTCTCCAAGTCAGATCAACGTGAAATTTTCACCACTAACTTGTTTTGAATTGAAGTTTGGCAAGATATATTTTCTGGTAAAATCGATATTACCATGACAACGATAAACAAGAAACTTAGAAATCAGTAAAAGTGAAATTTAGCGCGTTTAAGATTTCGCATTGAAAATCCCACATAGGCATCTTAAAATATGGTATATGGCATATATATTTTGCAAGAATAAAAAAATTCTGTATGTTTGAATTAAAATAAATCGCAATAACATTTCAAACCTTACTATTTAGGAGTAGGAATTAAAAACGACACGAAATAAAAAAAAATAAACTGTTCCATATGAAATTGGAAGTTGAAAATGTTGAGATCATGAATATAATGTCATTCTAACTCGACCTAAGTGGCTGTGAATTGCGTGGTTTTGTGGGGGAGAGGGATGGGGGCTTAATATTGAAGCTCAAAAGGGGGTTTATTAGAGGGGGGAGGCGTAATAGAGCGTTTACGGTAAACTTTGTTATTTTCAGGCGAAAAGAATAGGTGTTATTTGCCTGAGAGCACGTTTAGAACATTCAACCTCGTTAAAGAAGCTCACCCCGCACAGGAGTACACGTGGGTCCAGATTCCTGGTTACGGACATCTGGACTGCATTTTTGGCACAGCCGCGGTCCATGATGTTTTTCCACACATTCTGAACGCATTGGATCCACATGCGCAAGACGACCTACATCTCGACGAAATTGCATGTAAATGTGTGGTGAATGCAGTAGCATCTTTAAAGTCCAAAGTTTGTAAGTTTGCAAGGTCATGAAGCCATTATCTTTTTCGGATAAACTAACGTAACACATATAAAATTATATTGGATTCTGCAACTCAAACAGCACGGCGGTTCTTTGGGTTCTGATCTAGGGATTAGCGATTAGACAGAAGCTTGATTCCAGGCCAAATTCAAAATTACTCTCACCATCCAGAAAATACTCTGAAATGCGTGCGCTCTTCAGGGCTTGGTTGACGCTCCAAAATGCACTAATTCAGGAGTAGTACTCCTTCAGTTATTGTTGATGCGGGTGAAACGCCTTTTAATAACACGCGGACTGTGAAGTTCAAAGCCCAAGTGCGGTTTATGTTTTACGCTGTCATCAATCATAATTAAGGTGACAAACATTGGACCCCGGAAAACAGAAACTGACTAAATGGATCGAAATCCACCAATCACAACTCACAAACATGGCCACGTGACCATTTTGCATAAAGTATCGTTGTTTCCTGAGACGTCCGCTATGATTTTTGCCGCAGTCAAAAGCAAAACTGTTGGTTGTGTCTTGAACTTCAGATTCAGTTATAGAAAAGGGCAGTAAAATAGGTTATATGGCGCACGTGATATATTAAGATGATGTATCGATGTTCGATTCCTTTTTATCTCGGGAATACGCGAGGCGTTGAACGAGTTATAGCAATAGGTGGTTTTCACGTTACGTCACTGCGGCCATGTTGGTGTACACCTACAAAAGAATTTTAATGAATTTCTTTTGTTATGTGCACTAACATGGCCGCCATGGCCTTTGTCATTTGAGTCCCACAGGACAGAAGGTCACGTGAGTGAAAACCATCTATAGGACTAAACTTCACTCAATCGCGCGAACAGCTGTTAACATCGAGCCTGCGATATGTAATGGTAACTTGCCTTCTCCATGGGGACGGCGTTGGAGTTAGGGGAGGGTGAGGAGTTAGACGCAAGGGGTGGGGGGGAGGTCAGTGGAGCAAAACTCCTAGGAGAGGGGAGGGTCGGTGAAAATTGAGCCCGCGATACGTAATGGCCATCGCCTTACTCATAGGGACGGCGTATGAGTGAGGGGAGGGTGTGGAGTTGGACGCAGGGGGTGGGGGGGGGGGGGGGTGTCGGTAAGCTAAACCACTAGGAGAGGGAAGGGTCCGAACGTTTCGTATTCATCATCATCATCATCATCATCATCATCATCATCATCACTTTTATTTTTACACGGGTAAACGTCAGGCTAATACACAAATAAGGTTACATACATATTTATATACTTCTAAATCCTAAAATATTACACTCTAATCACGCGGCCTTTGATTTTTCAATATACCAGGTCAAACTGATGGCCCTCGAAAAGTTACAGCGCAGTCCCCTCCTCCTCCGACAGAACTTGAGGTAATGCACCCCGACAGCGAAAGCTTGGATGATGACGGCGAATTCAGTTATCCTTCTGAAGCCAATGATGTATTTAATCCGAGTGAAGTGAAAAGCATCTGGGACAAGTTGAATGAAATTACTCCCTTGGAGTCGAAGCAAGAATGGCCATCGAAGTCTTCAAGGAAGGATCGGGCGAAGAACGAACTGAGGTATGATACTGAATGTATCTGAATGCAGTTCTTTCTCTGCTATATTATGCGGTGTATAGGCTATCTCGCATTATAATCCATGGAATCTTTTTCTCGCGTGCCATTGGTCTAAACACATCACGTGACGCAGCCAACATTTGAGGAATATCCGATAATATTCCCCAAGTGATATTCCCCAGTTTTCAAAATTTGCGTTTTACGTTCGCACGTTCAGTTTTCGTCTAAAGTATATCGCTAAATGAACAGAAGTGATGTTTTGGACAGACTAGAAATATTTTTGAATGCCAAGAGAATTATTTTGATGTTTTACGGCTTGGCCCACTCTCCCTAACAGAAAGGCCTTTTAAACAAATAATTGAAGGATAATAAACACAACATATATACGGATATTTGCCTTGGGGATTATCTGTTCCTCAAAGCTCTCAGTATTTCTCGCTTCCTTTCGCTTCTCGAAACAGATAATGTCCACGGTTGACAAATATCCGTGCCTATTTTCGCGCCAAATGGCGGTTATCTTTTATATAAGCGTTTCATTGCTGCTTTGGGGATTCTATGGTCCTAAAGTTTCATTTTTTCACGAAGAAATCCACTCGGCTAGTTTTAGAAGAAATAAAATAGAAAAACATTAGGACCAGGGTACTTAAGTAAGGGTAAGTAAGGGTACTTAAGTACTTAAGTAAAATCTATAGACTATACATCTCAACTAATAGTTTTTTAAAATTGTAACTTATAAGTAGTATAACTTAGTCTTCGCTTTAGTCAAATGTCTCCAAAGGTAATTTCCGCTAAGGTTGTCGAAATGTCGTCAGTCGACACTGTCTACAACAACTTACAGTTCCTTGTCTTCAGAACTACACTATAACCCGTACGATCACACTCGACAGATACTTGCCGGTTGATGAACCATTTACTATATTGCCATAATTAACTGAAGGGACGTTTAGTTTTGACCGCGAGTATGAGTAGGACTAGTTTTATCATGCTTAATTGAACATTATGAGCGTGCCCCTAATGTCTTCTGATCACCTCTCCAATATATAAGGTTGTGAAAAAAGGAGGCTGAAGCAAGAAGGAAGATTTGATTGATTTGACAGTAGATTTGAATGTTTAAGGGATAGGTTTCCCTGAAAAATATGAAACTGTGACTTATAAAATCTTTATTTAGCAACGGCACGTTTTCTGTGAATCTTTTAAAATACGAAAGGGAAAAATTTTGACGATCAATTGAGATTTAGCATTTACATTAAGTGTTTCGTTTGTCTCCCAGTCAGTCTCCCAGCCTTTACTCCTGTAAAGAAAATATATGATATGAATGCATGCGAAGGCATGTGAAGTTACCCAAACTTAAGTCATTCCAATATGATGTGAATACATATCATCACGCAATTAGCCCAAATTTTCGAAATACATTGTTTTACAGTTGTGGAGTTGATTTTGTTTTCATACAATCCCTGATTCGCCTTACATATGTAAATCATGTTCAACGAAAACTAGTTGGCATAAGAACAACATGATTTATATATGAAAGGCAGGAAGGTTTGTATCAAAGCGGTAAAGTCTAGATTCCATAGCCGTCAGAAGGAGGTCGGACACCTTATTGAGACTTATATAACGGAGTAACTGGTTGGCTTTCAGTTGAGGTTAGGGGTAGCAGTTTATATAGTTAAATTTAGGACTAAGCAACCCGAGAAGCTAGGTGGTACAGTGGTATGGTAGGCCATGAAAATCAAAGCCTAGCTGAGGTCACAGGTTCGATCCTGAGTGGGGAGTTTAGATTTTCTTTTTACACTTAAAAATTTATTCAAAATAAAATTCTAACTGTCGGCATTACGTTATATAATTCTCAATGAGTGTCCGACCTCCTTCTGAGCTATAGCAGGTAGACTCTACCTATCAAAGCATGGTCGTGACTAGAATGAATACTCCAAAATCAGGTTGGATCACCTCGGACACTTATTGAGAATTATATAACGTAATGTCGACACTTACAATTTATTTTCAATAAATTTTTAAGTGTAAAAAAGAAAATCTAAAATCCCCACTCAGGATTGAACCTGTGACTTCAGCTAGGCTTAAGCTTAGATAACCTACCGTACCACTGTACCACCTAGCTTCTCGGGTTGCTTAGTCCTAAATTTCACTATATAAACTGCTGCCCCTAACCCCAACTGAAAGCTAACCAGTTACTCCGTTACATAAGTCTCAATAAGGTGTCCAACCTGATTTTGGAGTATCCATTCTAGTCACCACCATCAAAGCATGGTCAACTTCAGCCTCACTCCCTCTCAAAGGCCAGGTCACTAAGCAGACAGCTGTAAATTGGGCTATTCATTTGGCTTCGTTATCATTTCGTATCGCTTGATTCTTTTTGTTCATCATCTTCTGAGTGCAAGTATGTTTTATCATTTGTCATCGAGTAGGAAAATAAGTGAAACTTGTTACAGGAGAATGATTAACCAATAACTCAACCTTAATACAACAGAGTAACAGTGAAACGGGCACTCGTAAATTGGAAAATATTGACTAATATTTCAGTTCTAAATTTCATGTTAACTGATATTAATGGCATAAATTACAAAATTGGAGATCGCGAAGTCTATGTGGATTTTGTTGTACTCAAATCGTCAAGGATATTTTTTATCAACTTAACACCAATGGGAGGGAGACAGAAGAAAAAACCCATTTACATTTAAGTGTAAAACTCTTATTGACGCGCGCGGAACGTAGTTGTCCAATTGCAGCTATCCAGTTGCAAAAAAACTTGGGCGGCTGTAACTGGATACCTGCGTGATCGAGTGCCAATTAGAGAAGACACATCAACAAATAATTTGTAAATTTCATATTAACTGATATTAATTTATTTATTTTAGCTACCATCCACCTAAAGGTACGGAAATCGAAAAAGTTGTGGTTCGAGAAATGTTAAATGCCAACGATCCAATCAAGAACATGATTCTGTCGATGAGTGATCTTCACCTAGATTCTGATTGGAGTAAAGGCATGCATGACAGTTTGTTCGAGTTTATGACCAAAATGGCCAGTGTGGCTGAGGTAAATATTGTTTTATGAGATAGAAAACAGGGAGAGAATGCATATGCAGTCCAAAGTGTAGTCCAAAATTCTCAACCTCGGAAATACATAGTATACGCTAAGAAGTACCGAGCATTATTTTACCCTGCCATCCCCCCACTTAGAAGCTGGTAAACGCATATTCTCTTATCACGGCGCAAACATTTGGAATTCCTTGTCTGACGATGTAAAACCAGCTGAATCCCTTGATATTTTTTTAACCAGACTCTAATATCGTAAAAAGGGTTGTTGTTGTTCATCGTGGTGAACACACTAGTAAAGAAGTATTTTTTCGTTTGTCTCACGATGTAGTCATTTCCGATGTGGATCGCGACGTTTCGACTGCATACTGCTAGTCTTCTTCAGGCGATGGGGTCGACTGGTTACGCGTCACCTTATGAAGCACGATGTTCTGCTGTGATTGGTTGGTTTTCAACAGCTTTGATTGGCGCATTTTGATCCTCGTTGTTTCGGCGAATTGTTCCCTCGGCGGTCCGTAGTCGTAGGGCTCTCCTGTTGTTGTGTTTCTTGATCGTGGGCATCCATGCTTCTGGAATTTCTATTCCACTGTCCCTGTTGATGTTGTTAGGGTTAAGTCTTATGTGGATCGTCTCTTTGACCCTGCGTGTGTACCAATGAGGATCACGATCAATAAACTTTACTTCATTCCAAAGTGGGTGGTGTCCGGTGTTGTTGGCGTGCTCTGAAACGGCGGAGGTCTGGGTACGAGCGAATCGGATGTCTCGGTCATGCTCTTTAATTCTGTCTTGCATAGGTCTTCCAGTCTCGCCGATACTTTAATAATCTTTTATTTTTACTAATAGTTATTGTTATTTACTTACTATTTAACGAATAAATTTTAGTTCGCCATAATATGTCCTCTGATAAATAATGGTTTGACGTCATAGCATGGTCAAAACAGAGTGATGAATTCCTCAAGAATAGACTGAGAAAGCAGCTATCTTTCAAACTAAACCGGCTGAATTTCTTCTTGAAGCCAAAATCATTTGTAGACGGGGGTGGAGTGATAAATTACGTCATATCATGATTTGTACATGATAGCTCTCGGCCAATGAGTGCGCGGGAAATTTTACAGTTATGATAAAAAGGTTTATATCATTACAGATATTTTATAAGGATACGTAGTATTAACAATAGTAATTAATATTTAGATACCGCCAATATGTAGGTATACACGGCCTACTTGAAAACCAGTTAATTTTTATGCTTTTTTATCCACTGAATGCATATATAAGCTACCGTTTTAAATAACAATAAAGTTCTTAGAAGTCATCGAACGCTTTTTATTTCCTGTTATGCGGCTATTGTTTTCATCTTTTTTCATCTTCAAGTTTGCAAATCACAAAGTCAAAAGCCTGACTATGAGTTTAATAAAGTGATTCATGCCGATATCTCCTTTAGAATATTAAAATAAAAAACAAGCTAGCGAGGTTATTTCCTTAAATGTAAGAAGAAATGTCATTTCATATAGTCATCTATGCGCTTGTTCCTCATTCACTCATATTTTCCTCAATAAAAAAATGCTTCATTGTATTCAACTGAACATCGTGTTGACAATGAAATTAAACTGTTTGTCATATCCGTAGGTTTCGATGCATACTTTGGTTCTACTAGGAGATGTCGTTGAAATGTGGCTTGAACCAATGACTCTATCCCCTCTCACCATTAAGGAACGCATCACCAAATGGAAGGCAAACGCGACTTGCACCATGTTCTTCAATATTGTGCGGAAAATGGCCGAGGAGGATGGTGTCAAAGTGTTTTACATTAGAGGCAATCATGATCACGAGATGGACGCCAAAACGGTAAAAGAGCTGATGGGAAAGAAAGTAGAATTCATTGACGGAACGCTTATATATTTGATCAACAGCGATGACGGACAACAGTATAGAATACGTTTTGCGCATGGGCATGACTGGGATCTATTCAACACATATTCTCTTACGGATCCGAATGATCCCTTGGGCGGTAGACCTATAGGGTATTACGTCACAAGAGCAGTTGCTACCACGGAGAGAGTCATGACAGAGACAGAAGAGGTATGTTTACATGCAGATGCCCAATCTCGCGTAATTTGATGCCCTCCATCATATTGTTAGCACATGCTGTCTTCAGCAGCTGTTCTTTTATCCTTGAGTCACATTTTGGCAAAGTTTGAAGAGATTCCATAACAACCAATTCTATGGTAACGAGATATGACGTCATAAGTGGCACAACTTCACACCATTTTTGAATGAAATTGCGTGTTTTGCACCATTTTTCCATTTGAAAACATATAAAACGCTACGCTAAAAGTAGAAGATAACTTCATTTTGTGGTATGTGAGCGGAGCTTGTTTTCGACCCTCTCAATGTTAAAGACATGTAAATGCTTTTATGCTAGATAAGTGTCAGGGAGATTTGGTGTGAATATGTTACTTTCAGTTTTTACTTTGGTGTGCGGAAAAAAGCTGGGAACATATTTTGTGGTCCAATTTTATCCTTGGTTTAAATTTTATCTTCCTTTGTTTTAAGCTCATTATCATACAAGGATAAAATTGACCCAAAACACACATACTCAGAGGGAATGGTTTTTGACTCCATTTGGTCTGCAATTGGGTATAAAAAATGTTTGTCTATATTTTATTTAATTGTTTTGCCGTATAGTCTGAAATTGAGTATCAAATATTTTTGCCATTTCAGCTTTAACTGTGAGAACATTTTAATATCTAAATTCAGATAAGGAAGACTAAAAACGGTTGACAGATCTGAGAAGTGTGCCGCCCGCCTTCCCCCAGTCCCCCAGTCCCCCAGTTTGCAAAATTGTAAGGAATAGCCTCCCGGTTTTGAATTTTATTTGCTCTTAGATCCTTAGAAAAGTGACAACCTCACTGTTGCGTATGCTTGACGAGAAATTAGGATCATTTGCTGTTGAAATGTTGGCGAAAGCTTCACTGCAAAAGCGATTTACAGAAAGCTTGATCGAATCAGCACTAAGAAGAGATGTCAACGACGATGAGTACATCCTTTTGGAAGAAGGAAAATGGATCAAGATGTCAAACGTGCTGAAATATCGGTATATCCAACGAGCGATAAACAAGGTATACAACTCACTTTGTTTATCATTTGAAAGAAATAATTATTCGTGGCATAGCTGACGAGTCATGTTTTGCCCTCTAAGATTTTTTTGTGTTACATTAGTGAATGCAAATTTATGCATGCATATTTTAGTTTCACTGGTCTGATTATTTGACATGCAACCTCGTGACCTCGCTCATGATTTCAAGATTGCGGCAAAATCTCTCTGTGTGTTGACTTGAGAGGAAGGAAAAATTACAGCGTGCAAGTTTTCAAGACAATGCAAGGCGTTCATGGATGGATAGGACCGTTTCATTTTATGTTCGCCTGTTATTGCTGTGGGATTTTTGCTCCGGCAAGTTTTTTTTATGACTTATCATGCTTATATTTGCATACAGTGATCGAGGTTTTAAGTGTCAGCTGCTGAATATAGTGAATGTAGTGTTGTCTTACGTTTTAGACATAATTTTATATTATTATACATTGGTGTCACTAGCTCGATTTTGATTGGATATAAGCACGCAGCTAATTATTGCTTGCTGTTTCTGTTACGTCATACCTACAGACAATAGTTTTATGCATGCAGAAGTGACGTCATACCTACAGACAATAGTTTTATGCATGCAGAAGTGACGTAAGTTGTTTACTTACAAGTTGACTGCTGTGCATTGATCACTTTTTGTGCGCGCTCTTGTCTTTACAAGTGCAGCTCAGGAATATGCATAATAAAATAATTATTGGATTCGGTTTTCGCATGATAGCGATAATTATCAAGGCCTCAGTTTGTGTTATCCGCCTTCAGGCTTCGGCAGATAACACAAACTTTGGCCTTGATAATTATCGCTATCATGCTCAACCTCATCCAATAATTGTTAATTAACTTGTAAGAGCTAGCACTCAAAACACCCAGGAATCAATACTGCAATGGGTCAGAGACGCCACGTCTGTCAAGCCACGAACAGCTTCTTGCTGTACTAAAAAAAACAGTACTTAACTGTTTACTTACGGTTCTCATACTGTTATCATTGCCTGAGAAATTTCTGCTCTTCAATTCTAGTTTGGCTCCAGTTACACATTTAGCCTTCTAAAGGGAACCATTGGAAATTTTGACGATTTTTTGAACCGGTGCGGTGAAGATGTCATTGTCGTGGGACACACCCATCAATGGCGGGATCACAGGATCAAGAGTAGAACGGGAAAATCTATCTATATTAATACCGGTGCTTGGATAGATTTTGCACACGAGGTAAGTAAATAGAAAAAAAATAAAGGGCAATGCTTATAGAATGTTCGTGTTTACCCTACTTTCCCCAATAGAAATAGAACACCATCATCCAGGATTCCAGAATGGCCGATCCAAAATTGTGGCTGTTAGAACTACACTACATGTCTCCATTGACTCTGGAAGTGAAGGGTTAAAAATGTGTTTTCGTGTTTTTTAGGTTTGTTATAATTTGAATTGATTTCTATTTAGACAGGCGTTAAGAATATATGTTTATCTTATTTTTATCTGACGCCTACATCCCTTTGTTCTAGTTTTCGTTTGCGCGGATAATTCCTCCCACTAAATCTAAACCAGGAAGTGTTCAAGTCAGAAGAGATCGTTTGGATCCAGATGGCATCGTATAGCGTCCAAGAAGAATGACTAATGTCCTTTCTTTCTTACCGAAGACCTGAATCTTATTTGTCTTATTTATCTTATCTGGAGGCAGCGTGGTCGAGTGGTTAGGGTGCTGGACTTGAAATCCGGAGGTCCCGAGTTTAAATCTCCCGAGTTCAAATCTCGCTCTGACCACTAGCTGGAGTTGTAGACCCGAGTTCAATAGTCACTGGTTTACCTCCTGCCAGTTGGGATTTTTAACATGTTATGTTCAGTTTGCAATATTTGAGTGGCGTGCTTGTGAATTAGCTGGATAGCTATAAACGACATTTATATTTTTTATTTTATATATTTCTTTGTCCGTATAGTAATGCGTGTCACGGTAGTCCACCTTTTAGATTAAGGGCTGGTTCCCACTAGCGACGTAATCGGAAGCGGAGTCGGAGTCGGAAGCGTGAGGATCCTTAAGTTCTAGTGTAAGTTAAAAAACGGAGTCGCAATCGCAATCGGAAGCTCGACGGAATCGGAATCGGAAGGATCAGAATGTTTCCTTTTTCTTCCGATTCCGCTTCTGCTTCCATCGCTTACTATCCGCTTACGTCGTTTTGATTTCCACTAGATCTTAAGGTTCTTACGATTCCGATTCCGCTTACGATTCCGCTTACGTCGCTTACGTCGCTAGTGGGAACCAAGCTTTAGACGGACATGCAGACGGTGATGTTCATTAGTCAGGGGCAACCAACGATTTCTCCAAATATCTGTTCGGGATGCTCATACCTTCCTCAGATTTTCCAGTAGCCACTCACCTCTTCAGAACCTCTAATTTGATTGGACCTGGTTATCACGCACATGTATTGTTTTCAGGGCTAGGGTCCACTGTTTTTTTGTTTGTTCTATTGTTTTCTCAGCCAATCTTGTGAGGCGTTCCGAGAGGTGTTTACCGCCTCAGATTTTCGGATTACAGTTCGATGAAAAGTTCCGGTACTCAAACCGGAAATATAAACTGACGTTTCTAAAGCTTTGGTGATCTTGTATTGAACTTGCATTGAACTTGCATTGAACTTGCATTGAACTTGCATTGAACTTGCATTGAACTTGCAATTAACTTGCATTGAACTTGCATTGAACTAGCATTGAACTTGCATTGGACTTGCAATGAACTTGCATTGAACTTGCATATCTCGTTGGGTGCCCCTGATTAGAGGATATATAGAGCCAACGTGTAAATAAAGGCCCGGACATACGGTGCAACTGTTGCGCGCACTCCGTTGCAGAAGTAAAACGGAGTTATACTTTTGCGACGTTCCCCGCAACAAATTGCATTGTAGGACACCCCCAAAAAATATTGTTGCGCGCAACGCTGCAAGAAAAGTTGAACTGTGTGTCCAGGCCATCAGATGTTAACATTTGTGGAAACGTACTTGAAATTTTGACATTCAACGGGAAGTTTAGCATGTTTTTCGCGTAGCTACAGTTTTTACCGGTACTTCGGCACTTATACCGTCAGTACTAGTATATATAATTTTCATAATCCATTTAATCGAAATTTTTGACTAAAACGGAAAAAAATAGATGAGTAATTTAAGATAAAAAATATTTATAACAATCCGTGGTCTGACAAAACATCATATCTATTGTCACCATGACCCGTTTGTTTTTAATTAACCGTGTAAATTAACTTCTTTATATACACCTGCTAAGCATATTAAATGGTTCTTCACTTTATCAACCTATATATACCTAAATTAAGATTGGGTTTATCATGAAAATCGATTAAAAGGAAACCAAAAATAAATCATACATCTAGTAGTTTTGTCGGTTATTGTCTGTGACTAATCATGGTGCTTAGCTCTGTAATTTTTATGATATAATTGAATGATATTATACCCGCATTAACAGGTTGAGGGGGTGTCGTGGTCTTGTAATATAATAAGCGCGTGTTACACGTTCCACCATATATAAAGTGTATATCCCCTCCCTGATCGGAGCGAAGCGCGGGAAATAAACCCGAGGGTTGCTGCACTGTAGAGATATTCGACTGTACATGTACCTGTATTTACCAGTAAGAGGTCAATGCAAGGGAAAACGGTCTGACGCCTTCATTATTTTTAAACCGCTACGCTAAATACGAGTCCGATTCAGGGAAGGAAATATGTAATTGCTTCTGTCAATTCAACCTCCACCAAAAGTGAAAAAGCATCACTTTTCGCTCGTTCTCCGCTCGGATCGCCGATCGTGTATTTGCTCTCCCGTTCGACTATCCAGAGAGGGACTGTTAGCAGTCTATCAGACGTCCTAATAAAACGAAATTTGAACTTGTTTTCATAAGACACATCTCGGCTATCTCGGAAGTTACGTTTATGTTTTTAATCCTGGACTCACGACAACCCGGGAGACTGGAAAAATATAATCTACCTATGTGACCTATGTTATTGTCGGTTGAATAGGTTAGCAGCTCCATCCTGTGTTTGTTAGTAAATACAATTATAATATAGTTATCTTGAGTTGAATAACATTTTTCTCCTAATACATCGGTAAACTCAATATCATGATACGCAAATACTCTGAAGTTTATATGCAACGGATGCATTATGATGGTTTTTCTTGTCTTGGGCAAAATATTTGGTTGCTATGGTTTCTTACCATTGCCAAATCATAAAGAATGTATAGCAACATTTATTACAGCCATACGAGCGAATATCACTGCTATCTAGATCTACCATACACAAAATGTTACATGCATCGATAGCAATTTTTCTAAGTATCACTTGACCGACGATCATATTTAGACAAACAAGAGAAAATGCCGGAAACCAATTTGAAACTTAACTGAAATGTGCTGCGCAGCTTCGAGGAGACGAACCAGCGGTTTAAGTACACCTAAGCTCGCATAAATAATTTTAATTACCATAATATCTTAGTCATTATATACAAACGTTACTGATGGCTCTGATGACTGTTGGCTTGTGGCCCTTATATTGGGCGAGGGAACGAAATTATTCCACATTATTGCTTGATCTGGAAATCATGGAATACAGTGTTGTTTTTCACTGAGATCTGTGAGATCATCAGAGTAGAAAACTGTATAGCTACAATAAACTTGTACTCTTTATAAGGCCCAGTTCAAACGTCGAACTTCACATGTGCCGAACCTAATGCAAATGAGCAAAATCTATTGTTCTTGCTAATTTGCATTAGGTTCGGCACATGTGAAGTTCGACGTTTGAACTGGGCCTTAGTTACTGAAGCAAATTATAAATTATGCGTTATTGTTTAGTTCACAGTCAGTAAATATCGAACTATATATCGATCATTAAGGCAGCCTGCGTAGCATCGGCGTACGGAAAAAATTTCGTCGGGGGGGCTGAACTTAATTTGCCCGAATGAAAATCGTGACGTCATGTTTATTCGTCATGATGATGATTCTAGCACTCGCTGACATTATACTTTTCTACCACTGTGAACGATGTGAGAATGAGCTTCTACGTCTCGCATTCTGCACTGCTAGTGCACTCCCACTGAAGCAAATTATTTTTGAAAATATGGCTTCACAGCAAGTTTATAAATTATGCCCGCTATTGTTTAGTTTGCAGTTTAAATGTCTAACTATCACAACATTTTAAAATATGAGAATAATGCCTTCAATTTTCGTGGGTTTAGAATTTGCAAACTGATTCGTGCAACACGTTTACTGGTTAAATTTTTCGTGATGACTTCCGAGTTACTTATATTATAAAGAGCGCATTTATTTTTGCGCCGTTTAGTTTTTCGCGAACCTTCAATGACGTGCTAAAATAAACAAACTCACTTGAAAACTAATGGGTTTTTGCTAGTCGTGAGCACTTGATCTCAAAAGTTTTGGCCGATTTTCGTTTGTAATACTGTTTATTCAACCGTGAGAGTTTAACAGTCATGAGTAATCCAGGCATTGCATTTTCACCAACTAAATCAAACCCAATTCTTGAACAAAATCATATCTATATCCAACTCGGCTTATTGCAACATCATGTCAGGTAAACAGGTTAATTTTCAAAATGCAAATTCATAGTATGAGTGGCTCCCGGGGGGCGGGGTGGAGGGTCCGGGGGAGGAGTTACTCCCGTCAATTAACAATTAGTTCATGCGTCAGCGTGCGTATGTCGAGATATTGAGCACGCGGGAAGTTTGGAGAGCACGAAAGAGGCGTATGAGTTGCACAAGCGTGGCCGAGTGCAACTCTAGCCTCTTGAGTGCTCTCCAAACTTCCCAAGTGCTCAATATCTCGACATACGCACAGCTGCAGCATGGACTAATTGTTTTATAACATTATCAACGCGGTGTTTCTCGAGGTGTTAGTTTGCTGACGTCATTAGCGTGCTCAATAAGAATATGAAGTACGCTCGCGCTATTAAATTTGATTACGTGAAAATTCTAGCTATGTTATAATTTAGGATAAGTGTGAGCCGCGATGATTCTTAAACTTTGCCCCTGCTAATTTAAGGGTAGAAAATCGAAAATTGACACCTTTTAAGGTAAAAAAAAAAAAACGATACGGCTCAGAATTGTGTGAACAGGTCGTTTTTATTCAGTCTTCTGTGCATGGAACGTTTAGCATTGGGCATAGCTAGAATACTAGACCGAAAATAGTTTCATTCATACGCCATTATAACCATACCTTTTTCGTTTAGAAACCTTAACCAAGAATCACAATACCGAAAAGGATACCCAGTAAGGGGTTATAGCTTATTGCATTGTGATAATTGCTAAGTAAAAAAAAGTGTGAAGTATGTGTGACGATGAAAAGCTTAGTATCTTTTTTCTAATATTGTAAATAAATCCAATCATCCATGAGCTTGAAGTTCCTATATCAACTGATATGACGTCACTAACACTTCGCCTCAGGCTATAAACCACTTGAAAATGGGAACTTTTTACTATTTTGCCACCTAATTTATAAGTCGTGCACTTGGCTCGTAGCCAAGGGCATGACTAATGCTGACACCGTATTTGATGGTTTGACAGAAAATACGTGCGGATATTTTATGAGTTGCGTAGTATTTTTCCGTAATCACGTGGGCTTAGTGCTGGCATAACACGTCAATACAACTGGCCATGCTAAGAAATACAAGTTTATTTTTGTTATTCTTGGTTTTCACGTGACGTCATCAAATTCGAAAATCATAAATTGTAATGCCTTCTGAATTTATATGTCCACCAGGTTGAAGATGACTTAAAAATAAATCTTTTCACAAGTATCCAACCCGGTAGCGTCTTTCGTTTTGAAAATACAGCATTTTGAATTTCTGACTTTTCACCCTACGTGACACCAACATGGCGTCCGTGACAAAGCTTTTTCCTATGAAACAAGGGCCTCTCCTCGTGATTTTTGGCACTTTGGGCAGTTAAAGTATTAGGAATGCAGTTTATGCGAATGAATAGTAGTTCACGAGAGAAAAGTAATCGCTTTCAGAGCGAAAGTGAAGTCCAGATGTTTTTATTGATTTCCGGCGGCCATCTTGGTGCCCCTCGGAGGGGCACCAAGATGGCGTTTCCATACAAAGCTCTGTAAATTTGAGTCGAGTGCTTCGGCGAATAATTCAACAACGGGATACTGCACAGATCTGAGACTTAGCGAAGTTTTTTATTTGTTACTCTTTTATAACATTACAAATTATTGGCTTCTTTCACTAAATAGTTTCGATTCTAAAACATTATATATTGGTGTCCCTCCGGGATGGCGTTTCCATACAAAGCTCTGTAAATTTGAGTCGAATGCTTCGGCGAATAATTCAACAACGGAATATTGCACAGATCTGAGACTTCGCGAAGTTGTTTATTTGTTACTATTTTATAACATTACAAATTATTGGCTTCCTTCGCTAATTCGTTTCGATTTTAGACCATTTTAAAATTTTATGGCGTGACAGTGAAAACCAAGAATTGTCGGTTTGAATAGGTAAGCATGCGCAACTCCGTCCTGCGTTTATTTGTTAGTTTCTACTTTTATAATTTATTTGTTTAATTCTTTTTTTCCTCAGTTTAATCTGTTATCTAGTCCTCATCCATATTTATGATTTTTATTTCACTTATTTGTAAACTTTCACTTTCCTTAGTTAATAGCCTTAATAGTCCTATGCATTGTCCCGCCTCGAATAGCCTTGCTAGCTGCGGGCAATACTTTTGTAATTTTATTTTGTTAATAATGAAGTTTTGTTGTTGCAAATACAATATTGTTTCAAAATGGTTGTTTTGAGTTAAAGCAAAAGAAAGGGATAACCTCCTTTATCTCCTTTTCACGTTTCTCAATGGAATTTGTGAATAAACAGTTATTATTATTATTATTATTATTATTATTATTATTATATATTTTATCCCAAATATAACAATGTAGGTCTACTCAGGATGCGGGATGCATGCTATTAACTTTGAATGCAACTGAAGCTTGACTAAAACTAAATATTTGGTTGTTATGGTTTCTTGTGATTTCCAAGTGTATTGTAATGCACTATTTATTACTGCTTTTCGAGCTGTTATCTACCATAAAAATGTTGTACACCGAATTGCACATATTCTGAGTGCTAGTATCACCAACGTTCAGTATATCTTGACTGGCTGACATAAAAACGCAATTGTTGAACATCACCAAATTAACACAGAGACCAGTGGAACTTAAAGATGGGAAGCGGAGCTTCGCGGACGAGAAGTCAAGTAAGTGCACATAAACTCACATGTTGGAAACTTAAAATAACCTGCGACTCCGTAATTGCCAGAACTTGGACGAGCGTGTACTTTGGATGACTTGCGTTAACTTGAGACCGGGACTTGAGAGCTTCGAGCTCAGTTTCAGTGCAGTGGTTTGCTTTGGTATGATCGCGTGCACAAGGCTACTATAAAACAACATCATAAACTGAAGAAAAAAATCAGTTTTTCCTTATGTCGTTATGTTTGTGTGCTGCTACAGTATTATGTCGTTATGTTGTGTTGTTCACACTGGTGACATAAAACATAGTTTTAAGTTACATGTTTGTTTTGCATTATTTTGCGTGACCTCGCCGTTATGTCGTTATGTCGTAATGTCGTCAATATTAATGTGAACAAGGCTTTATTTTTTTCGGATTTCGTTTCCGCGTACCTAAAATAAACTCAATAAAATCTAAGTGAAAAAGAATGGTTTTTCTTTTGCTTTGTTGCTGTGTTGAATGTTTTTATGCTCTTTCACTTCATGTCAGGTAGAGCAGTTGAAGCCCTTAGGGCAGTTTAAAATTAACGCGGCGTCATTGTTTTCTCAATACAAATTCATAGTGGTTGCGGTCGCATTGTAGGCTTTTATTGTAAAACACTAATAAGTACATAACATTCTATTGTTTTGTTGCTAATGTGCCGAAGTGTTAATTATTAATTGTCAAACCATTAGAATTTGATGTAAACACCAGTATTAACTCTCTAAGCGACGGCAGACGTTTTTTACTCCGATGGCGCTGCGCACAAATCATGCCACAGACGTTTGAACCCCGTTGTGACTCAGACAAACAAACTCCTCCTGCATAATAATTTTGTATGGGAAAGTGGTGTTGGCGAACACTTTGATGTGGCTTTTATCGATATTTTCGCAAGAAAACTGATCACCCGGGTCAATGTTGAATTAACAACAACAATAACAACAACAAACAACAACAATTTAACAACAACAATAACAATTTATTCAACAACAAACAACAACAACAATGTATTCTTAGTATAATAATGGAAGAGTTGAATGATTTGTTTGCCCTGCAAATAGCTGGAAAGCTAATCGGGGCGGGGCAAAACAAGTACATGAATAATACAGATAATTATCTACAAAATCAAAAACTTTATACTATTGAAAAGCCTTGCAGATTGCACATAATAATGAATAAAAACACAGAAGTTAAGTGATCTAATTGAGTAAAGGCAAGGAGTCTCTGACTATAGTAAGGCCCGGTTCAAACGTCGAACTTTACATGTGCCGAACCTAATACCTATTTAGGTCGACCCAAACTATTAAGTTCGACTGTTGATTCAGACGGTCGAACTTTACATGTGCCGAACGTAATTCGTGGCTGAAAGAAATATCATCCTTACTGCTTAAAATAGTGAAATAAACCGAAAACAGTAAAATTCACCAAGCCTGGAAATTCTTGTTTTCAATTGATTTTAGTGCGCTTTGTGTTCTGTTATGGCAAGGAGACAGCTGAGGAGATCGTGATTGTGATATTTGGACAAAATAAAGTAACGGCATAAATTTTAAAATACATTACGATTTCTTTATGGATATAAATAAAGAAAAGCAACGTTTTAGAAGACCGATTTAAGCTGTCCATTTTCAGTCTAAAAATCTACAACGTGAATGTGGTAACCGTAGTTACGCTTCTGAGTTCTGTCTGCAAAGTTGCGAAAACCCACTAAATAGTCAATCAGAAGCGCGGTTATATTAAAAAAATACGTTAACATAATTTATGCATTAGGTTCGGCACGTGAAGTTCGACGTATGAATCGAAGTCGATCTTTTGCCGTTCTATTCGACAAGCTCAGTCGAATAAAACGGAAGAGTCGACCGAAATACAAAAGTGCCGTTCCTAATTGATTCATACGTTGAACTTTACATGTGCCGAACCTAATAATTAGGTTCGGCACATGTAAAGTTCGACGTTTGAACCGGGCCTAAGCCTCCACCAATTAGAACAGCGGAATCTCTATAATCACCTTGAGTAGTAATTTTACCAAGGTATATAATTGGGAGCATAGAAATACACAACTGTGATACTGTGATTTGTATTTTTTTTCATATTCTGCACAGATCTTACAATAAAAATATTACATCTGGTTCTCTTTTCCAAGAGTATCTTAATAAAACAAACTGAATGCAAATCTAGCACTACGGTAATGGGCTGATTTATTCAAATAAATAAATAAATAAATAAATAAATCAGCCCATGCCGTAGTGCCAGCCTTGCATTCAGTTCGTTTTATTACTCATGCGCGTAGCGGCATGAGGTAAGGTTTCGGCTCCGTTTTTCTTGTTATTTTTATTATTTTTATTTTTTGTGTCACGATTTTGCATGCAAATTTATGCACGCATATTTTAAATTGCACACTTCCGGTTCATAGCTTTGCCACTACACTTCCTGTTTAGTGACTTCCGGCTACTCTCACTTCCGGTAAAAGAGCGTTACTCAAGTGTCACGACAGCGTCTCCTACAACCCTACTTACATTAGCAATGTTCATGTTTGGTATATATAAGACATAGAAGAATCATTCCCTTCATTGTGGTACAGCCTTCATTTCCAAAACAATCAATAGTAAACAACGTGGTTTGCAGGAACGATGACTGAATGAAAGGAGTACCCTTCGCCATGTCGGACATCTTCTTCTCATCTTCTTATCTTCTTATCATCTTCTTAACTTACTTACGCATGCGCATGAGAATAGGCTGCTAGGAGCCTCTTGTTACACTTTAAGTGACGTCTGGCTCGAACATCTCTACATTAGAGATCCGATACATTTTCTTGACGCCTTGTGTGGACCTCGGCATTTTAAACGTTGCTACCTTAGTATAGTTGTATAATAAATTAAAAAAATCTTGAATTACGTTCTTTAATAATTTGTTGTTTTAATTTAAACCTTTAGGGCCAACAGAAACCTGTTTTTCCCAGGCTTTCCTCGCCGCACGCATCTATCAAATCCCAATATGACGTTGTGGTTGTGGGATCTGGCTATGGTGCTTCTATCGCAGCAAGCCGTTGTGCAAGAGCCGGTCAGTCTGTGTGTGTGCTGGAACGAGGCAAGGAGTGGTTACCTGGTGACTTTCCAGAAACTTACAAGGACGCGTCGAAAGAAGTGCAGGTCACATTTGGCGGGAAGGAGAAAAAGATAGGTAAGAGCTACCATGGCCAGTAGCTGTGCACGAGTGAGTTTCACCTGACTATACTTATTATTATTTTATTTATTTTGGTGTAGTTTAGTGATTTGGATACCCCCCCCCCCCCAACTGTTATAGTTATTTTAGCTATCTTTTACTTAAGATGCATAACGAAAGTGTGAGGTACGTGTAACGAATGAACCATATGTTGTTTATTACTATAATTGTTTACATTTATTTTGTGTCTTTTTAGTGATTCGTATACTCCTCCCTGTATTCTTGAATAGTTATTAATATATATTTCGTGCTGACTTTAAATAACATGCGTTTATTTTAATTACAGGACGCATTTGTTTAACGCATTTGTTTAATGCATTTGTTTAATGCATTTGTTTAACTCTGAAAGTCTATTCAGAGTATTCCGGCGAGTAATTGAAATTACGAGCAAGTTTACCCCTGAATTGTACGACACGAAGTTAAATAACAAAATTCGGATTAAAAAGTCCTCGTGGACATTTTTAAACTCAAAATGTCTAGGATATTTTCTATCAGTTTGAAAGTAGGAAGAAAACAGCAAAAAAGAACCCATTCAAGTGCAAGCGATTGATGCGCTCAACGTAGGTGTCCAATTACAGGTGTCTAATTACAAAAAGGTTGTAACTGGACACCTGTATAATTGGACACCAACATGACCGCGCGCCAATAACGTAAGAAATAGGTGCGCAGATGACCAATCACAATCGAGAAATTTGTTATTGATACAAAATCTATTCTTTCGACAGAAGTCCAGTCCCCACACCTCCCGATAATATGGCTAAGGTTATGGTCTCGAGAGTTGTACTGTGTATGATAATTTAGTTCTCCGTATTTTTGGGGTCTTAACTCGTTAACCGGAAGCGGGAATTTATTAACCGGAAGTTAAAAATGACTCTAAACTTGTCGCTGATAGCAAGTGATGGTATAGCTCAACAAGCTTCATAGCTCACGATAATGATAGTTTTTGTCGAACTTTTGGGGGGATATTTCACAAGCAAAAGGCTTTTATCACGCCCCGCCATTTTGTATAAAAACAAAAGATTTACTCCGCCCAAAACGACGTTGGGCGGGCAAAAGCACAGCATTTTATTCTCCGGGGAGTCAACATGGCCGCCACGTGATAAAGGCCTATATTCCACGCAGTTTAAGTCTGCTTCTCATGATCACGTGTACAGTCGGTTTGTTTTAAGAGAACAAAAGAGCAAAACAATAGATATCTTATGGGAGTAACACCTCAAGTCACGATCACACTGCATACATTTCTTACTGAGCACTAAGTTCATATAATTAATTGAATTCATCTAATTATCTTCGCAGGAGAGCCATCTAACTTGTACGAATTCTTTGTAACCGATGACCTTTCTGTGGTTCAAGGGTGCGGTCTTGGCGGCACCTCTCTCATCAACGCTAATGTTGTCATAGATGTGGACCCTGCGGTGTTTCAGGATCCGGCATGGCCTAAAGAATTAAAAGAAGACTTGGATCAGTTGAAGACGATAGATCGTCAGCATTTCGAAGACATGATTAAGCCTACGCCGTACCCGGATCATTACCCACAATTGCATAAAATTGAAAGAATGAAGGAAGGTCTTGGCGGATTTGACATCGAAGACTTGGATAAAATTCTTTACAAGATACCACTTAACATAAACTTTCAGGACTTACCGGCAAATCACGTGGGAGTCCCTCAACCTAAATGCACAGGTTGTGGAAATTGTTGCGGGGGCTGTAACGTGGGCGCAAAAAACACGTTAAACATGAATTACCTGCCTGATGCGAAGGCACATGGAGCGGAAATGTTCACAGAGGTAAATGATTTTTTATTTATTTGAGTAACATTGCACCTATAAAGATTTCCCTTTTCGTTACCATCGTCAACCTTTGTGTCTGTTAACATAGGTTTCAATCTGTATTCGCTCTGACGGAAGGCTAACGCTTGTTTCACATTAGCTACATTTTCTACACCTGTCCATCGTATCCTTGTTGCTTTTATATCACACCCATTAGCGGGTTCTGTTACTTGTACTAAAGATGGATGAAGTTTCATCTGAAACATGTTTACATTAAAAAAACGCGTAACCTCTTAAAAATTATTTCCTTCTTGCTGGTTCTACGGAAATCTATTTTTTCTATTAATAATTAATACCTCTATGCATATATGGATTGACCTTTCACATGACGTTAGGGTATTGATCTCTTAAAACAATAAGAAGTATATCTTCAGATACTGACTTTAGGGAAATTAGGAAGTCAGATAAGACTTCCACACGGCCAACATCACTTGTATGAAGTTGTAGTTTATTTTATATTTTGTATTAGTTTTAACTGAGTCTGTTTTTACCATTGTTAAAAAAAGGGATTTCTGACTGTCTATCTATAGGTAGAGGTAACAGCTGTTCTTAAGGCTCACAACTCTAGCGACTGGGTCGTCAGTTACAAGCGACTTGTTCCCGGTAGTTTTAACGTCGAGGAACAGGCAGTGAGGGCTACGTATGTTATTCTCGGCGCGGGTGCTATTGGTTCTACAAAAATACTTCTGCGTTCAAAGGAGCGAGGGCTCGATGTGTCTGATCAAGTTGGAAAGCGCTTCTCTACAAACGGAGATGTGCTTGGAATCAGCTATAATGGTGACAACATTGCAAACTCGGTCGGAGTTGAAACTAAAAACATGGCGTCTACCCAAAGTCCACCGGGCCCTTGCATAACTACCGTAGCGGATTTTCGTAAAGTGATCGGCGGCAGTTATGAAAACCATTTTGTTATCGAGGATGGAACACCACCATCAGTAATGTCTGTGCCGTATGCAGTTGCTGTGAGTTTTGGAGCAAAGGTTTTTGGCATGGATAAATATCCTGCTGATGAACTGCTTGAGAAAACATTCCAGGTACGAATGCTCATCAATGTCAATGCTAAAATGATCTAAATTTTACAATTTACTACAAAAAATGTAAAAAAATGCTCTGTTTTAACGTTAATTTGGGTAATTTGGGTAAACATGCTTGTCAAAAAATGATATGATAGTATTTGAAAACGTCACATTCACATGTCATAAACAAAAATCTGTCGCATAAAAATGTTGCCAGGCATTCCCTCCCCACCCCACCCAGAAAAGGTTTTAAGGAACAAAATAGCGAATTACTCAGCACAAGTCAAAAATAGTTTTTTTAATGCTTATGAAAAAAAAATACAGAACAAAGTCACTTTTATGTCCCTGGCTACCGCAGCTGGTACCCTGTGAGAATCGTTATAAACAAATGCTAAGGAATGTATTCTAAGCTAATGATCGTTTAAAAACAGGGATGTTGCAAATACAACGTAAAACATTCTATTTGCAAAGAGAAAAAATTAAATCATCATTTGCCATCCTAATTTTCGAATTGTTTACGAAAATAGATCATAGCTATTTCTGCGGTTTGATGTCTATTCTTGGTTGGCACTTAAGATAGATAGATAGAGAGAGAGATAGAGAGATAACTTTATTTAACCATGGGCAATTCATCAGCTATTTACAGAAAGTATAACTACACAACTATAACTATGAACTACACTATTTTAAAAAGCTGCTTTTTCGTGAATGTCGTGTTTTAGAGAGCTTTGCTGATTGCGCGTTTGAACGACCCAAGGGATTCAGCGCACCTAAACCTCGCAAAGAAGGCTATTCCACAGTGGGGCGTACAAACTATTTGTCTGTCTGTCTTTCTGTTTCTCTGTCTATCTATCTAGTCATATCCAAATTAGAAAAAAAACAGATTTCGATTCTAAAATGTTTATGGAACTGTAGAGAGTTACGTTTAAGACTACGCGGAATCTGGGCCAAATGTTCAAGCGCAAGAGCATTTCGTTCAAGAGTTATAGGCAAAACGAGCATTAGACATTTTTAGTAAAAAGGCAAGGAGCGGCCATCTTAAGGACACCAACATGGCGGCAAAAACTTCAAAGTCTCAATTACACCAAAAATCGCATTAAAAAAGATTGGATTCACTATAATTTCTATTAAATTGACTTCTTTAGAAGCATCTTTAATGCAAAAATAACTTTCAATCGGTTCAATTTTGTTTATTTTCACGGCTTATCTGAACTAGCATGACGAATTGCGTGACACATTTAAAACCTTCACAAATTAGAAGCAAAAAACATGACCCTTTTTGTGAAGGAGTGTAACACTGGTATCCACATACCATGTAAGGAACGGCTTTGTAGGATGTATAGTTTAGATTTTTGAATTTTTATTACGTCATGTACAAACCAATAATAAGTTATTTCTTGTTGTTAGGAAATACAGGGCAAAGGAATTGACAATTCTTTGGCGTTTCTGTGTATGAGCCATGACGACGCAACTGGAGTCATTTCTTTTGAAAGCAAAATCGACGATGTTGATATCACATGGGAGAGGTTAGGCTTTGATAGAAATTTCGAAGACGTAAACCAAGCAATGGAAAAAATAACACGCGGTCTTGGAGGGACATTTGTCAAGAACCCAATGTGGTTGGAATCCTTGGGACGAAGCGTTATCACTGCCCATCCTTTGGGTGGCTGTTCCATGGGAGAGACTGGACGTACTGGTGTAGTGAATCACGCTGGTCAAGTCTTTGACGGTAACTAAAATCACAATTAAAATATAAATTTGTTTAGAGAGTGAGTGGATCTATATTGATGGGGGGAGGGTGAAACGTTTTTGACTAACTCAGGTCTTTTTTTCCCCTAACCCTGAGGAGGCAAAAGAGGCCAAATAAATCGGGAGTGTAGGAATGCGACTGAGTTTGCGCAATGTATGTTTCCGGTTACAAGAACAATAGTCTCGATCTTGCTCGTCAGTCTTACGAAAACCCGCTTCATGAGTAGCAATCAATAAAAACAACAGTGAAAAATGGAAACCAGGAAGGTGACCTTTTGTAGTGAAGTTATTTTGGATAGAGGAGCTTGTGAAGTTTTTGTATCTTGAAGAACTAAGAATTTGGTCTGTGTACACGTGGTACCAACCAAAGTAAAATCCCAACTTAGTCCTCCTCCCCTGAAACATGGTGGTTGGTAGGACCTCTCTTGCAGCTAAATAGTGCCTCCAGTCGACAGTATTGGACAACCCTCAAATAGTGAGGCAGCGCCGATTACACCGTAAACTAAACTTTATACGGCTGTCATTAGAGAGTACTTAAAACTTGAGCCGAAAAAAAAAGAAGCAAACAGACAAGCAAATACTGTCAAATTATCCCTACAAATTTTCCCCTCCCCATCCCCCTGTTCCAAACAACACGAGGTAAACTCAAATCCAGGTACATTCGCTTCGCTAGCTGTATCGATCTGTGCTTCCGGTCATTGTATGTTATTATGTCGGAGAAGGCAATCCTTGATTTAAAAGCAAAGCAGCCCTGCCGTCGTCATTCAAAAGAGGACAAAAAGAAGCAAAAGCGCGAGTGGAAGGAAAGGCGTCGATTGGAGAGAAAGAAAAACAAAAAGGAATGTAAAAACCTTGCGAGGCAAGCGGTGAATCCAGCGTATGCCACCCCAGCCGATAACAAAGCGTCACTTACTATTCCTTTGAAAGAAACTGACGCAGAAATTTTTGTCGAAGTGGAAACGTGTAACGCCGTAAAGAGAAGAAGAGTGGACCATACACAGACTGTGTCAGAAAAAGCTCCAATGGAAAAGAAAGGGGGAGAGTTTTCGGTCGAAGGGGAAGTGCGCGAAGCCTTGAAAGGGAGCGAAGTAAAGAAACCTCCCGCAGTGTCAAAACAATGTCCACTGGAAAAGAAAAGTCCTTCCGCGGGGAACGACGCTCTAACAGCAAGTAGCAGAGGAAAGATATGTGTTGCGCTAGCGAAAATGAAAACTGCGGAATTTTCTGCACGGAATCCATTTAGGATGCCTTTTGATATGCGCACCGTAAGCCCGGCAACTACCAAGGTACAGAAATATAAAGTCCCTCAGGAGCGCAAACAAGAGCAAAGTTCCAATCAAGATCTTTCAAAACCGAGGGAACTTGACCGCTCCTTAATTGTTAAACTCTTCGATGAACCGATAGGTTCCGGGACATTTGGTGACTGTTTTCTTGCCGAGTACCGTGGCATTAAAGTCGTCGTAAAGGAAATGAAAAGACGAGATGAATCCTCAAAAGAAACTGAACGGTGCAAGAAGGAGGCTATTCATGAGGCTAAGGTATTAATTAGCCTCGGAGATCATGAAGGGCTTCCTTTCCTATTAGGGGTATGCGTGGAAAAAGAACCATACTCTTTAGTTACGCAGTTTTACGGCGCAGGAGAGGAGAGTCTCACGCTCCAAAAGGCCATTAAATCGAAGATTCTGAATAAGACTAGAACATCTGAGACCTTTTTATTAATTTCCAACACTCTGGAATATATTCATTCAAAAGGATACCTACACAACGATTTGAAAACAAACAATGTATTGCTTGAACGAAGGAACGACTGTTTCCGCCCAGTTATCATTGATTTTGGCAAGAGCAAGCCAATAGCGAAGTGTAGCAGCAGAAGTCATCAGACAACGGCCGATTACATTGCGCCTGAAGTAAGGAATGGTTTGAAGGAAACCACAGCAAGCGACGTGTACTCACTTGGTAAAATGCTCGAACGTGCTGTTTACGGGAGGAGCTTCAACCACCTATTTTCAGGAATTATCATCCAAGCAACAAATTCATCTCATTTACAAAGATCGTCCGTTCGTGAACTAATTATTCTACTAGAGAATGTTCGGCAACAAAAATGACTCAGGACTCATAAATGTTACAACATTTAAACGCGTTTTCCTGGCATTCAGCCACAGAATACGCGAATTAAGTAAAATAAATCTTTGAACTAGGCATTAGTAGGGGTATAGAATGGTCTATCGGAAATGATGCGTCGCAGAAAATATTCACCGAGTCTCGAACTCTCGGCATTTCAAATTGGAGTCTCGGGCTCGCTATAATTTTCGAAGTCTTGAAGTCTCGAAGTCTCGAATTTTTCTCGTAAATCTCAGCTTCCTTTAGATTTAAGCTGTTTGAGTACTACATGTATCGGCCCGACATTTTCTAGCAATTGGAGTCTCGGGCTCGGATTTTTGAGAGGTAAAGTCTCGGGCTCGAATTTGATAGAAACGCTAGTCTCGGTCTCGAATTTTTAAACAAGGGTCTCGAATTTACCATTCTATGCCCCTATTAAGCGGGTATCAGTGCTGAAGTCTCGAATTTTTCTCGTAAATCTCAGCTTCCGTTTGAGATTTCAGTCACGTTTTAAGCTGTTTTAGTACTATCGGTCCGACATTTCTAGCAATTAGAGTCTCTGACTCGGATTTTTTAGAGGTAAAGTATCGGGCTCGAATTTGTTAAAAAATTTAAAGTCTCGGTCTCGAATTTTTAAACAAGGGTCTCGAATTTACCATTCTATCCCCCTATTAGGCGGGTATCCGTGCTGTTCGCGCGCGTCCGCTCGCTGTTTGTCGCGCTCCTTCCAGTTCGCGTTGAGAAAATTGAAAAGTCGGCTGTGAATTACACGCAACAATCTGATCTCCTACGAAGTTTGTCTGGTTTTGCCTTGAATACAATGAATCGAATTTCATGTTAATTTAGTTATAAGCTGTCAAGTGATGACTTGTGAATAAAATGTAACATTCGTTTGTAATGATTTTTGGCGCATCATATTCTAGCTGTTGTCAACACGTCTATTATTTTATGTTGCGCAATCGGTCAGTTTAGTTGACCGACTTCGCCGATCTCCAAGGCTTGAGGGTCCTCATGATGTCCTTGGAACATTACAAGTTTTCATCAATACTGGTAGGGTTTCATCAATACTGGTAGGGTTTTATCAATACAGGTAGGCCTCTCGAGCGCTACCAGTACCCTACTTACTTACTTACTCAATCAATCAATCAATCAATCAATCAATCAATCAATCAATCAATCAATCAATCAATCAATCGATCAATCCATCTAGCATCCATCCATCAGTCAATCAATCAGTCAATGAATCAGTTATTGGAAGATGAAAAACGCTGTAACTATATATTGCATAAATTAAACACGCACCCCATAAATTCTATCGACAAGCCAGTAGTGAAAACGAGTGAATTTTTACTTGTATTTAAGTTTTAAATTTTGGAGAAAAAGAATTGGCACTAGCTAGCTAGTTTCTAGTTTAACAAATGGTCTTTATGCACTAAAATACAGACAAAAATTCCTGTGCAACTTATCAAGTTGCGAACTCTCGTAAGCGACCACCTCTTCTAATATAAGCGAAAACCATGTTTAGTGTTTGCTTTTGAGACGGTCGACTTTATATACGTTTTTACAAAGTTTTATTTCTTTTTCAGGTGAGACAGATGAGTTGATGGATGGTCTTTTAGTGGTCGATGGAGCCATTATGCCACGAGCAGTCGGAGTGAATCCCTTGCTCACCATTTCCTGTATAGCAGAGCGCTGCATTCGTCTTCTAGCAAAAAGAGAAGGGTGGCACATAGACTACGACACATTTATACCATTAGGTTTGAGCAAAGCACCTTTAATTTATTCATTGAAGCTGAAAGCCAGTTGGTAACTAAGGGATGGACCTATTTATTTCTGTCAGATGGTTTGTTGCAACTTTTTAAGCCCGATTTTTAAGGGATTTGTAAAGTTTTCTCTCGCTTGCAAGGGTCGTCTTTACTTCCTTTCATTATGTCTGATATTTTTGAAATTAGAATGGGTATTTGTCTAATCCTAACAATCTATAATAATCTATAATAGTTTGTGTTCTGAGAGGCGCCGGCAATCTCGTCACCACAGCTTCCATTTTAGATAATCGGTGCGTCCATCTTTGTTATCAGTACATGTGACAATAAATACTAGTGACTCGGCTGTTGTTATGACTTGAGATGTCATCTCGATATTATTTTCACGTTTAGGAAACTAAAAAATGTAACCCAGGAGAACACAACTTTTAAGTGTACAATATGCAATGCTTAATGTTCAGGACAAATAATACTTGTATCTTTAATATGCTTTAAGCATAAGTACTATTGTAACAGTTGATCCCGGACGTCGTACAAGATCACCGATTTCATCAACAGCAATTTTTGTTAGAACCTGCCGCCTATAGTAGCTGTTCTTTTATTATTGGAACATATTTTGGTAAACCTTGAGATAATCGGTTTCTATAGTAACGAGATATGACGTCATGAGTAACATAACGTCAAGTGAGTGTTGTCCAATATAGACGCACGGATACAGTCTGTCAAAGCCACTTTACGATCTGTACGGTCTGACAAAATGTAATAGTGACCAGTCGGTCTGTTGACAGTCCGCAAACTGCATCTCATTAAGAGGACTTAGAATATTTTCGCTACATACTCCGAGTGTGGGGTCAAACAGTTTGACGGTCTGTACGGTTTGTACGGACCGTAAAAGAGAGATTCGGTCCGTTGACAGTCCGTAAACTGCATCTCATTAAGGGGACTTAGAATATTTTCGCTGTATACTCCGAGTGTGGGGTCAAACAGTTTGACGGTCTGTACGGTTTGTACGGACCGTAAAAGAGAGAGTCGGTCCGTTGACAGTCCGTAAACTGCATCTCATTAAGGGGACTTAGAATATTTTCACTACATACACCGAGTGTGGGGTCAAACACTTTGACGGTCTGTATGGTTTGTACGGACCGTAAAAGAGAGAGTCGGTCCGTTGACAGTCCGTAAACTGCATCTCATTAAGGGGACTTAGAATATTTTCACTACATACTCCGAGTGTGGGGTCAAACAGTTTGACGGTCTGTACGGTTTGTACGGACCGTAAAAGAGAGAGTCAGTCCGTTGACAGTCCGTAAACTGCATCTCATTAAGGGGACTTAGAATATTTTCGCTGTATACTCCGAGTGTGGGGTCAAACAGTTTGACGGTCTGTACGGTTTGTACGTATCGTAACAGAGAGAGTCGGTCCGTTGACAGTCCGTAAACTGCATCTCATTAAGGGGACTTAGAATATTTTCGCTGTATACTCCGAGTGTGGGGTCAAACAATTTGACGGTCTGTACGGTTTGTACGGACCGTAACAGGGAGAGTCGGTCCGTTGACAGTTCGTAAACTGCATCTCATTAAGGGGACTTAGAATATTTTCGCTGTATACTCCGAGTGTGGGGTCAATCAGTTTGACCGTCTGTACGGTTTGTACAGACCGTAAAAGAGAGTCGGTCTGCCGACATTATGCAAATTTGTCGACATTCCGTAATTGTCGAATATTTTCACGTCCTCTAAACTTCGAGTGTGGAGTGAAACGGTTTAATGGTCTATATTGCAATGGCTATTCGTTTAGGGATAAATGAATACGTGCGTGTTCATGAACAAGTAGTGTGGGAGCTAGTAAATTGTCTATAGATTGCCGCGCCCACAGATTTCGTTTGATTCAATAATTTGTGTTTGTTACTTTCGATTGTTTCAGGGCGGGGTTAAACAAAGATTTTCAACAAAAAACATTGTTTAATTCATGACGAAAGGAATTGAACATATTGATTCCAACAATATATCTGCGATCTTGTTTTGATCAACGCTCCGTTCGACAACATTGACGTAGTCAGTATTTGTTAGCTTTTGCCTAAAGTGTTTCTGTGTTCGTTAACATGCATTCCTAAGTTACGCATTAAACACTAAACACTTGTTGTCCTTAGCCTGTACAGCAGGCGACAGTTTATTTTGTAAAAAGGAGGAAGCATTAGTTTAATATGCAAATAAGCGGGTGGTTGTGTGATTGTTAAGCCTGCCGCACACTTGAGGAAAGTGCTGAGCAAAATTCCTCGCGAGGCAGTTAGCTCAGCTGTTTCCTCAAGTGTGCGCTGGAGTTTTTGTGAGTTTTTCGACTCACGAGGTCGTGGGGCCAATATCTGTCGTGTTTGATAATTTTTGCCTCGTGAGACAAATTCCTCATCGTATGCGGGCGCCGCGAGAATCTGGCTGAGCCAAATTAATCGATTAGCCAATACAATTGCATGGCGAGCTCACGTCATTTCATTCATTAAAGATGGCGGACGACGACATAAATTATATATAATATAGTATAATATATAAATTAAGTCGTCAATTTCATCGAAGTTTTCCTGTCTCTCGTGCGCATTTTTATTATTTCGGGAGGAATGTTTAGTTAGAATTAATCTCTCTACCACCGGGTCTAGCTGTTCACTGTACCCCTGACGAGAATGACAGACCTACTGAGCAGATAAATATATTTTCATATTATCAATCTATGTTGTTTATTAATACGTCTTTAGTGAGCTCACTAAAGTGCATGTTTATGAATTGCAAATTATCAATGATCAAGAAGTTTAGTTTGTTTTTGTTTTGTTTGTTTTTAATGAAAATGCTTATGGCGTTATTTTTTTAACTCCTTTTTCATTCTTCCCTCCTTTTTGCTTCCATGCATTATAAAGCTCTCCGTTTCCTTGGTCTTATTGTCTGTCTGAGCTCTGTTTCCTCATCTCCATCATTCGCTGGTGTTGTGATTCTGTTTCCAAAATAGAGTGCAGTCTAGGGGGCTTTGGTTTTGTGTGTCTTACCCTTGGTATGACTGGGGCTATGGTCTTGGAGTCTTATATCTATGCATTTGTCCCAAACAAAAAAAATATATAATTTATCTCGTCGTCTGCCATCTTGAATGTTGAGCTTGAAATCACGTGAGTTCACCATGCAATTTTATTGGCTGATCGATTAATTTGGCTCAGCTAGATTCTCGCGGTGCCTGCACACAATAAGGAATTTGTCTCACGAGGCAAAAAATATCAAACACGACAGATATTGGCCTCGCGGCCTCGCGAGGCCAAAAACTCACACCATCTCCAGTGCACACTTAAGGAAACAGATGAGCTAACTGCCTCGCGAGGAATTTTGCTCAGCACTTTCGTCAAGTGTGCGGCAGGCTTTAAGATCTCAAACGGTCTTTTGAGACCATTTCGAGGCAAAATTTGCATACGAGCAGTAAATATGTTACAAGATCCGTAGCTTTGAACTATTTTTCTATTAAAATGTTGTGTACATTTACCATTTTCGTCAGATAGCCAAGATAAAAGAGGCCTTAGCTGAAAAAGATATGCAAAATAGGAAATTCGAAATAATAAAATGAAATGAACTATTGGAAGATACTTGCTTTCCAATGGGTTATCGTTGACAAGGCGGTGGCTTCTAACAAACAAATTAATCTGATAAAGAAGGATAATATGTTGGCTTCGTTATTGTTAAAGGGAATCTCGGGTAGAAAAGATATTTCTGCTAGATCATTAGTTCGTGCCATTGTTAAACTGGTTTACGGGTTCTGAAGGTGATTACAAACCTTTAAATCTTGAATACTGGGCATTTTGTTTCTGCATTTTTTGCTTTGAAATTTCCCGCGCGCCGCCATGTTTGTTTTCGCAAAGTTTGATGGGAAATTATGACGTCATTGTGTTGTCGTGAGCTTTCAATACGACGGTTTAAGTCAACATCACGTAAATTAATATAAAAAAAAAATTTTACCCCCCCCCCCCCCCAAAAAAAAAATATAATTATATCCTGCTTTGAAATTTTTGTTGAGCTTTTAGGGTGTTGCCATGGCAACACGGTGGATTGTAAATCAGCCTGCAATATTTGGTTTCGTTTATTTTCAGAAAATCTAGTCGTTAGATTTTGTCCATCATTTGTGTCCATCATTTGTCTCCAGTAAACTCGTAAAAATATTCGCATGTTAACACTGCTCTCATGTAATTTTAACAGAGGGATCTTCCGTAATTTGTGGTTTAACATGTTTGCGTTTTGTAAAAATCTCCTCTGTTGGATTTCAATTTGTACATAACTGGTGCGTATAATGATAATAACCTGTGCCAGAAAAATATGCAGATATGAAAAGTAGCCCCGAGGAACAACCTCGTTGCTGGTAGGCTTCAATAACAAACGTGAATCAAGGAGTGGAAAAATACCACTCCTGTGCGTATGACACGCATACCGTTATGCGTGCCCCAAGAGAAATACATCCCGCTTTTCGGGATTTTGGTTTAATGGCCTGACTGGGGAAATAATAATGCTCGTCAGTCGCGCGCGTTTGATAATTCTCTTCAAAAGCTTGGTTTCCATATAATCGATACGCAGCGATCGTTACGATCAACGATCGCTGCGATTCTTGCGACCCTTGCGATCATATGGAAACCAAAATGTTGCGATCCTTGCGATCGTTGCGATTGCGATCGCACACAACGGATCGCAACGATCGCAACGTTTTGGTTTCTATATGATCGCAAGGGTCGCAAGAATCGCAGCGATCGTCGATCGTAACGATCGCTGCGATCGTTGCGATTATATGGAAACCAGGCTTATATCTGCGATCGCAAGGATCGCATCGTTTTGGTTTCCATATGATCATAAGGGTCGCAAGGATCGCAGCGATCGTCGATCGTAGCGATCGCTGCGATCGTTGCGATTATATGGAAACCAGGCTTATCTCTGCGATCGCAATCGGAACGATCGCAAGGATCGCAACGTTTTGGTTTCCACATGATCGCAAGTATCGCAACGATCGCTGCGATTATATGGAAACCAGGCTTAAATTCTGCTGCTTTTGTATCTTTCTATTTATGTCTATTGAAACGTGTAATTTCTTTGCACACGCTTTTAGAACGAGGTATATACATGTTCTTTAGTTTCGCTGTGCTGCGTTGGTTCACCCTTCGGAAGCCTGGTTTCCATATAATCGCAACGATCGCAGCGATCGTTACGATCGACGATCGTTGCGACCCTTGCGATCATATGGAAACCAAACGTTGCGATCGTTGCGATTGCGATCGCAGAGATAGAAAAATTTCTCTCTGCGATCGCAATCGCAACGATCGCAACGGTTGGTTTCCATATGATCGCAAGGGTTGCAAGAATCGCAGCGATCGTCATCGTAACAATCGCTGCGATCGTTGCGGTCGTTGCGATTATATGGAAACGAGGCTTATCTCTGCGATCGCAATCGCAACGATCGCAAGGATCGCAACGTTTTGGTTTCCATATGATCGCAAGGGTCGCAGCGATCGTCGATCGCTGCGATCGTTGCGACCGTACAGACTGTCAAACCGTTTCACCCGTTACTCGCCAGATTGATGTATATAATTATCAGTGAGTCGTACAGACTGTATGATCCATTTGACAAACTGTATCTGTCCGTGTTGTTTGCTTGTTCTTGCTTTAATGAGAAGCAATTTACGGACTGTCAACGGACCGACTGGTCACTATTACATTTTGTCAGACCGTACAGATCGTAACGTGGGTTTGACACTGTATCCGTGCGTCTATATTGGACATGAGTGCGTCAAGTCGCCAAAACCCAAAACCCAAAAAACCGCCAAAACCCAAGAGGAGATCTAGAGGGTGTTGCAACCATCCCCTCTCCTCTTGTACCACGGTTGGGGTATACGTTTGCGTGTATGTCCGAGAGTTAATAGGTAAATATAGTTTAAGAGTTATTGGCATTTGGGTCTGGCGATATAATTAATTTATAATATGTTTAAATCAAAAAGATTCGGAATGACTGATGCTATCCAATCATTATTTCCTTCCAGAACGATCTGTCTTTGCAAAAAGAAAGCCTGGGATTCGCTTTACGGAGAAAATGGCAGGAGAGTTTACTCCTGCAAAGAAGAATTCGAAAGCCATGGAGACCACTTGTGAATTCACTGTTACCGTAGAGTCTGACGATGTGGAGCGCATGGTTAACGATGATTCAGCCCACGCGGCCCAAATAAGCGGCACGGTTTCATGTCCAGCGCTATCACCCACTCCAATGACAATCTCTGAAGGTCAGGTCGCTATTATTGTACGGTATATTGCGCCGAAAGGAACCAATTTATAAAAGGTTTTGAACCATCCGTTCAACCCTTAGCCACTTTCAAATATCTGACATGTCAAAAACCGATTCAGCTTGTACGCTCCTAACAACTACACTTGCCTAGCTGTTTTACATCTAAATCTATTGGGTGACAGGGCTGTGACTCACTGCTGATGGCAAAAGAACATTGGGTTGATTTTAACCAATCTAAATCCGGATTCTGCGATCAAAATTCGATCTTAGATTGCAATCTGAAGGATTCACGTCCAGAGATGGATTGAGTCTGAATCTGGTTTCAGATTAGGGTTACATTTGCGAACTAGTCAGATCAATAGCACGTGGTCGACCAGAACCAACACACAAACAAATAGAGACCCTTCGCAGACTAAGGGTCTGAAGATGATGAACCGTTTATCATAAGGGAGCATATGGATTTTTTTCTGAGTTTTGTTCCAGCTAATATGTAAATCCAACTAACCTGGATTACTTAAAACTGAAAGGGATTGTCTAAAGGGAACGCTGCCTACATCAAGGCCCTGCGCAGTACAGGAAATGATGAAACAAGCTCGCTACCGATTGGCAATTTCTTGCACGCTCACAGCTCTCTTTATGTTGTTTCTTTTAGGCCACTTCCAATTCCTTAGCCAGAGTACCGAACATATAGACACAAAAGAAATGGTGTACAGAATGTTGATCACTACAAATCGTGGTAAAACGTTCGCGTTCCGTGGAGTCAAGTACATTAAGAATAACTCATTTGGCGAAACTGGACTGCATGATACTACGATCTTGTTTGTCACTTTTTACCAAGGAAAAAACTTCTCTGGGACGCCCGTGGGAACCGCAACGCTCTATATCACACTGCCCTTCTTTATGAAACAGCTGAAAACTATTGAGATTACCCATACACACAGTAAAGTAGAGAAGTTAAAGTGGACGTCCCGTTTCATTGCATTCTTTACCGGTAGTCTCTGGGAGATCTACAGTCCTATTACAACGAAGAAAACTGTCTTTGACCTGAACGCCCCGCCAAGGATAAAAAGACCTCTTCGACTAAATGGCAAACTTCCGGAGGCTTATAAATGTATTACTCAGGATAAGGTATGGAATATTCTTAATATGATCAAATGTTAAGGTGTGAAGGTATGTTTGGCTGCGATCTTGCAGTGCTGCGGTTTAGTGAGACTTTGGATGTGTTCTTGGGGTCCTGTAATTGTGTGGCCTCCCATTCTTCCTATTTATCTTTCATGCAATTTATATCTCCCTGTTTCTTCGCTCTTATTGTCCTTTGGGGTCTGGGTCCTTATCTTCGTTGCTCCATGGTTCTGTTTTTCTGCAAGCATGCAGCTTACAGACCTGCGAGGCCTGATAATTCAGTTTCTAATTTATGAGGTTGTCTCCCTAAAAAGCGTCCGATGATTTTGGTTCGAAACATAAATTCCTTTGTTGTGGGGTTATTAAAAAGCCTTTACCTTAGCAGTCATAAAAATGAGATTCGTTTGATCCAAAAATACTTTATTTTCTTTTACGATTTATTTAAGTTTCAGATAGTCGATACTAGTTTTATGCCGCTGAGACCCGAATAAATCACAAAAATTGCCGTCGCTGTTAAAAAATAACAATTCACTCCAAGGGCCCAATTATTTTTTCAATCTACAGATACTTCATTGCAGTTGCAGTTTGCTCAGCTATATATATATATATATATATATATATATATATATATATATATATATATAACCGTAAAACTTGTGAGGGGTCTCCCAAACAATGCAGATCCTTAACCAACGTAAAATGCTTGCTGGAGGATCACTAAAGCGATCGTGGACACTTGAAATAACGTAAATAAAAACGAAAATGTGAGGGTCAAGAGTCCAACTCCAATGTAGCTTTGCTGGTTTATTCGCTCGACGTTTCGACCAAGACCGTTATGGTCGAAACGTCGAGCGAATAAACCAGCAAAGCTACATTGGAGTTGGACTCTTGACCCTCACATTTTCGTTTATATATATATATATATATATATATATATATATATATATATATATATATATATATATATATATATATATATTGTTTTGTTTACATAAAATCGATTTTCAATCTATGTAATGAATGAACAAACACATAAAAATGGACAACACAATCTTCTTTCGAAAAAAATTATTCAAATCTCCATTAGTTTATGTTTAAAAGCAAAACGCGTACCCTTTATTTCGCATCGAGGCTAGGCCGAGTCGTGTCTGCGATGAAATGCAAGAAATTAAGACTTAATACAACTGAATTTAAGCTACACGTTTATAAACAGTTCTCCAAAACTAACGAGAACACAAAGAAAAAGTCAATCACAGATTGATATCAAGATAAATTCCCATCGCTTGCTCGGAAATTCAAATCTCAGCTTCCGGTTCTGAAATCCGTAAAAACAAAAAACATCTCCCGCATTGATAAAAACGTAATACATGAAGTTCCTCGAAGCAAGATTTTATCTCTGAAAGCTCGTCTTTTTCCACTAAAGCGGCTTCTGAGTATCCCTTAATTAGAATCCTTGTCTTGCGTAGCAAACCGCGAAATATTCAGGGAAATAACGCCTTTAAAACGGTTTTCTCCGCTTAGTAAATTCACAGCAAAATGTTTTTCCAGCTGACGTGATATTCGGCCTTGTAGCCGCGCGAAAAACAAAGCCTCGCTTTGGTTTCAATATACGCGCATGTTTTGCGACGTCATACGCGCCCGCGAGCTATTGTAGTCTTGCGTGACGGCGGCGGCGGCTGGCACACGCGCGCCCGCGAAACATTCCGCTAGCCATGACCATGAAAAATGACGGGCATAGGTTCTAGCTCTTGGTTCTATGAGTATGGGGCTGCGCTGCCGGGCCTTCGGCCCGGCGAGTGCTCTTCTAAAACGCTTTAAAAGCAACATTATAACGTAACGTTTTATTAATTTAGGTTCATTTTTAATTATTTATAGCTCAAGTCTGAGGGCAATCCTTGCGATAACCCTATAATCCCTTTTTATCCAGAGAGTTTGTCTAAAGGGTTAAGCAACTTACAATTTATCCTACAAATTTCACCAAATAATAAGAATGTACGTTGATCGTTATTACAGGTTGAACTGCGATTGACAAGATTCGAAGGTGGAAGAAAAGGACCGGTGGTGATGTTTCATGGGGCAGGGGTGAGCAGTGGAATATTCAGCCTTGATACCATTGAAACCAATCTCGTGGAATTCCTTGTGGAACACAGGTATAAACATATTCACAGTGCTGCTATTTAACCCTCAAAGCAACCTCGTTCCCAGAGTTCTCTCTCTTCAGCTACGTCATCATCGTGAAGGACACAGATTTCAGCTGGTCACATGCCTTCCTATCACAAAAATGCACCACCAGGGTATGGCCGGTGGTCAACTGATTTTTTTATCTACCAACATCAGGCGAACGCACTTTCGCTAAAACACACGAGAAATTATCCACAACTGGGTGGCATTAAGATAGCTAAATTTTTATGATCATTTAACTGAGTAAAGTCACTTGTCGCTAGCACAACAATAACCAGTTTGCTAATCAGTCGATCAATCGAACCAATTAATTGATTGATTCAAAAGTTAGACTAAGTAAATAAATAAATGGGAATTCAGTGGAAGTCCTCATGGTGTCCGTTTTGGTTTTTGTGGAAGGAGGATGAAAGCAAGGATGAAGGCCAATTAACCTAAATACGGCCTCGCTTCCGAGATAGAGTATCGAAAATAGTGAATCAGTTTTGTTGCAAATAAAGAAACTAAAGTAATCTTTTGAGAGAAGAAACAAGGAAATCAAAACACATGTCATTTTCGTAACATTACCTCGTCTTCTATGTTTCTGTTTTAGATATGACGTATGGCTTGTCGATTGGCGGGGGTCATGTAACCTTCCTTGGGTTTTGTACCAGGACTACACGAAGGACGAGTGTGCAGCTTACGATGCCCCAGCGGCTATTGACAAAGTCCTGGAAATCACCCAACAGGTATAATTATAATCCGTCATCTGATAACAATGTATGTAACGTCAGTAAAACATCATTATAAATACACCCTGATAAACAATACAAGAAAAAATACCATCATAACACCAATATTAAGGCAGGCGCTGGAAACGCCCTTTTAGGCCATCGATGTCTTTTTAATTTTTCTCGGTGGGGGTGGGGTAATTTAAAATAATAAAAGGAATAATAAGTTTTTACCAAGGAAATCAGACCAAGGTTCCCAAGTGGATAAAATCATATTTACCAATTCATACAATGAATTGATGTAAATAATTTTACTGGCATTTCAAACATTGTTTTAAGAGCCCATTAAAGTATTCCGTTGCAACTAACGCGGTTGCTATCCGAAGCTAAATCAAGTATAGTTTTATTTCCGCTGTCTGCGAGAGGTAACTTCAAGCGCTATTTCTGTCTGGAGCTCCGTAAACAAACTGTCCTAAACAAATATGCAAAGTTTGAAGTTTGTCTCGTTCAACTCCTGATTTCTTGGTTAGTTCTTATTTGAAGCTAAATATTGTTAAACAAACGGCGGTGATAAACATTTTAAAAACATGCATTTTATGAACTTAACGTTTCGTATGCTAGTCAACATATATTTTCAAAGGTATAACCGTTAAAATATGGGAAGCTATTTATACTGTATCAGTGGGGTCTGGAACCTAGACAGAAAAAAACATCTGCAGTGGAAATTTAAGACGTTCCTAACGGAAACTGTCTGTAAATGAAAAATGAAATAAATCAAAGGCTCCTTAGAGCCAACCCGTGAATTTGAAATGCTAACGCGTAAGGCAATAATTGCGGTAAGCTTATGTTTTCACTCTGTCACGGTTCAATTTTTTTTAAAATTAAACGTAAGGATTTTTGACAAACGCAAAAAATAAAAATACAGTACATCACTTTCATAATGTTCAGTCCGAAGAAGAAAAAAAAAAAAGAAAAAAAAAGAACGCCCCGAGCGAGATTCGAACCTGGGCCTTCCGGCTGTAAATCCGCAATTAACAACACTCGACCACCATGACCACTGACTTGTAGTGAGGGATAAATTTTATTACTTGAAGGTAGATAACCATCAAAACGCGTGTCTCATTTGAAAATTCCTTTTAGATCGATTTTAACGTTGCATTAAAGACTCCAAATGCGAAACATCTTTAAGCTTATTGTTGTTTATATTCGTTTACACCAATTTAGTTATTGTTATCGCTGGATTCACGCTGTTCTTGTTACAAAACGCATTCGTAACAAAGCATTACGTCACTGTTACAGTTGATGGAAGGAGTGAGTGAGTGACTCATTTGCATATCTGTCGTCGTTACCGATAACCCGTTCATTACGCATGCTCGTATATTCACGGGTTAAAAACCTATACTAATAAAGTAACAGCTTTTCGCTGCTGACATTGGCATTGACATTGGCATTGACATTGACCGAAGACCAAGAGTCTAAATATTGTTTCTCTGAGAAGATTCGTCTCTAAAGGTTTTCAAGCTGGAAGCAAAACGAAGAATTAATCAAATGCTCCTGATCAGCCAACTCCAACTCGTGAATAAGAAACGTTCTAAATGAAAAATTATTTACCAAAAAAATTAAAATTCGTGGTATACAGAGGGTTTGAATACGGTCCGAGTGTTTGTGTATATAAAACAAAAGGAATATTACAGCTTTTTGTGTTACACGAGTGCAAGCTGATTATTTCAACGAATATTTGCATTTAGTAACCAGAGTCTTCAATGGGTTAAAATCTTTTAAAACTCATCTTACCGGAGCCATAATTGTTGTTAAAACTGAAACGCTTGAATAAGACTAATATCTCAAATTTATTTTCGTGGTGAACATTTAACTATTATAGCGCGAAAGCGCGCGTGATATCGCCTAATACTTAGCCGACGAGGCCGTAGGCCGAGTCGGCTAAAATTAGGCGATATCACGCAAGCTTGAGCGCTATAATAGTAGCGACAACGCGAAAATTTCGCGCCTTTTTTGTCCAATCATGTGAACAGTATTTTTCTCTTTTCTTTTCTTCTCTTTTTTTCTTTCTTTTCCCTTTTTTAACTAATAGTTCACGCACTTTTACGCCCAAAAACACGAAATTGCAGGCAGCAGTCATTTTCACTTTACTTCAAAATGCGAAATTTACCGCCATCGCTGGTTATATGTCATGTAGACATAACGTCTATCGACAACTTTTTTACCATATTTGGGCAGTGTATCAATGTGTTGAATTATAATAAAGATTAATAGCAAATTCATAAACTTCTAAATCACGTCATAGCATTACATGACGGGAAAAACGTACACGAGATAGCCAGAAGGGCACTTTGGTTGTAGCTGTAAGCGACTAGGATTATCGGACAGGATGCTAGTCCATTGCAGGGTAATACCCAGTATTATGTCACCGGTACCCATTTGTACACCGTGTTGGAGAAGGAAAATATAGAGTAAAATTTTATTCGACACGACCCCAGAGACCAGGCCTCACACCACTGACCTTCTACGCGCTAACCACTACACCACCTCCCTGCATCACAATAATCCCATTTTATTAGTCGTAGCGCAGCATACGAGTTGTAAATCCGGCTCTGAGTTTTCTTTTTTTTTTCTTCGTGTGACATTAGCGCATGCAGATTTATGCACGCATATTTAATTAATGCCGACTACTATGTGGCTTTCAGTCATGAAATACATACCGCAAAATATCTCCGTGTGTTGACTTGAGAAGCAGAAGGATGAATTGAAGAGTACAATTGCAAGTTTTCAAGACAATGCAAGGCGTTCACGGATGGATAGGACCGTTTGTTATTGTGTTCGCCGCATATTGCTGTAGAATTTTTGTTCCGGCAAGTTTTGTGTTTTATGTAACTTGCAATTTGATTAGCGATCGAGTTTTGAAGTGTCGTCTATTAACATATTTTAAGCTTATTGTTCTCCGTAAAAGCACTCCAAACACTCGGGAATCAATACTGCAATGAAGTTGAGACGCCACGAGTTCAAGCTGTGTACAGCTTCTTGTTAAAAGAATAAATGTAATATGTTTTCTTTTTTAAAGAGAAATGTCCAAGTAGTTGCCCACTGCGTTGGATCCATGATAGTTTTTGCTTCTCTTCTTTCTGGCAAACTTGATGGCAAAGTCAGGAACTTGGTTTGCAGTCAAGTGGCTGCCAACCCCATTCCAAGCCAGATCAACAAACTGAAAGCAGGGCTCTATTTTCCTGGTACGTTGGAGGCACTTGGTGTGGATGGACTCACAGCGGATACAGATGACTATGCATCTTTGAGTGACAGGCTTTTTAACAGTGCCACCAATATATTCAGCAAGATAATTCTCCCTTATGACGAATTGTGTCATAACCCTGTATGTCACAGGTAAGTACCAAAGTGGCTAGGTCACTATATTTTAAATCATAATGTTACACTGGTTAACATTATAATTGGCGAATCGGACAGGCTAGAATACCATCATCGCTCTTTACGCCAGTAGGCAAATCAGGCCACCCTGTCTCTGGCTACCGTTCTTGCAGTATACCAGTCGTTCCGCCATCCTGCCTGCCGTCTCTCTACTTCTACTGTCCTCATCCAGGTCGTTTTAGGTCTTCCAACTGCCTTTTTACCCTCTGGTCTTTATTCTCACTAGTGACCTTGTCGGTCACTGGGCTCTTTTCATAGGCTTTCACCAAACGACGTCATAAACCTTCCAGTTTACTGTTCGTCTATTGTCACCTCCACGCCACAGACATATACACTATATCATCGTAGATGTACACAGCCATACACACGTACGCTTCTCCCCACTTTGATAAAGAGAAGTGTTCCGTTAAATGATATAAATAACGATCGATCAGGAGACCAGACGTACGTAGCATCTAATATAGTAATAATTGAAGCTTTAAATAAACCAAGGACTCTGATTTCTTATGTAACAACACTACGCTTTCATACTGTCAAATGAGAAGCCATTCCCGTATTTAGGTTTCAGCTGTCAACGCTAGTTTCTCGAGGAGGGGGACTCCCATATAAAAATGACGGGGGTGCTCGTCGGGAATTTTAGAGAAACACCCTAAAAGGTACTAGAATCTCGTTTCATGGGCGTGGCTCAAACGGTGGTCATTTTAGATTTTAGCACCCAGGTGGTACCAATCTACAAATTTTGACTGTTAAAATGAACAACGAGCACCCCCGTTCTTTTTTATATTGGAGTCCCCCCGGGCTTGTTTATTAACTGAAGTGTTTTAAACACTTGTCCTTTTGCTGATACTTTTTTGCAGGGTCACATTTATCTTTGGTCCTCTTTGGGAACACGAGAACCTAAACCCACTCACCCACGATACACTTCACGAATTCTTTGGCCATACAACAGCCAAACTTGGGAAGCACCTTTCTTTGACAATGAAGAAACGGAAACTGGTTTCTGCAACGGGTAAAGAGATCTACTTACCAGACGTAGAGAAGAAGAACCGTCTTGAGTCTCCCGCTTACAAGACACATATTCGAAGACTGAATTTTCCTATATGTTTTATTGTTGGTGAGTATATAAATTATATTAGATGTAGAAGAAGCAGCAGAGTGACGAGGAAGTGTCAGTAGTTGTAAAACAGGCAGTAGCAGTAGCTCGAAGGAGCCATAGTTGTAGCTCCATCAGTAGTAGCAGTAGTAGTCGTAGTAGTACATGTAGTAGTAGTAGTAGTAGTAGTAGTAGTAGTAGTAGCAGTATTAGTGCTAGTAGTAATAGTAGCAGTAGTAGCAGCAGCAGCAGTAGTAGTTGTTGTAGTAGTAGTAGCAGCAGTAGTAGTAGTAGTAGTAGTAGTAGTAGTAGTAGTAGTAGTATAGTTGTAGTAGTAGTAGTAGTAGTAGTAGTAGTAGTAGTAGTAGTAATGGTAGTAGTAATAGGTAATAGTAGCAGTAGTAGCAGTAAAAGAGGGTCGTATGTAATACACTGTAGTAGTAGCAGCAGCAGTAGTAGTAGTAGTAGTAGTAGTATAGTTGTTGTTGTAGTAGTAGTATAGTAGTAGTAGCAGTAGTAGTAGTAATGGTAGCAGCAGAGGTATATAGCGGCAGAAGTAGCAGTAGTAGTGGCAGTAGTAGCAGCAGTAGTAGTAGCAGTAGTAGCAGCGATGTTTCTGTAGTATTGAAGCTCGAGTGGGTTTATTAGAGGGGGGAGGAGCGTAATAGAGCGTTTACGGAATTTTGTTTTTATTTTCAGGAGAAAAGAATAGGTGTTATATACCTGAGAGCACGTTCAGAACATTCAACCTCGTTAAAGAAGCTCACCCCGCTCAGGAGTACACGTGGGTCCAGATTCCTGGTTACGGACATCTGGACTGTATTATAGGCACAGCCGCGGTCCATGATGTTTTTCCCCACATTCTGAACGCATTGGATCCACATGCGCAAGACGACCTTCATCTCGACGAAATTGCATGTAACTGTGTGGTGAACGCAGTAGCATCTTTAAAGTCCAAAGTTTGTAAGTTTGCAAGGTCATGAAGCCATTATCTTTTTCGGCTAAACTATAACGTAACACATACAAAAATTATCTTGGATTCTACAACTCAAAGAGCACAGTGGGTCTCTGGGTTCTGTTCTGAACTTAGCGAAAAAACAGAAGCTTGATTGCAGGCCAAAGTCAAAATTACTCTTACCATCCAGAAAATGCTCTGAAATGCGTGCGCTCTTCAGGGCTTGGTTGACGCTCCAAAATGCACTCATTAGGAGTAGTAGATCCCTTGTTATTGTTAATGCGGGTAGAATGCCTTTCAATAACACGCGGACTGTGAAGTTCAAAGCCCAAGTGCGGTTTATGTTTTACGCTGTCATCAATCATAATTAAGGTGACAAACATTGGACTCCGGAAAACAGAAACTGACAAAATGGATCGAAATCCACCAATCACAACCCAAAAACATGACCTTTGGACCATTTTGCGTAAAGCATAGTTGTTTCCTGAGACGTCCGCTATGATTTTTGCCTCAGTCAAAAGCAAAACTGTTGGTCGTGTCTTGAACTTCAGATTCAGTTATAGAAAAAGGCAGTAAAATAGGTTATAGGGTGCACGTGACATGTTAAGATGAGATATCGATGTTCGATTCCTTTTTAACTCGTGAATACGCGAAGCGTTCAACGAGTTATAGCAATAGGACAAAACTTCACTCAATCGAGTAACTTCGAGCCTGCGATATGTAATGGTCACTTGCCTTCTCCATGGGGACGGCGTTGGAGTTAAGGGAGGGTGGGGAGTTAGACGCAAGGGGTGGGGGGGGGGGGGAAGGGGGGTGGTCGGTGGTGCAAAACTCCTAGGAGAGGGAAGGTTTGGTGAAAGTTCAGCCCCTATATTTAATGGTCATCGCCTTACTCATGGGGACGACGTTTGAGTGAGTATAGTTGGACGCAGGGGGTGGCGGGTCGGTTAGCCAAACCACTAGGAGAGAGGAGGGTACGAACGTTTCGTATTCACGCGGCCTTTGATTTTTCAATATACCAGGTCATGCTGATGGCCCTCGAAAAGTTACAGCTCAGTCCCCTCCTCCTCCGTCAGAACTTGAAGTGATACACTCCGACAGCGAAAGCTTGGGTGATGACGGCGAATTCAGTTATCCTTCTGAAGCCAATGATGTATTTAATCCGAGTGAAGTCAAAAGCATCTGGGACAAAATGAATGAAATCACTCCCTTAGAGTCGAAGCAAGAATGGCCATCGAAGTCTACAAGGAAGGATCGGGCGAAGAACGAACTGAGGTATGATAGTGAATGTATCTGAATGCAGTTCCTTTCTCTGCTATATTATGCGGTGTAACAGCTATCTCGCTTTTTAATACATCAAATCTTTTCTTGCGCGCGATTGGTCTAAACACATCACTTGACGCAGCCAAAATTTGAGGAATATCCGATGATGTTCCCCAAGTGATATTCTCCAGTTTTCAAAATTTGCGTTTTACGTTCGCACGTTCAGAATTATATTGCTAAATGAATAGAGCTGATTGTTTTGGACAGACTAGAAGTATTTGTGAATGCCAAGATAATTATTTTGATGTTTAACGGCTTGGCTTACTCCCCCTAACAGAGAGGCCTTGTGAAAAAAAGAAATTGAAGGATAATAAACACAAATATGTACGGATATTTCCCTTGATTTGGAGATTATCTGTTCCTTAAAGCTCACGCTACGCTCTCGGAAAACTGTTGGCTTCTCGAAACAGATAATGTCCGCGGATGCAAATATCTCTCATTTTCGCACCAAATGTCGGTTATTGTTTATATAAGCGTTTCATTGCTTCTTCGGGGATTCTATGGTCCTAAAGTTTCATTTTTTCACGAAGAAATCCACTCGGCTAGTTTTAAAAGAAAAAAAATAGAAAAACATTTGGACCAGGGTACTTAAGTAAAATATATAAACTATACTACACATCGTAAAAAGGGTTGTTGTTGTTCATCGTGGTGAACACACTAGTAAAGAAGTATTTTTCGTTTGTCTCACGATGTAGTCACTTCTGATGTTGATCAACATCAGAAGTGACTACATCGTGAGACAAACGAAAAATACTTCTTTATACTACACATGTATATTATACATCTAAACTAATAGCTTTTTTAAAATTGTAACTTATAATTAGTATAACTTAGTCTTCGTTTTAGTTAAATGACTCCAAAGGTGATTTCCGCTCAGGTTGTTGAAATGTCAGTCGACACTGTCAATAACAACAGTTCTTTTTCTTCAGAACTACACTATAACCCGTACGATCACACTCAACAGATACTTCCTGGTTGATAAACCATTTACTATATTGCTATAATTAACTGAAGAGACGTTTAGTTTTGACCGCGAGTATGAGAAGGATTGGTTTTATCATGTTTCATTGTACATTATGAGCGTGCCCCTAATGTCTTCTAATTATCTTTCCAATAAAATAAATCATGCCTGTCCAATACTCTGACAAATTTATGCATAGCATTATATTGTATTATATGATCATAAAAATAGTTTAGCAATACATTCTAGAACGGCACAATACAGCACAATGTATTACAGTACAATGCTATGCATAAATTTGTCAGAGTAATAAACAAGTATGCGTTTTTCATATTAAAATCCAAGATGGCCGCCATCTGAAATCAGTTGCAACATCGCAGAAACCAAGGAGGGTTTGCAACAACCCCCCACCCCCACCCCCCGCCCTTGTACCACGGTGGGGGTATAAGTTTGCAGGAAGCTTTGTATCAAAGCATGGTCAACTTCAGTCTCACTCTCTCTTAAAGGCCAGGTCACTAAGCAGACAGCTGTAAATAGGCCATTTCCGAGTTGCCTTGAGCCTCTCTATCAAAGCGAGGCTAGGTGCGAAACCTTTCATATGAAAATGAGTTTTCATTCACATACAAATAAAACTTATTTGCATGTGTATGAAAACTCATTATCATATGAAAGGTTTTGCACCTAGCCTCGTTTTGATAGAGAGGCTAAAGGCAACTCGGAAATGGCCTATTGGGCTATTGGCTTCGTTTGCATTTCGTATCGCTTGATTCGTTTTGTTCACCATTATTCTGAGTGCATGTTTCGAACTAATCTCAGAAGATTCTGCCCGAGTGTTATTGGAAGATTTTTTTGGAATAGTATTCCGCAATCAATCAGAGACAAACCATCTAGAAATATGTTTAGAAAAGCACTTTTACGCTGGTACCTTGCTCAATACTAATGAAACCATCATCTCTTTTGACATTTACCAAGCTATTTTATAAGTTTCCCTTTACTTTTTTTACTACTAAAAAGTTACAAGTATTTTGTTTATACTTATATAACTTTAGGGGGCACAATATTAGTTTATCTAGACGTGCCCCTCTCCTCTCCTTCCTAATATAATGTGATTTAATTTAATTACAAATAAATGAAAAAAAAAATTAAATGAGTGCATGTTTTATTATTTGTCATCGAGTAGGAAAATAAGTGAAACTTGTTACAGGAGAATGATTAACCAATAACACAACCTTAATACAACAGGGTAACAGTGAAACGGGCACTCGTAAATTGGAAAATATCGACTAATATTTTCTAAATTTCATGTTAACTGATATTATTATACATTGGGGTCACTAGCTCGATTTTGATTGGCTATAAGCACGCAGCTAATTATTGCTTGCTGTTTCTGTTACGTCATACCTACAGACAATAGTTTTATGCATGCAGAAGTGACGTCATACCTACAGGCAATAGTTTTATGCATGCAGAAGTGACGTAAGTTGTTTACTTACAAGTTGACAGCTGTGCGTTGATCACTTTTTTGTGCGCGCTCTTGTCTTTACAAGTGCAGCTCAGGAATATGCATAATAAAACAATTATTGGATTCGTTTTTCGCATGATAGCGATAATTATCAAGGCCTAGGCCTCAGTTTGTGTTATCCGCCTCTGCCTTCGGCTGAGGCGGATAACACAAACTTTGATAATTGATAATTATCGCTATCATGCTCAACTTCATCCAATAATTGTTAATTAATCGCATAAATTACGAAATAACAATTTAAGAAAACCTTTACAAGTGTAATTTACAAGTGTTAGTAGCCATTATTTCAGAGCTTGAAAACAATAGCTACACTTGTAAATTACACTTGTAAAAGTTTTATAAAATTGACCCCAGGAGGGATTCAGAAAAAACACCCATTTGAATTTAAGTGTACCTTATCGACGCGCGCGCGACGTAGTTGTCCAATTACAGATATCCAGTTGCATAAAAACTTAGACGGCTGTACCTGCGTTACCGAGCGCCAATTATGTAAGACATAGCAACAAATAATTTGTAAATTTCATATTAACTGATGTTAATTTATTTATTTTAGCTACCATCCACCTACAGGTACGGAAATCGAAAAAGTTGTGGTTCGAGAAATGTTGAATGCCAACGATCCAATCAAGAACACGATTTTGTCGATGAGTGATCTTCACCTAGATTCTGATTGGAGTAAAGGCATGCATGACAGTTTGTTCGAGTTTATGACTAAATTGGCCAGTGTGGCTGAGGTAAATATTGTTTTATAAGATAGAAAACAGGGAGAGAATGCATCTGTAGTGTAAGCGTAGTCCAAAATTTTCAACCTTGGAAAGACATCAGTGTACGCTAAGAAGTACCGAGTATAATTTTACCCTGCCATTCCCCCACATAGAAGCTGGTAAACAAATATTCTCCTATGAGGGCCTGCCAGGGGTTTTAGGGAACAAGGGAACATGGCCATTTATTTTTGGGGAACAAGGGTTATCTTAAAATTACTTTTATGGAATAAGAGAACTTTTGAGTATTTTTGGGGAACAAGGGAACATTGATTATTTAGATTTTCAAGAAATTTTTATACTTCTTTATGGAAAAAAGGGTCAGAAGAAGGTCATTCGTTTCTCTTTTGTCTCCCGGTGCAAGAGGAAAGAGGCCTGGGCGCAATTTTGTTCTTCACAAAAGAACTGGTGACGAGCTTTTGAGCGCGCGGTAACCTGGGAAATTGTGGGGAACATTTAAGAATATTTTCGGGGAACACGAGAACATGGAACATAATTTCAGGGAACAGGGAACTCAGTAAAAATGAATTTTGGAGAACATTAGAATTTATTTTTGGGGAACAAGGGATAAATTGCTTTTTTATAGGGAACAAGGGAACATGTACCCCCCTGGGAGGCCCTCTCCTATCACGGCGCAACATTTAAAATCCTTGCCTGACGATGTAAAACCAGCTGCATCCCTTGATATTTTTTAAACCAGACTCTAATGGTTATCATTACTTACTTACTATAAAACAAATAAATTTTAGTTCGCCATAACATGCCCTCTGAAAAATAATGGTTTGACGTCATAGCATGGTCAAAACAGAGTGATGAATTCGCCGAAAATAGACTAAGAAAGTAGCTATCTTTCAAACCAAACCAGCTGAATTTCTTCTTGAAGCCAACATCACTTGTTTCCCCACGCGCTAGACGGGGGTGGCGTGATCATCATGATTTGTGCCCTTATAAAAAATAGCTCTCGGAAAATGAGCACGCGGGAAGGTTTACAGTTATGGTAAAATGGTTTACATAATAACAGATATTAAGGATACGTAGTATTAACAATAGCAACTAAAATTTAGATTAAATTTCCCTCATATTTTCCTCACTAAAAAATGCTTCATTGTATTCAACTGAACATCGTGTTGACAATGAAATTAAACTGTTTGTCATATCCGTAGGTTTCGATGCATACTTTCGTTCTACTAGGAGATGTCGTTGAAATGTGGCTTGAACCAATGACTCTATCCCCTCTCACCATTAAGGAACGCATCACCAAATGGAAGGCAAACGCGACTTGCACCATGTTCTTCAATATTGTGCGAAAAATGGCCGAGGAGGATGGTGTCAAAGTGTTTTACATTAGAGGCAATCATGATCACGAGATGGACGCCAAAACGGTAGAAGAGCTGATGGGAAAGAAAGTGGAATTCATTGACGGAACGCTTATATATTTGATCAACAGCGATGACGGACAACAGTATAGAATACGTTTTGCGCATGGGCATGACTGGGATCTGTTCAATACATATTCTCTTACGGATGCGAATGATCCCTTGGGCGGTAGACCCATAGGGTATTACGTCACAAGAGCAGCTGCTACGACGGAGAGAGTCATGACTGAGACAGAAGAGGTATGTTTAGGATACATGCAGTTGCCCAATCTCGCGTAATTTGATGCCCTCCATCTTATTGTTAGCACATGCTGTCTCCAGCAGCTGTTCTTTTATCCTTGAGTCACATTTTGGCAAAGTTTGGAGAAATTCCATAGCAACCGATTCTATGGTAACGAGAAATGACGCCATAAGCGGCACAAGGTCACGCCGTTTTAGGAGTGAAATTGCGTGTTTTACACCATTTTCAATTTGAAAACATATAAAACGCTACGCTAAAAATAGAAGATAACTTCATTTTTGGTACGTGAGCGCAGCTTGTTTTCGTCCCTCTCAATGTTAAAAAAGACATGTAAATTATTTTATGTTCATAAGTGTCAGGGAGATTTGGTGTCATTTCAAAAACCAAAACATGTTTTTGTTTTGACAGAAACCGACACATAATGGTTCAGTTTTGTGATAAATGTCCATCCTAGTGTACCAAAATTGTCGATTAGTGTCTCTAGTCGTAGACGGACTGGGTTGGAAAGAATTACAACTTGAAAAAAAGTTTTATCTACCGTTTTTCAAGTTCTCATGTTTTCGTTTCCAAAATAGGCTAAAATAGTCCATGATGTGTACCTCTTTCAGCAAGTATTAATTGGTTGATTTCTTTCTGTTGGTGTATTAACCGATTTTTTGGGAAAAAAACACCGTTTTCGATGGTTTACGTTTAACAGATAATATGTGCGGATATTTTACGAGTTGCGTAGTATTTGATGTTTGATGTTACTTTCAGTTTCTACTTTGATTTGCGGAAAAAACTGGGAACATACACTCAAAGGGGAATGGTTTTTGACTCCTTTTGATCTGCAATTGAGTATAACAAATTGTTTTTATTTTTTATAAAATTGAGTATCAGATATTTTTGCCACTTCAGTTTAGAAACGATAACATTTTAAGGTCTAAATTCAGATAAGGAAGGCTAAAGACGGGTGAGAGAGACAAGAAGTGTGTCGCCCACCTTCCCCCAGTTTGCAGAATTGTAAGGAATAGCCTCACGGCTTTGAATTTTCTTTGCTCTTAGATCCTTAGAAAAGTGACAACCTCACTGTTGCGTATGCTTGACGAGAAATTAGGATCATTTGCTGTTGAAATGTTGGCGAAAGCTTCACTGCAAAAACGATTTACAGAAAGCTTGATCGAATCAGCGCTAAGAAGAGATGTCAATGACGATGAGTACATCCTTTTGGAAGAAGGAAAATGGATCAAGATGTCAAACGTGCTGAAATATCGGTATATCCAACGAGCAATAAACAAGGTATACAGCTCACTTTGTTTATTATTTGAAATAAATAATTATTCGTGTCATAGCTGACGAGTCATGTTTTGCCTTCTGAGTTTCTTTGTTTCACATTAGTGCATGCAAATTTATGCATGCATATTTTAGTTTCACTGGTCTCAGATTAGTTGACATGCAACCTCGTGATCTCGCTCTTGATTTCAAGATGTCGACAAAATTTCTCTATGTGTTGACTTGTTAAAGGGAACCTCCATTGTCTGAACGAACTGACGTTAAATTGTTGGAAATAAAGTCTAAATTTAAAATTTTTTTAAAAGCAGGTGCAAATATAATTTTAGTGTACAAATAAAATGGATATAAACATCGCCTATTTTCGCTTTCAAATTTCCCGCGCGCCGCCATTTTGAATATTTATGACCTGTTAGGGTTGCCGCTATTGTTAAGAATCGAAGTTCTTTTGTATGCAACAATTAGACAACCGTAACACGTCATAAATATTCAAAATGGCGACGCCGAGAAATTTAAAAGCGAAAATAGGCGACATTCATATCCATTTTTTGTACACTACTGAATTATATTTGCACCTGTTTTTTAAAAATTTTTAATTGAGATTTTATTTCCAACAATTTAACGTTTAATTTGTTATAACAATGGAGGTTCCCTTTAAGAAGAAAGAATTACAGCGTGCAAGTTTTCAAGACAATGCAAGGTGGTCAAGGATGGATAGGACCGTTTCATAATCTCTTCGCCTCTTATTGCTGTGGGAGTTGTTCCAGCAAGGTTTTTTTATAACCTGCCATTTGCTTAGCGATCGAGGATTCAAGTGTCAGCTACTGAATGTAGTGATTGTAGTGTAGTCTTACTTTTTAGACATAATTTCATATTAATTCGTAAAAGCATGCACTCAACACACTCAGGAATCAATACTGCAAAGGGTTAAAGACGCCACGCCTGTCAAGCTGTGAACAGCTTCTTGCTGTACTAAAAAAACAGTACTCAACTGTTAACTTACGGTTTCTCATGTGCTATTATACTACTATGTTATTATTGCCTGAGCAATTTCTGCTCTTCATTTCTAGTTTGGCTCCAGTTACACATTTAGCCTTCTAAAGGGAGCCATTGGAAATTTTCACGATTTTTTGAACCGGTGCGGTGAAGATGTCATTGTCGTGGGACACACCCATCAATGGCGAGATCACAGGATCAAGAGCAGAACGGGAAAATCTATCTATATCAATACCGGAGCTTGGATAGATTTTGCACACGAGGTAAGCAAATAGAAAAAATAAAGGGCAGTGCTTATAGAAGAGTTCGTGTTTACACTACTTTCTCAAAAACAAACACGCAATAGCTTTTATCAAGAACAAGAAATAGTACCCATGAGCCGCAAACAACCTTAACAACCTCAGCTGACTTGTAAGAAATATTCCCTTTTATTATATGACAAACTGGGCCACGATGAAAAGAAGCGTTCTGATTGGTTACCTAAGCGGTCCGAATTTTGCAATGGACCGCTAAGATGGACCACTCACGAACTCGTGATTTCGCCAAATTCCTTTTATGAAACAACGAACAAATGAAAACCCTTTCTATTAAGTAGAAACATTTTCCTCATGTTTGGCGGACAAGTTTGGTTAAACGTTTCGCAAAGTGGATTGAAAAATGCAATAATATGCTTAGCTTTGGCGCGCACTCGTTAGCCGAGAATGGTTGCATTAATTTATCGTCTAATCGTATCAATAACAAAATTCTCGATTGTGATTGGTCATCCACGCGGCTATTTCTTACGTAATTGGCGCGCGGTCACGTGGGTGTCCAATTACAGCTATCCAATTACAACTTTTTGTAATTGGATAGCTGTAATTGGACACCTACTAGCTTGCGCATCAATCAGGTGCACTTATATGGGTTGTTTTTCTCGCTGTTTCCGAGTCCTGCTTTCAAACTGATAGAAAATATCCTTGACGTTTTGAGTACAAAAAAAAAATTCCACATAGACTTTTTAATCTCGAATTTTGTTATTGATTCGATTAATCAGTAATTGAACTTCGTGTCGTACAATTCAGGGGTAATCGTGCTCATAATTTCAAATCGTCCTCGCGCTACGCGCTCGGCCGATTTGAAATTACTCGACCGATTACTCCCTGAATTGTACTCCACTCAGTCCAATTACTATTACAAATTTTTGAAAACGCCATTATAATAAAAACTCTATTGAACTAGCTTGTTCAGTCCGTATTGGGAAATATTGGTTCCGTTCTTTTTTTGCAAGTTTATGGAAAGAACTGGACCAATATTTTCCCAATACGGACCTCACCCTAGTTCAATAACATCTATATACCGCATAAACCTTGGCGATTCAATGTTATGATTATAACCTCATAAAACTGCTTGATGTGTTATGCTGTGCCTCCGGTCCACATCGTACGAAAGCCAACTTTTAACGCCACAAAAATCACTCTGGATTTCAGAGAAATTAATGATATAACATAAACAAGTGCTACTAAATGCATCATCTTGCAAAGTTTGAGTGTTTTTGGTTCAACGGTTGTAAAGTTATGGCTCACTGAAATTTTAAGCATTTGTATGAGAAAATATATATTATATTGCCTTTCTTGCCTCACTTTCATGTTTTCCCTAAAATATCTAAAATATGATTTCCTATAACTTCTCCTAAAATAAGAATATGGCCTTGAAAATGCACACAATGACTTATTTTGACCTGATCTTTATCGTTATTCAATTGCTTTTCTTTTCTTGAGAACTTGTCCGAACAAAAAAATTGTTGGTCGGCCATGTTTGCATTCGGTGTATTGAAGCATGGTTTTGACCTAACACGGTCGAAATCACCATGGCAACTCCCTGTTAAACATGTTTTTTTTTTTTATTTTTTAGGTTTGCTATAATTTGAATTGATTTATGCTATGACATTTTTATTTTTCTCTGACCCCTGCATCTCTTTGTTCTAGTTTTCGTTTGCACGGATAATTCCTCCCACTAAATCTAAACCAGGAAGTGTTCAAGTCAGAAGAGATCGTTTGGATCCAGATGGCATCGTATAGCGTCCAAGAAGAATGACTAATGTCCTTCCTTTCTCCCCGAAGACTTGAATCTTATTTGTCCGTATAGTAATGCGTATCACGGTAGTCCACCTTGTAGATTAAGACGGACATGCAGACGGTGATGTTCATTAGTCAGGGGCACCCAACGATTTCGCCAAATATCTGTTCGGGATGCTCATACTTCCCTCAGATTTTTGGATTACAGTTCGATGAAAAGTTCAGGTTTTCAAAGCGGAAATGTAAACTGCCGTTTTCGGCTTCATGTATGAAAGAATTGCTTGCGTTTAGGTGAGAATTAGAGCTAGGGGACACTTCATGATGCTTATTATATAGAACATGAATCTCGTTAGCCTGCATTTCTGGACATACCTCATAAAAACTACGCTGATGTTTTCGAGAGGGTTCTCACGAAGTCCAGCTAAAAACGTCGAGAGGAAAATATAGCTGAAGCTTTCTTCGGAGAAAAAGGATTTTGTTCCTTAAATACTTTCGGCTTGTTGAATTTTCAGGTAATAAGGCATCCGAACAGATCGAAAATTGGTAGTTGACGAAGATGTCCCTTTAAACGGCATTAAATCATCAAAAGAAACATAAACATGACTTTCTAAAGCCTCTGGTGAACGTATCTCGTTGGGTGCCCCTGATTGGAGGATATATAGAGCCAACGTGTAAATAAAGGTCCGGACACACGGTGCAACGTGTTTTATAACATAGCTAGAATTTTCACGTAATCAAATTTAATAGCGCGAGCGTGCTTCATATTCTTTTTGAGCACGCTAATGACGTCAGCAAACTAACACCTCGAGAAACACCGCATTGATAATGTTAAAAAACAATTAGTTCATGCGTCAGCGTGCGTATGAGTATGAGGCTAGAGTTGCACTCGGCTGCGCCTCGTGCAACTCTCACGCCTCTTTCGTGCTCTCCAAACTTCCCGCGTGCTCAATATCTCGACATACGCACGCTGACGCATGAACTAATTGTTAATTGCAACGTTGCGCTCAACAGTTGCAGAAGTAAAACGGAGTTCTACTTTTGCGACGTTGCGCGCAACAAATTGCATCGTGGGATAGCCTAAAAAAAATCGTGTTGCGCTCAACGTTGCAAGAAAAGTTGAACTGTGTGTCCGGGACTTAAGATGTTAACATTTGTGGAAAAGTACTTGTAAGATTTTGTCATTCAACGGGAAGCTTAGCGTGCTTGTTTTTCGCGTAGTTACAGTTTTTATCGACTTAGAAGTACTTTAGTCAAAACATTACAGATTTCTTCAGAAAGATCAAAGGAAACTCCCCCCCTTGCAAAAAGAGTGGAGACGCCCTTGATCAGATAAAGGGTAATTAATCATTCATTTCATTAATCATGCATTATAATGTGAAAAAGAACATGGCTGCTAACGTGGATAAGATATATTGTGGATTTTGCTGGAATCTCTTATCGTTTTTGTGTTTTCTTGTGGCAGGTGAAAACTGGTTGATGTCGAAAAATGTTTGATGTGTAAACAATGAATTTTCTTTTTTGCGACTATCGACGTTTTCAATCCTGAACCACCGGTACTAGAAACTTCGCGTGAGTAGACGGATGCTTCACTTGTCAAACTTTTTTATCCCAATTGAAGCTTATTCCTGTCATAGGTTCTTAATTTGCGAGATGAGATATGATAGCGAAACATTAGATTTTGAGATTTTTGTTGTCTATTTGTTTTTAGTTTTTCTTTTATCGAAGTGTTATAGATCAGTATCAGTATAAAGCAGTATCACTGTGGAACTCTCTGCCACCAGAACTAAAGACCGCAGAATCCGCAACTAAATTCAAGCGCTTGCTCAGGCGCAGAATTTTAACGGACCAGTAGCTTTTAACTTAGTTTCATTATTTAGTTTGAATATATTTTATTATTTTATTATTGTGCAACTATAACCAAGTTTAACCGCTTGCTTAGAGGCAGACTTTTTTAAAAAGTCCGTTAAAAAAGTTTTAAAAAGTCCTTTAAAACGGACCAGTGGCTTTTAACTTAGTTTTATTTCTAAATCATATTTATCAAACGTCTTTCGTTGTTGATGCATGACGTTTATCACCAAACTGTTCCAAGTAATCTGAGAAGTATGTTCAGACCAACGACCGATGTACATAACTATAGAACTAGGTCTGCATCAAACCAAAATTATTATGTTGAGTACTCCCGAACGGAAAAAATGAAAAAATCATTTGCGAGAACTGGTGCTATGATATGGAACGGACTACCTAAATCTCTTAAATCGTTGAGGAAATCTCAATTCAAATCGAAAATCAAACAAATTCTTCTGGAGATTCTTCAGAAAACAGATGACTATATTGATGTTCCCCAAATACTTTGTGATATTAAACAAATGAAATTGGTATAATTTGCATATTTCATTTATTTCCCGTGTCTGCCACCAATATCATGATTTTATCAAAGCTTTAAAACAATCTGTAACTCTACAGATCAGCTTCAGTCTGTATTGTTATATTGTCTAACCTTTATTATTTTTAATTACATTACTTTTCCCTGCCTCGAATAGCGTTTTTGCTAATTTGCAGGGTAACTGTATTTAAGTTTATATCTCTAATAAAGTTTTGTTTGTTGTTGTTTGTTGTTATCACTATTGTAACTATTTCGCTGAAAAGTCTCGTTGGCTTAGATGCAGACTTTTAACGGACCAGTGACCTGCTTTTAACCTAGTTTTTAACCTATACAGTCAACTCCAGTTATAGCGGACACCCTCGGGACCGCGATTTGGTGTCCGTAATAGCGAGAGTCCGTAATAGCGGGATGCGAGAATTTTTTTTTATTTTAAACCATATGTACAGTAGGGTGTCACGTGTGTTTATTTTCATTAACTCCAGTACCTTTTTCAGACCCGTTGTCGCACGTAAAGAACGTCAGAACTTTATTTACAAACAGAACAGAAGTTACGTACCCTTTTGTGTACAGTAGCTCTTTAGTAGTATTGGTACCACGCTCACTTTACAGCGGGAACCGGAAAATGCAAAAAGATCCGCATGCTGTTGCTGTTGCTGTAGAAGACACTGGACGCATTGTTGGCTATCGAGAATTGTGTCGTCGTTTTTAAAAAAGGGCTAACCACAAGGCAACAGCAGAAATCTGTGGAAAACGGATCAATCGAGAAGCTGGCTTGGGACTGGAAATTTTAGTTATTTATAAGATTTACGGCGGAAGGAAATATTTGGACAAACTGGACGAACTTATTCATGGCAGCGAGACTGCAAAGAGGGCCTTAAGAGAAAAAGATGAAGGGATCTTGATTTATGGACAGAAGAAGCGGAAATCGACCAAAAAAGGCAAAGGCAATCTCAAAAAGCAGAAAAATAGACTTGATGTATGTGTGCAAATATTCCAAGATACTGCTTGGTGTCCGCTATAACGAGCTAGAGAGAAAACAATAAAATTGTGACGTTGAGACCGAATAAAGTGTCCGTATGTCCGTAATAGCGAGAATCCGTAATAGCGGGAGTTTGTTTCAGTCAAACGTCTGTAACTGTCGCCGGGGATTTAGCTGCTGTCCGTAATAGCGGGATGTCCGTAATAGCGAGGTGTCCGTAATAGCGTGGTGTCCGTAATAGCGGGGTGTCCGTAGTAGCGGGGTGTCCATAGTAGCGGGGTGTCCGTAATAGCGGGGTGTCCGTAATAGCGAGGTGTCCGCAAAGCGGGAGTTGACTGTACTAGTTTTATTATCTAGATTATATTTTTATCACTAAATTATTCCAGATATTCCTAAATTATTTCATTTCGATGATAGTCTGTCGGCTTGGGAGCTGGGCCTTATCGCCCTTTAAGGCCCGGCCAAACGAACGCAACATTTCAACGCAACATCTTGCAGACTGAAATTGTTGCGCGCAACGTGTTAACACGCGTTTGGCCACCCTGTTGCAACATGTTGCAACATGTTGCAACATGTTGGATGATGTTGGATCAAAGTTGATCATTTTCAAACTTGATAAAACACCATCCAACATGTTGCAACAGGGTGGCCAAACGCGTGTAACACGTGGCGCGCAACAATGTTGCAAGATGTTGCGTTGAAATGCTGCGTTCGTTTGGCCGGGCCTTTAGGATTAACGCAGGCTTTAACCCGAGAGTGTCATTTCAGCTCCGACCGCAGCTCTCCCCCCTGGTTTGAGCTGTATTGTTGTCAATGCTTCCAGCTTCCTTTAATTTCCTTTTGCGGGGTAGAGTTGTTAGCCTTGTGCCTAACCACCAACCTATAGGACCAGCGAATCGCACTTAATCTGGCTTCTACCCATCGACCTGTCTGGCTTGGATGTCTGACCCTGCCAGGAAGCTAAGTAAACCTCCCGCCGGCATAGCGGCCACAATAAGGTGGGGATCCCCCGGGGATGTTACGTCTTGCATAAAAGTTTTGTCAGCTGCCCAAAGATGCTTCCCAAAAGAAGAATATTACAAGAAAAATCGCATCATTGATTTGCCCCCTGCTATGGGATATTTCAAGACTGAAACTGAAACCGAAAATGTTTTTTAAAATAAATTAAGAACAGTTAAAATATGGTTTTAAGGAATTGCTTTGCAACAAATTGACCAACCTAAAAATTGACAACCACCTGCTAAGCCGTGTAAGAATAGGTAATGCTTGACTAAAACTGAGTAGATTTGAGTACAGTGAGGTTGGCAGCGCAATTGACAAGAACAAAAAGTTCAAAGCTCCCAATTTAGGATGCGAAAAACAAGGCTAAGATCAACGTTAAGAAACCCAGGTATGTTATAATTACACGTACTATAAGGAAAAAGAGAGGCCCGTATTACGAATAAATGTAGATTATAGATAATATTGGCTAATTTGCAGTAATCAGGCAGCACCTGTTTTACAAGATAGCGCTAATTTAAGGACAAATTAGATAATGAAAAAAGAAAAGAAGCAGCTGATTCCAATCGAAAATAAGGAGCTTAGAGAAGTTAAATTTAATCTGATTAAGGAAAAGCAGTCGACTGTTGCTTCTTTTATTACCAGTAGCCTTTTCAATAAAACACCCGCTGTTTTCTATTTATGTGGGAGAAAGTTGTCGCTTCTTATAAAAAATAGAGTACATATAAGGAATATCCTTAGTTGGAAAAGGGTTGTAAATGTATAACCCAATGATACATATAAGATCCTAGCCTCCATGCTCGATATTATATGAGGCATTCACATTTGTTTATAGTTTTTGGTTGTCTAGCTTCACTGAGTTTTTATTATGTTGCGTGGCGGAAAGACGTTTTCTTTCATCGGCTAAAAAGTCAACCCATCTGATTCACCAGTACCATCAGCAGCAGCATATATCATTTTCATAATCCATTAAATCGCTATTTTTTTTTCCTAAAACGAAAAAAAAAAAAATAGAAAGGTAATTTAAGATAAAAATATTTACAACTATCCGTGGTCTGACAAAACATCATATCTATTGTCACCATGACCCGTTTGTTTTCAATCAACCGTGTAAACTTCTTTATATACACCTGCTAAGCATATTAAATGGTTCTTCACTTTATCAACCTATATATAACTAAATTAAGATTGGGTTTATCATGAAAATCGATTCAAAGATAAAAAGGAAACCAAAAATAAATCATACATCTAGTAGTTTTATCGGTTATTGTCTGTGACTAATCATGGTGCTTAGCTCTGTGATTTTTATGATATAATTGAATTATATTATACCCGCATTAACAGGTTTGAGGGGGTGTCGTGGTCTTGTAATATAATAAGCGCGTGTTACACGTTCCACCATATAAGTGTATATCCCTTCCCTGATCGGAGCGAAGCGCGGGAAAAAAACCGGAGGGTTGCTGCACTGTAGAGACATTCGACTGTACATGTACCTGTATTTACCAGTAAGAGGCCAATGCAAGCTTAAGGGAAAACGGTCTGACGCCTTAGCCTCATTATTTTTAAACCGCTACGCTAAACACGAGCCCGATTTAGGGAAGGAAATATGTGATTGCTTCTGTCAGTTCAACCTCCACTAAAAGTGATCTCCTCATATTACGGCCAGTCCTATCCATAACATCCCTAATTCATCACTATCAGCCACCATCGGCCACCATGGCCACCATCGGCCGCATTCAGCCACCATCGAACAGAATTTGCTGGCGTTTTAGAGAGGTGGTCGTTATGGGGATGTTCAGTTCAATAATTGTATTGAATGGATAATAATTCAGGACTAGAAAACAAAGTGATTACAGTCCAACGTTCACTAATACTATAGGGCTATTTAATATTTACGTCCTTTATTTTCGTCTATTTATCTTAATTACGTCTAAAACTACATATGTTTAAAATTCTGTTACTAAAACTCCTTTTAACAATTCTCGTTCCATGCAACGGCTAAGGGGGAGGGGTAGTTTAATCTAAATAAATATATTTTTTATTTCCATTTAAATGAGCTCGCTGCGGAACAGGAAACACAGGAATAAAAATGTTCACTGAATACCTTAAATCAATTAGAAATAACATTTGTTTTATGGTTGGAACATTTTTTGTAGTCTTCAAACCTTCGCTAAAGGCAACCTTTCTCAAAAAGGTCATGTTTAATTATCTTGTCCGGAATTGTTATGAATGTTTTATTGAAACCTCTATCGTAACAACTACACCTTTCTGCAAGGGCCAACAAATTTGGAGCGAGGGTCACCTTGTAGAGAGATTCATGCATCTCTACGATATTATAATAAACTATAGCCACTAGTTTTATCGTGTTTTCTGTATCTATTATTTTGCTTATTAATATGTAATTCTTACCACAAAAAAAATCTGTTATATATAATAAAAGGAAATATATTTAGCTGCACATCATACCTTTTGAACAACATTGATTTTTGGTTATTCACTTAATTTGAGGCTCTACTTTGTTATGCATCCAGTCTACTGATTTAGCGTGAGTTGAACTCGCTAGAATGATTGCGTGCTCAGCTTACTTAGAACTTACTAGTACACCGATCGGTAAAAATACTGATCCACCTCTCCATACGCATGCCGTGGGAGGACGGCTGTGCTGTCCCCAGCCAACAGCTACCACATGACTCATGTGGAGCTGGCGCTTAATGGGGTGCTTTCATTAGGGCATTCTACACACACATTCTACACACAGGGAGCCCAAACACTTTATCGGCTGTAACATAATCGTTTAATAAAATATTGTTATTTACCTGTTTTCCTGTGTCTTTTTGAGTCGTTTTGGAAGGGATTTGAATCAGAGCGAAGACGGTTGACCTTGCACGTTTCAAATATTATCTTGTCTGCCGCTTCGTAAATACGAAGCGCCTATTACGTCTCAAGTTTCCATTATTATTAACTCAAGTTCCCATTATTATTAACTATTAACTCTCCAGAAAGTTCTCTTCTCTCTTCTCGTGACCGTTAAATTGAAATCCGAGATTCTCCCCCGAGGAGAGTTAATAGTTAATAATAATGGGAGCTCGAGTTAATAATAATGGAAATTTGAGACGTAATAGGCGTGTCGTATTTACGAAGCGGCAGACAAGATAATATTTGAAACTTGCATGCAAGGTCAACCGTCTTCGCTCTGATTCAAATCGCTTTCAAAACGACTTAAAAAGACACAGGAAAACATGTAAATAACAATATTTTATTAAATGATTATGTTACACCCGATAAAGCGTTTGGACTCCCTGTGTTCTACATAGGGCTTTCGAGTCCCATTAGGTGCCCGACGGCTATGCCATACCGATGAGTCCTAACAAGGACGAAACAGCTGTCCATCGCTGCCACTGATATGGCTGTGCGCATGCGTAAGGTACTGCGCAGAGTGTTTTTTTTCTCGTGTTTCAGCTAATATAACCTGAACTGAAACACACACGATAAGAATAAAAACGCTGTTGTCTACTCCATTCTAAATTCACGAATCAATCACATTCTTCTTTTACTTATTTTCGTATCACGCACTGATTTTTTGCCTTGATCACGCATCACGCATAAACCATTTGCTAACCTCTTGGTTTCAGAACTGAGGTAAACCTCGGCGGCTTACAACTGACGATGAGATTCACAACACACTCTCAAATTCTGTTCACAATAGTCGCCACAACAGTGTTTGTGGCGAGATGCCAGAGAAATAAAGTTCACGACAACGCAAGTACTGCTGCTTCAGTCTTAACTAAACACAAGGCAAAAGAGCTCGCGGCAAACCCAAGTGCGTTAATTCACGAAGCACTGGATCTAGTTCGAAGACGGCGAAGCGTTGATGTTACATACGATGACCAAATGGATAGAATTAAGCGCGACAAAATTCCAAAAATGGCAAGAAAACGACTCCTTGAGGAAGAATCAACTGGAGAGGAGAGAGAACATATTATTGACAAACGTCAGATTGCTGATGACTTGGATATTTTGCATGATTACATGAATGCTGATGCAGGGTCCATCGGACTACAACAAATAGTGACTGGCATTCAAAATGAAGCAAAAGCCAACAAGAGAGTAAAAAAGGAACTTCACCAAAATGTAAGAAGTAATCACTTAAAACTGTCGAGTGTGATAGTCAGGGTTATGTAGTTCTGAAGAGAATTGTTTTTGTGTGCATGCAGTCAAACCTCTATTAAGCGGTCACCCTCGGGAATAGCCAATTGCAACTGACTGTTTAATAGAGGTGACCGCTTAAAAGAGGTCAAGTTTACAGTAAATATGGGGAGCGATTTAATTCAGGGGATTTGTCAAGTGACCGCTTAATAGAGGGCGAGTTACTTGCCAATATATTGTCACAACAATACTAAAAGTTCTTTTCAGAAGTGCCGGCAAAATATCTGGACGGTCACACTCGACATGCAAACAACCGATACTTCTAGGTTAAAACGTTTTTTAATTACTTTCTTATAATAAAGCAGTATTACCTCTTAGTAAACTAAATATAACAGAAAAATAAGGGAACCTTTTCATTGCTGCGGAACGAGCGTAGCGAGTGAGCAGCAACATAATCAGGATTTAAGAGAAATATATGAGAAAAAATATAAGCTAGGAAAAATCTCGATTTGATCGCTTTTTACCAGAATTCACTGGGCCACGAACACGTTTTGGGCCAGAATGCACTGCGCCACGAACAATAGCCTCGCTTGCTGCTTGGCTGCGAGATTTGTAATACAGTATTTTGGTCCAACATGTCCCAGTCGAAATCGGAACTGAAGTGTCGAAGACTACTACGAGTTGAGCGGGGACTGCGAGGCATGGTGATAGGACCGTTGAATGGCAAAGATTTTCGAAGATTGTACGGAATAAAAGACAAATTTATTTTGAAATCACTCCGACAGGGGTCGATGAGACTGAGCTGAGCTGAGCGCTTGGGGACGCGAAACCTGAGCCGAGCTTGGGAGACGCGAACACACAGTAATTAACCTAAATTTTCACACCTTCCTCGTGGTGAACGCGTCCTTTACTCAACAATATTCTAAAGACATTGCAGGAACTTGATGCGTGAATTACAGACCAAAATTAGTCTTATTAGCTGGAATTTTCGTCGATTCATCCCGGTTACATTTGCTTTGCTTCTCCTCAAAAAACGAAAGAGAAAATTCTGTAATACCAGCGAGACGATAAAACAGCATTGTTACAACAAATTTACCGCAGCAATTACTATCTTTTGGATACACTAGTTGTAGTTTTATACAGTTTTCTCTTAAAAGTCCATTGTTTATCGCAACAGTCCCTGAAGCTGAAACAGTTCTCTTAAGTATTATCGTCGGCCCTTATCAGTGCCACCGCACATACGTACGGCCTCAAATAATATATAATTATTTACAAGCTCATATATCGTTCTTACATGCCCACAGCTAATTTTAGTGTTGGATTCTGGTCCTACAAGGGAGGTCATTGGCTCTCAGACTTCCTGTTGATTTTAGTCTGTAAGCGTCATATTACCGTTTCTACAACTTACAATGCTCTCTCTGGCGACTGATAGTATTCCTTTGTAAATCTTTTGCTTTATATGGTTTCTGTAGTTGGCAGGTAAGTCTGAGTTGGCGACTGGACTTTTTCAGGGTCTGGTCTCAGCTATTGTGTTATCAATTTCTGACGCCACAATTTTATTTTACTTAAGGATGTTATATCTTTGACTAAAAAATCTGAAGACGCAAAGCCCTTAGAACTTAACTCGATAGCCCTTGAGGATTTGATCAGGAAACTTGCACCGTTGATAAAAGGAAAGGATGGCAGAGATGGAAAAGATGGAAAGGACGGAAGAGATGGGCGTGATGGGCCGAGGGTAAGATAACAGATAAGATATTTTGATTTTGTAAAAAAAAAAAAAACGATGTAAACATTGACTAGTAATCGTAGTTTTCTTGATACCTCCTCTATCAAGGCACGAGGTACCTAATTAGCCATCCAATAGACATGTGTCCGGGTGGTCTCATATAAAATTCCAGTTTACACTTAACGACATTCTGTGGTTGAAATTGCATAGGCTTAAACCCCGGGGCTTAAACCATCACCAGAACGACAATTTGTTAGTTAATGTAAGGCCGCCATTACCAAATCATTGAACTCAGTTGTAAATCTGGGGAAGCGCCCTCATTATAGTTTGCCAAACAAGTAAGGTCTGAAGAGCCGAACAATTTTTCAATCTCTAACATTTTCACTTCCCCCTCCCCCCTTATCCACTCTGCCTTACCCCACCCCCCCCACCCCCTTTACGATGGAGACTAAATCCGCCAATGGAACGTAGTTCATGATATAAATTGTATTTTGTTTGCTATAGGGTGATCCAGGTTATCCTGGTCCTCCTGGAAACTCAGGATCAAAGGTAAAGAACGGCTTGTAATTTGTTTCCCTTTTTAATTTTATCATAAAAATTAGGTCAACGATTAATTTTATTCATGTCCCCTTTAGATGGTGTTTCACTGATAGTTGAGAATTGTTCAAAATTTAAATTGTCACCTGAAACATGTCGTGTTATTTAACTGATAGCTGAGAGAAATGGCCAAAATTATTAAGACTGATATATCTGATAGTAAAGAATGTCGTGCTTTTTTAAAGGTGGGACTCAACCTAAAGGTTTAATGAAGGGATAGAAGTAAGAAAATTATTTTAGAACACCATCAGACTGTGGATATCCACGCAAGAGCATCCCAGGTTGATAGTGGACTATTTTGGAACACCAACAGACAGTGGATATCCACGCAAGAGCACCCCAGGTTCCTTACTAGGGCTAACGCTCAGTACAGGGAAATCTATGGGTTTACCTTAGCACTATAATTTACACACAGAGTTAATTCTGTGATTCCTTATTTTGGAACACCATCAGACAGTGGATATCCACGCAAGAGCACCCCAGGTTGATAGTGAACCGGATTTTGGTGTCCATCTATTAATTATTAACTGATTATTGACTAATTTGAAACCTTCAATAAATCTTCAATATTTCTTATTTTTCTAAATTTTACCAATCCTTTGAGAAAAACTATTTTCTCCCAAACATACCCAAAAATCACCCAAGCATTTATAAAACATCGCATAACATACATTACATTCATGAGATGAGCATAAAGTTTTTGGATTGCTTGAAACGTGAACGAGATATTTCCATTAAAGCCATGTTAAGTGGCGGGAAAATGGCGTTGTAGGTGGAGTCCCACCTTAACTGACAGTTCTGTTAAGATCTGTCAAAAGCAACTGCTAGCTGAAAATTGGTCTATATTACAACTGTCATCTAAGAAATACGTAAATACTGAGTTCTGTCAGAATTGATTTGAGATTCAAGCGAAATTATTAACTAGGTTAGTCGTATCTGATGTAAAAGTTTATTATTTGATGGCTCAGAAGACATTAGAACAACCGGCGTCTTGGAATATGCTAATATCTACTGATTGAGGTGCTAGTCTGTGGCATTGTTTTAGAATGCATCATCGGTTAAAAATTATTATTTTATTTATTATTTCTTGCTAGAAAGACACAGTATACATAGTTTGGAGAACGTTTCTTGATTAAGAATTCCCTAGTGAAAGAGCGAATCTAACGCAATAACTTATTGACCACCATGCCTTTAGTTTCGTTTTCAAAATTTACAATGTTTATGATAATACGTTCCAAGAGCATTGTAATGTTTTTATTTTTCCTTTCGAGGTCTAGATAATATCGATATTAAATATATAATTTTACGATTTTAGGGATGTTCTGATGCCTCAGCAATGCGCGGTGATGTCGACACGTCACTGACTCAACTTGAGGTACATGAGATAGTATTACGTAATTGCATATGGGTTTTAAAAAGCCCTTAATGCTTTAAAGGAAGTGAGCTATATAGTCACTTAAGTATCTGAATTTCGCTGGTTGATGGTGAGGGTTGAGGGTGAGACCTAACGCGACAAAATTTGCTAGAGCCGCCGATAGAGCGCACAGAATGTGTGTACAGGAAGAAGGGGGGGGGGGGGGGGGGGGGGGGTTAAGGAAAAGCCGCGCCAAAAGATATATTGGAGGCACAATAAAAGCGGAGAGGGCTTTGCTCGTCATCTCTATCAATGTACGCAACCCCTTTTATTCTTCGCCTTTTAGTAAGAGCTCCAGGAAAGGCTTTCACTAAGAAATTATGCAAATTAAAAGACCATTGAAATACCCTGCGAGCAGAGACTCTTTCGATCCTCCTAGAAAAATCGCGAAAAATCCTCTCAATTTTTCTAGGAGGATCAAAAGAGGCTCTGCTCGCAGGGTATCATTGAAACAGAGAAATATACTTTGTTTTCCAAAGGAGAAACCATCTGGACACTTAACAAGCGATGGGGGCACCTTTCGTTTCACAGATGGCCTTGGTGAGTTATAAAACCTTTTGTATGCGAAGGTGTCCGAGGGCATGTCCTTCTGGACTTTTTTTCAATTTTACCCGCTAAATCGCCATTTTCAGCAATCCTAATGCTCGAAAGTGTTTCAGTCAATTGGTGGAGGTGAAACAACTAAGTATAAAACAATTTTATTCTATTATTTGTATGAAAAACAATGGAGAGACAGTCGTGAAACGTTAAACAATTTTTATAAAAAAATTCTGCTGAAAGGGGAATGACTGTTTGAAATCCTTAAAGCAACTTGTAGGCATCGTACCTGTTCTTTACTTTTATACATAGCGAAGAGTAAAGTGGGGACAAGGCTGAGTAAAGTTTTTCATTTACTTGGAAATCCCTGGCGCCGGCCGCTTCGTGCATTTAGCACGCATCTACTTACTAAATATATTGATCTTCCTTTTCCGACAAAAGCGTATAAAAAGAGATGTTCAAAATGACACATACGAAAAATCACTGTAATGATTTATCATTATATATATTATATAATTATCTAATTCTTATTTTTTACTCTGTTTTACAATGCAGAGTTTTCTCGTTGGTGTTCTTCATGCCAAAATGCCCATCTTGCAGGAGGAATGAAATCATCAAATAATTCCCTGGAGATTCCCCGAGATGGACGATACTTTATATACTGCCAAGTCCATCTTCTACAGACGGACGCTGACAGGACAGGATTTGAAATACTAGTTAACGGAACTATCTTCCTCTCAAAAATTGTAAAAGGCGAAGAAGCCACCTACTCTGGTGCGGTATTTATTATGAAGAAGTCCAGTCTTGTGTCAGTGAGACTTCTTGGTCATGGCACCATAGAGGGTGACCATACTGTGAACTTTTTTGGTGCATATCAGATGTAGCTAGATGTAGCAATACATGTAAAATCCTGTAGGCTATAGTCAGGCGAAACTTACTACGCCAATTATTAACTTTGAGTTATTGTTGAGCGACTCCTAAAAATACCCAAGATCGAAAGATACCTGAAAGTTTCGTTGCAGGCAATATTAAGAAACCCCGCGGGTGTGGGGTGGGGATGACTCCTATGTGAAAGTGGCGGGGATGCTCGTTGGAAAATGTGAACTAACCACCTATAAAGGATACCAATCTGGGCATGGTTCAAACTTTATTGGGCCCCTAAAAGATACTGATCGAAAGTTTAAAGATTTCATGCCTGATCAGTTTAGACAGTACCAACAAAGCACGACGGTGTTTTTTATTTCTTCGTGTGCAACCCTTTCTGATACCATGATGGGTAAAAACAATGGCGTAATACCAATTCAAAGTGATGTCAAAAATCCGTGATTACACCCGAAAAGGAAAAGACCCTGAGCTTACCTGCCCCTTTCACATGGAAGTTCACTACTGATGACAAACCAGCGATACAAAATGAAGGTACTCTTCAATAGCTCTTATTTGAATGATCACGCGGATATGAAATGAATGGATGAATTACTTTTATTTGGATACGGTGGTTACATAAGCTTAAAAACTTCTTTACATGAAAACCATATAAGTACAAGATTAAAGTACAATAAATATACAAATCTTTTACTTTTCTACTCATTGAAAGTTGTGTCAAATGTTCAGTTTGTAGTCAATAATATGAATGCAGTGGAACCTTCATTAAGGGAACACCATCGGGACCAGGGTCCCGTTTCTCGAAAGTCCCGATAACTTTTCGGGCCCGGAAAGCCATCTTATGTGCGCAATGTATTCATTAACTATTAAACTTTTGTTGGCTTTTAAGGCTAAGCAATACAATTCTAAATTGACGAAACAATTCGGGCTAGTTTGAGGGCTAAAAAATGCATCACCAATTTATAATTCTGATTTTAATATAGTTCCGGGCCCGAAAAGTTATCGGGACTTTCGAGAAACGGGTCGATCCCACGAGACCGAGTGTCCCGTTAATAATATATGATCGTGTTGACGGCCGGGATCAGGAGAAGTGTCCCCTTAATAGGGGTGTCCCTATCATATAGGTGATAATTACAAAGATTATATGATCGTGTTGCCGGCTGGGACCAGGAGAAGTGTCCGTTAATTAGGCTTTTACACAAGTTGCTCGGCAATTTCTTATGGTCTTTCGACGAAAGACCATAAGTTGCCGAAAAAATGCTCGAAACCATAAGTTGCTCAAAAGTTGCTCGAAAGGCCAAAAGTTGCCAAAAAATTGCCGAGCAACTTGTGTAAAAGCCTACCGTTAATGCAGGTGTTATAAAGCAGAGGTTCCACTGTGTCCTGCAATCGCGTGCTATACGACCAAAGCACAGATACAAGCACAAAAGTCCAAGACGTTTTTTTGTAAGTGTGCCTGCTTAATCGTTTCATCGGTGGGGACCGGGATGAAGTACGACACAAACATAACATAGCACAAACATAGGCACTACACCTCAAAAGCACTGTGCGAATACCATTTTCAGTTTGTTAATTACTTATTACTCGTGCCGGTACGGCAACGAGTCAAGGATTGGCCTGCGTTTTTCTCCTTTTCCTCCGTGTTTTCGTATCTGCTTTTGTGCATTGCGTTAGATCTGGGTACGAGGATACGCACGCATGCACTGCGAGAAATTTTGAGCCCACGATGCTTGGGATTCGGTGTAATCGGCGTGGTTTTGCAAGCCTGAAGCGAAACAAATTTGGGTTTTATTGTTTGTTGCTGTTTACTCGTGACGGATAGTAGTATAGGGAGTTGGTGATCCGGGACCGGCCCCAAATGCCCGAGAAACCGCTTATTTTTGGAACTCCCGAACACCTAAGTTGCCATGCCCCCAGGGCTCATTTCACTCACCCTGGGGGCATGGCAACTTAGGTGTTCGGGAGTTCCAAAAATAAGCGGTTTCTCGGGCATTTGGGGCCGGTCCCGGATACACCAACTCCCTATACTACTCAGGGCTTATGAATGCTGGCTCCGGCACGGGCTATATATATATATAAGATTTTTTTATTTTTGTGGATGCTGCCCCCGTCATCGTAGAATGTAAGCTGTACCGGTTTCGCCTCTGTTGGCTTCGACCAAGGCGCTGCCTTTCAAGAGATAGTATGCCAGAAGCCTTGGATCCTCTGCCAGTTCAGGATTAAAGTTATTATCACGCTAAGACCTCCGGCGATGGCTTCGTTTACCAGCAGCCAGTCTGTGCTGGGGGCAAGTTCTTTCTCGCGCGCGGCTTTCTCGGCACGAACCCGAGCATTGCGCTCTGCAAGGCGCCTCCTCGGGGGCGCGGCTTTCTCGGCACGAACCCGAGCATTGCGCTCTGCAAGGCGCCTCCTAGGGGGCGCGGCTTTCTCGGCACGAACCAGAGCATTGCGCTCTGCAAGGCGCCTCCTCGGGGGCGCGATCTCTGCCGTGATACGCACGACAGGCGTTTCAGCCTGGGGGGCTGTCTGCTCTGGTGTCTGTCCTTCTGTTGCCATGTTTGTATACTACTGCGTTTTTTTTGGAATTATTTTTGTGGTACCAACCCACTATACTACACAGGGCTTGTGAATGCTGACCCGGCACGAGACCATCCCCAACCACAGCTTGTGGATGCTGGCCCCGATACGAGACCACCAATTGAAGAAACCCAACCCCGCATATATCAACCCACATGGCAATGGCACAGAGGCCCGATGCGAGACCAGCAATTGGAGAAAAGGAAATCCCTGTATATAACATGGAGGCTCAACATCTTGACTTCAACCCAAGGAATCACGATTACTTCGGTAATTGGCTGCATGGTTATAAGATGAATGTCCCTGATGATTACCAAATCAAGGACCTGAATTCATTCTTCATAACTAATAAGGCATTCATTCTCCAGAGAATTGCACGCGAAGTCACAGAGCTTGGCGGGGTGAAGGTCACTTTGTCATTCGATGTTCACTTTTCAATGGCAGGTGATAACAATCGAGAAATGAATCACTTCTTTTGGAACGTTAAACCACTGATTGTGACACATATCTATAAGCTGCGAGAGGAAGGCTTCCTAGAAGACATTGTGAATGGCTTTAAGGAAGAGATTGCTAGATGGCAGCAGTTAGGTTCTGGTTGGGTGGTTGATAAAATCAAAACTGTTTACCTTGAATTTGGGGCGTACAAGCCTATACGAGGCGGTACATTTATCCCAACACCATCAAAACTCAGGTCGAAGCAGGCAATCATCAATGTAAAGAACAGAGACAATCAGTGTCTACGTTGGGCACTGCGATCGGCATTGTTCCCTGCCGAGGTGCATTCAGACAGACCAGGAAGTTATCCCATTGATGATGGCCTTGACTGCACTGGAGTTGATTTTCCAACGCCATTGAGTCAGATTTCTAAGGTTGAACGTCAAAACAACCTTGCAATCAACGTTTATGGCTGGAAAAACAACAAGGTGGTTGTAATCAGAGTCAGTGAGCAAGGGGATCCCAATCTGCGAAGGATTAATCTGATGTTGCTCACAGACATACACACTTCGCATTATTGTTACATCAAGAGCATGAGCAGACTTCTACACAGTGAGTTCAATGTTGGGCGTCGCATGCATCACTGTGACAGGTGTCTCCAACCCTTCTCTTCAGAAAGGGTTCTCACCGACCATCTCTTCTATTGCAGGGGAGTAAAAGGCAGGCCGGCACGAGTTGAAATGCCCAAAGAAGGTAAAAACTTCCTCCACTTTGAGAACTTTCAGAACCAGATGAAGAAGCCTTGGGTTATTTATGCTGACTTCGAAAGCATTGTCGAAAAAGTCCATGGATGCATACCAGATCCCCAACAGAGCAGCACTACTGCGACATCCATACACAAACCCTGTGGGTTCTGCATGTTAGCTGTTCGCTCTGATGGGGAGACAAAGGGCCCTTACCTATACAGAGGAGAGGACGCGGTGCCGGTCTTTCTTAACAGCCTTCAGCAGCTGGAAGCAGAGATCAGATACGAATTACAAGACAAGGCACCACTCTCAATGACGAGAAAGGAATGGATTGAATTCAACAGCGCAACTGACTGTCACATCTGTAACAAGTCTCTCACCAAGAGGAACCACAGGGATGCCACTGAAGTCTATGATCCAAATACCGGAGAATACGTGGGCTTTGTTCATCGTTTCACCAACAAATGTTACCAAAAGGCATTCAAAACTTACATCAAGGGCGAGGATGGTGAATTAGAAGAGTTCCCATTTGTTGGGCCAAGAAACAAATGGAAGCCCATCACAGAAAAATTATTCGAACAGGCCGACTGTCTTTTCTGCGGGGAGTCTCTAATCCAAGACTCTGTTCGAGACGCAGTTAAAGATCATTGCCACATCACAGGCAAATATCGGGGCGCGGCTCACAGTTTTTGCAATATCAACTATTTCCGAACCAACCCGAAAACGGAAATAATCCCCGTAATCTTTCATAACTTGAGGGGTTATGATGCGCACCACATTATGGGCGGAATTGCAGGCATTCAATCTGATTTGACATGCATCCCCAACAACATGGAGAAATACATCTCTTTCTCCCTCGGCAATCTAAGGTTCATTGACAGCTTGCAGTTCATGCAGTCAAGCCTCAGTGCCCTGGTTGAAGCAAACAAGCCAGAGTCCTTCACAATCGCGGCAAGCTATGAGAAGAACCAAGCCAAACGCAACCTTCTACTGCAAAAAGGGATTTACCCATACGAATACATGGACTCATGGACTCGATTCGAGGAGACCTCTCTACCGCCGAATGATGCCTTCTACAGCGAGCTCAAGAAGGAAGGCATCTCAGATAAGGAATACGCCCACGCGCAAAAAGTGTGGGAGGTATTTGGATGCAAGACTCTTGGAGATTACCACGATCTCTACCTCATGACAGATGTGCTTCTTCTGGCCGATGTTTTCGAGAACTTCAGAAAAACATGTCTGCAACATTACAAGCTTGACCCGGCACATTATTACACAAGCCCTGGCCTCTCATGGGACGCCCTTCTCAGGTATACGGGCATCAACCTGGAGCTGCTCACAGATGTTGACATGCATCTCTTTGTTGAAAGAGGCTTGCGAGGTGGTATATCCATGGAGAGCAGGCGGTACTGCAAGGCTAACAACCCCTATCTTCACGATCATAACCCCAACGAAGAGTCAAGTTACATCATGTATCTCGACGCTAACAATCTATATGGATGGGCCATGAGTCAGCCTCTCCCAGTTGGCAACTTCACATGGTGCCCTGTCTTTCCAACACAACACCAGATCAGGAAGTGGAGGTCAAACAGAAAGATTGGTTACATCCTCGAGGTTGATCTTGAGTACCCCGAGGAGCTGCACGATGAGCACAACGCTTATCCTCTTGCCCCAGAAAGTCAGGCCGTTCCTAAGGCATGGATGTCTCCATATCAAAGGGCCTTGGCAGAGGGACAGTCAGAAGACAAGACACAGAAGCTGCTCCTTACCCTAAACAAGAAATCTCGGTATGTGTTGCATTACAGAAATCTCCAGCAGTACCTGGATCTGGGAATGAAGTTGACGAAAATCCACAAAATGCTCAAGTTCGAGCAGAGGGCTTGGATGGAGCCATACATCTCCCTGAACACCGAGCTCAGAAAGAAGGCCACTTCCGATTTTGAGAAGAACTTCTTCAAGCTCATGAACAACTCAGTCTTCGGTAAGACAATGGAGAACCTCAGAAATCGAATCGACATGAAGCTTGTCCGATCGCACGAGCAAGACAAGATTAGAAAGCTTATCGCAAGCCCGCTGTTTTCCAGAGCAACAGTCTTTGGAGCTAACATGGCGGGGATCCAGATGCACAGGGAGAAAATCCTCTTCAACCGTCCAGTCTACACAGGCATGTGCATCCTTGATCTTTCCAAAACACTGATGTATGACTTCTATTACAAACATCTCAAGCTGAAATATGGTCCACGCGTAGACCTACTTTACACAGACACAGACTCTCTGCTCCTCGAGATCAAGACGGATGATGTTTACAAAGACATGGAGAACCTTCGGGATGAACTCTATGACACGAGTGACTATCCCAAGGACCATCCACTCCACAGCCAGCTTAACAAGAAGGTCATTGGGAAGATGAAGGACGAGTGCGAGGGTGTGCCCATCTCAGAGGTTGTGTGTCTTCGCTCGAAGATGTACTCTATCTTACTAGAGGACGACAAAAACATCAAGAAAGCAAAGGGCACCACAAAGGTTGTCACAAAGAAAGAGATCATCCACCAGAATTACAAGGAAGCTCTTTTCTATCGGCGAGCCTTCAAGCATGGGATGGACAGGCTCCGAAGCAAAGGCCACCAAATCTTCGGTGAGCACATCACCAAGATAACACTCTCGCCCTTTGATTCAAAGCGCTGGATAAAAGACGATGGCGTCCATACTCTTGCATATGGTCACAAAGATACAGGAGGCAACTGAGTGCCCGGTGGCACAACCATCAACTCCTCACGCACAAACCCGCGCTTGGGTCCGTCGTACAGATAATAGACAGCCGGCGCATCTGGCTTGGTGATAATCCTTTGTATTTGGTAGACTTTCAAAGACCAGATCGGATCAGTTGCCCGTCGACTACCGCCTTCAAGCTCACCGGGGTAATACAGATATCTCAAATTGACTCCATGAGAGAGCTTCTTTTCCTTCTTGCCAACTGGTCTCAAATATGGTGTCGCTGGCTTAGCTGAGGTTGCTTTCTCTTTGATCGCTTGCGCAGGCTTCTTGCCAGTGAGTTGAGTCACTTCATTGTTCAAGGCCGAGATAACATCTGGCAATCTTTTAACCCAAGCAGTCGAACGGCCAGAGGGCAGATTCATTTCAACTGCGTACTGGTAACCAAACAATCGTTCAGCCAGGGTTCTGTTGAATCTTTCAGCAATCCCTTGGTCTCTGTGGATATCAACACGCCCACGACGAATGGTTGTTTTATGGGCCCCAGTCTCTTTAGTCACAGCCCCCATAAACTCTGTTCCCGGATCGACTTGCAACAGTTGTGGCCATTTCAAAGGCCCGCGCCTGTAAATACGTATAAGCGCCTTCGAAACTTCATCAGACTCTTTCGAAGTCAAGGGCTCTGCTGCTTTGTAACGGCTAGCCACATCAACAACTGTCAAAGCATATTTGTAAATTTTCCTCCCATGTGGCAGTTTGTCGTGTGGCAAAAACAGTAGATCAGCTTGATGTACTGCATTAGGAGTTTGAACATCAAACTTGGGCCGAGGGATATGGCGTGGTGCAGGGAGGTAAACTTGCCAAAGGGCTTGTTTGACAAGCCATTTCTTTGCCGCCTCTTCAGAGACCTTGGCTGCTGCAGCTAGCTTTTTGACAGCAGCAAGGCCTTTCCAGTAGCCTTTAGGACTGTAATAGATCTTTGAGAGTTTGGCTTCCATAGGGATGGTATATACTTATGTATTGTGTTGCCGATTTTTTTACAGAAGGCGATAGGCCGCATACCCACCTGCAAGCAAGGTGCCTCCAATAAAAGCAAGTTCACCAGTCTGCTGTTGTTGGCTGGGTTTGTAGAAGTCTGAGAACTGAGGCTCTTTGTAATCTTTGATTTGTTTATCAGGTTGCGATTTATGCATCTGGTTATACAAGACCAGGGCTTGGTCAGTGGTTTGAAAGTTTTGGCTAGCTTGGTGTTTTATCCGATCGTTGGCTGCAATCCAGTCGAGGAGCTTAGTGCGGTCCTTTTGGTATTTGGCGTAAGCCGCTTGGTATTGTTCCAGAGCTTTGTCATGCCGGATTTTCTCAGCCATTGCTGCCTTCCCATTATCACCAGATAGATACTTCGCGAGATAATTGCCGCCAGTGAAAGCTGCAGCATTCAAAACAGCGCCAAGGGCCATTATTGCAATGCTGGCCATTGTGGTTGTGTGTATACATATGGTTTTACATGTTGTCTGGGAGGATTTTCTGGTCCTCGAGATATTTCTTCAGCGCGATGCTGCCAGCCATGACGGCTGTGAACTTGACATAGTTCATCAAGCTTGCACTGGGGTCGGCAGTGAAGTTTTCTTTGATGGTCTTTTTCCCAATCCAACCAATACCAGCGACAAGGCCAGTTATTGTTGCGGCGTCGAGGATAGACTTCACAAGCTTATTGTCAGCCATGGTTTGTGTGCAGTATACATATGTGTTTATTTTTTATTCCATTTTTTTGATTCCTTGTCTTGGGGGTTGTTCTGGTGGTGGGGTCGGTGTGTTTGCTGGTGGTGGGGTCAGTGTGTTTGGTTTGTGGCCAAGCTTTTGCATTATGGCTTCACGTTGGTAATACACACCCATAACAGAGACAATCAACCCTCCAACCCCCAGAATATAAAAGATTGAGTTGCTGTTAGTGTCAGTTGTTGTGTCACTTGTTGAGGGTTCACTTGTTGTGACACTTGTTGAGGGTGCGGCCTTTTGTGCTTCGGCCTTTTTCTTTGCTTCACGGGCCAGGCGGTTGCGCTCTGCTAGCCTTTTGCCAGAAGCAACACGGCCTGGGTTCTTTTCTGTTGCAGGCTTTGTTTTCGGGACCTCAGAGGTAACGCGTGCAGGTGTTGGAGTTGGCGTTGGAGTTTGAGTTTCTTCAGGGATCGTCTCGAGTGGTGTGTTCATAGTGGGTATATATATGATTTTGAAAATTTGGCCAGGTGTGCTGACAGGTTCCACCTAGGTTCCGCCCAGGTTCCGCACAGGTTCCGCACAGGTTCCGCCCAGGTTCCTTCAAGGTCCCAGCCCAACTTCATCAAAGCCCTCGAGTGGATAACCTTCACTGTCTCTGCTTGGATGTGTGGGTTGTGGTTCCAATTCTATTAAGTCAGGCTTGTGATCAGGCTCTCGTTCAAACTTGACGTGTTTTGTTGTGATGAGAGCAGCATTGGCAAGTGCCAGCCATCGTCCGCATCTCAGGGCAAGACCTCCAGCAAGATTTGACAGCTCCTGGTAGATGATGTAATCATTTTTGAGTTCTTTCTGTAATTCCTTGACATCATCAAGGTCGACCACCATGCCAACTCCTTTGGACAAGAGCATTATGGCTGAATCAACTAGGGATTCTGTTGTCTTGTTGCCGACATAGGCCTCGTACCTTTTGATGTACTTGTCAACGTCCTTGTCTGAAAGGCGCTTCACATGATCGTGTGTAAGCTGCACGCCGATAGATTCTTTGGCCTTGCCGGTTGAAACAAGGATTGCCAGCTTCTCACGTTTGGCAGGAATGCCATCGTCACACACGAGACCTGTGGGAGGTGCGGTATCAGGGGCAGCCTCCAGCATCTGCATTACTTCGCTCAAGTCGACCTGGTCTTCAGCTGCTTGTGCCATCATCAGGGGTATATATGTGTGTTTTTTTAATTTTCGATAATTCTCTTGATGGTTGGTAAAAGAGTTTCAATCTCCCGTATAAGCCCCGCCATGGTGTCTGGCATAGAATTCAACCGCAAGGGATATCTGTTGAGAAGCATAAGGCGCAGATTTTCCTCACTAGCAGCTTTGATAATTTTGTTTTGCGCATCAAGTGTGTGTTTGTGTAATTCATCCAAAATCTGTGAAAGCACTGTGAGCTTGTGTAGGCTGGTTGGTGCATCCATGGTATATATATGCGTGTGTATTTTAGTACTTGTACACAATTCCATACGGGTGTCTCAAAGAGAAAACCAGGTGGGAGAACTTGCGGGATTTGAGCCTTGCGATAAACTCTTTGTACTCCTCATGGGAGAGCTCGCCGGCATAGTCTTCGAAGATGGCCTTAGTTGTCTTGCTGGAGGGTGTGTAAAAGAGCACGATCGCTGCAATGTTATCACGATATGGCTTAGCTATGCTGGTGATCTGCTGTGTCAAGACCCACACGGATATGCCGTCATGCCTTGCGCTGAACCCCAGATTGACCAGCTGGCTCGTGCGGCCTTTGACATCTTTTGAGGCTGCGCAGTCATCGAGAATGAATAAAGTGTTAGTGCCTGTGAAAAAGTAGCTCGCCTCCTTCAACCAGTCTTCGATTTTATGCTGTTGGCAGATAATCACAAAGATGTGCGGATCGCGGTCCACGAAGCCATTGTATGTCTTGTTCTTGACAAATGTGGGGCAGAATAAAACAATGTAATCAAAACAACCCCTAAAGGGGCCGCGCAGTTGGTTTAAAAGATACTGTGTCTTGCCAGAGTTAGTGGGGCCCACGATTAGTGCATTGAATGGCAACTTTCTTGGGTCCATAGCCAACGCCTATATTAGTTGGTTTGCAAACAATTGGTTCATGTGTCGGTGGGGAGGGCGCCTTTGCCAGAAGTTTTTCTATTTCATTATATGATAATGGTCCGGTGGATGGCAGGGGAGCCGGCTTATCATAGAAGTTGATGTTGCTTGTAGCCATGGTATATATATGTGTATTTTAGTACTGTACAGATTCCAGCTGCCTGCTAATGATGTTCAACTGTGAGTCTGAGATGGTGAAGATGTGGCAGTTTGCATTTCCCGAGCCTGTGCCGTTTCGTTCAATCTCGAGTTGCACACCATCCTGTGTGTTGACGAGTCGTTGGCCGTTGCCGTGCAGAGCTGGGTCAGCCATGGACCGCAGGTCAATCCAGAGACCAAACTTGTTGTCTGTGAGATATTTGGTCAGGTTCATGTTGGGCCTGCCGCGCGTGTGAAAGTGTCGGGAGATTTCACTCCACATGTCAGTGCCGGCGATACCCTCGTTGTAGACCCTGTTTGGAACCCCATTTACGGTTACCTTAACTTTGGTGATGTCTGGATTGAAATAGTTCTCAGAGTCCCTTGCACCCGCAGCATAGGGGCTGATGAACAGCAAGAGGATGCCCTTGAGAGACCTGCGCTGTGGGTTTACCCGAAGATTCATCCGAGTGTCCCCGCTTTTTGAGAAGGGATGCACCCGATCTCGCATTACGAAGTCATAGGCGAACCCCTTGCCGCTAGTATAAGTGTTTGTTGCTTCATCAGCCAGCTCCTTACTTCTGATTGTCTCGTACTCCAGCTGGATGTTTTCCAACTTGTACACAAGCTTGCTTGTGTCTGAGCCTCGGACAACTTGGTTTGCGGGGGCTAGGGTTAGTTCGAAGACCAGATCATTGAATAGGGCCTGGGGGTACATGATTCCGTGATCAGTTAAGATTTGGTAATCCAGTTTGATGCGATACTTATTCTTGTATATTGTCTCCAGCTTCTTCTCTGCATCCACTTTACAACGAGCCTGTCCACCAGGGCCCTAGAAACATTTTGCACGAGAAAGTTGTTAGCGTGGCCCCCGGCTAGGTTGATGTTAAACACAAGTGCAAGCGAGCCGGACACAAGGACATCATGCTCGCCCAGCTTGGGTACCGAGACGTACAGTGTCTCGCCGGGATTGGCCTCAGATGGGTTGAATGTGATGCGCTTAACGGTTCGCTCTGCCTTCATGGCACCCACTGTCTTTTCGCTGTGAGATGGAAGTAGATTCGGTTGCACAGCCATGGTATATATTTGTGTTTTTAAACTTATATTTATATATCATCATGGCAGAAGGCGGATATGAAATACCTGACGAGACAACTGACACAGACCCTCTCATCCCAGACAAAGGGGATGACGAGGACGCTGATGCTGCTCTTGAAGAGTGGTTGAATAAACCAATGACAGAAGAAGAAGCAGAAGAAATCCTTCGATAGACCCATGACCAAGACACCACGCAACCTTTTGAACCAGGGGCGTCATCAACCCCATCTCATGGTGGTGAACAAGTGCCTATGGCCACAAGAACAAGGTTGCCCCCAGAACAACAAGGCTCCCACACTGAAGAAACCTCTTTCACTACAGGGGATACTCAAGGCCGGCGATTGATAACAATGAATGATATGGCCTTTGCCGAGGTTAAGAACGAGTTTACCAGCGCAGACAGAAATCAACTTAATTTTAGGTACGAGCCGAAACCAAGATCAGGTGGGGCCATCCTCGAGGTAAAATATCATACAAGAGACAAATGGTATCCTCTTTACACAAGAAGCCGTGGGGCTTCCGAAAAGACTCTCAACGCTTCTCTTCCCAAAGAGATCAAAGCTGCTCTTGGAAAGTCTGTGACTGAAGAGATCAATGAAACAAATGCTACACTTGAAGCAAATCGAAAAGAAGTTGAAACAAAACAAAAACAAAAACAACAAGAAGAACAACAAGCGGCTGCGGATGCACAAAAACTTCGCCGCGACACGGATGCCCTAAGAAATAGAAGCAAAGATATTGCTGACCAGATTCAGGAACTGGAAGATGCACATGGGCCGCTGGATACGGAAACAATACAAAGACTAAAAAATGAAAAGCGAGCTGTTGAAGCTGAGCATCAAGCTAAACGAAAACAACTGGACAATGCGCAAAAAGCTGCTCAACAAAAAGACAAACTACAAAAAGAAATCGACAAACTCATGCTTGACAATAGGGGGTTAGAAAGACGCTTAGAAGAACTTAGAGGAAAACAGGACACTGTGAAACAACTGGACGAACTGAAACAGAACAAAGAAGAGCTTGAACGGCAGAACGCTGAAGACAAGCGCGTTATAGAAGATGAGAACACTTCTCCCTCTGAAAGAGAAGCCGCGGAAGCCCGGGTTGCTGAACGTGAAGAAGAGCTAGCAAGGGTCAACACAGAAATTGAGGTGCGTGAAAGGGGAATGTCTTTGAGAGAGCGGGTTAGAGAAATATTCAAGAAATACGGATGGACCCTGCAAGCGATTGTTCTGGCAGCTGGCATCACCATCAGCGCTGTGGTACTCGCCACCTTAAATGGCCTGGCAAAAGCCACCAAGGCTATTGGAAATGGGCTTAAAGAGCTTGGCAAAAAGGCAGCCAACGCCCTGCCTGGCTTGATTGGCTCAATTGTGAGTTTTCTCTTCAAAGCTGCTGGGTCGGTTATCTCCTTTCTGGGTGAACACGCCTGGCTGCTGATCCTTGCCGTTGTAGGCTTTATGATTGAAAGGATCACCAAGCGCAGGAGATAATTATCTCATCCAGGCAAGAAAGCCTGCTAAAGCAAGCGCGCCCACACCAATGAGCGCCTTGTTTACGTGATGCGGCTCGATCTTAGTCTCTTGCGTTGGGGGTGGTGTTGGTGTTGGTGTTGGTGTGGGGGCTGGTTGTGGTGTGGGTGTGACCTTTGGTTTTGGCGCTATACCCTGTGCCTGTGTGGCCTGTTTATGTATCGGGTTTGATGGATGACTGTTTGGTGGGTTTATTTTTGTTGGTCCCCCATCCATGTGGCGAAGGGAGGCTTTTTTTTTGGCAAGATTGACATCATTGTTAACACCCAGCTTCATCCCTTGCGTTGCCTCCTTGAGATTGTTGTTGTACCCCACCACGCTCTCTGTGTTGATAATCATGCGTGATGGCATGAGCCAACTTCCGGGCGCTGTCGCAAAGTCTAAGCGCACTTTCGTTGCTTGGATGGCAAGTTGATATCGCTGTACGCTTGTTGCGATGTCGTTCAGTATTATGGCCTCCTCTAGATGGGTAAGGAATACTCTCTGCGTTTCGAACGCTCGGCCTCCTCTTCCAATGATGCTGCTGCGAGTGTTTGCTTGTGCACCCAGGATGCAGTACACAAAGGCCTCGATTGACTGATTCATACGCGCGAGCCCTGGCTGTGTTAGCCCTTGTGCATAATTCGGCACAAAGTGCTCGAACTGACTAACAGCGCCCTGGTCGTTACGAACGAAGTATATGCCGTTTGCTCGATAGTTTGGGTCTTTTCTGTCTGTGACGCGCTCGTCATCAAACAGAGCTAGATCGGAATCAGGATAGTCGTAATCAGTAGAGTAGGGGCCCTCACCAGGAACCCAAATGTACACATTGCCAAGCCCGTGATTTTTGCCGTATGTGAAACGGAAGTCAGCATTGGGGTCGACACCGAACTCTTGGCAAATCCTCTTGTATGCGTCGATGTTGAACTTGTTGTCTTTCTGGTTGAATGTGGGGTCGTCTGGCAAAGCACTCACACTCTGTTCCCCACCCATTTTGTAAAGAATTCGCCTTGTTGTGAAATAAACGTGAAACCTGTAAAATGACCGGAGCTGCGGGGTTAGGGAGAGAGTCGAGTTCTTATCAAACAGAAGGTCACGCGAGATCCCGCAGCCGGTTGTTGCACACCACAGAGCAAAGTTTAGTTGCTGTGGCCAGAAACTCATATGTGGGCCGCCGAGCCACTTTCTCCCATATTTCGCGGTTGTGAACGAAATTTGTGTGTCTCTGAAAATGTTTCTGTATTTCGTTGTGAAATAATCAGTTGGCGTGACATAGATCTTTTGCGCTTCATCGTTCAAGACAGCCAATCATCATGTCTTTATCAATTGAGGTGGCGAATTCAACAGCCGGGATTGGTTTTTGTGTGTTTCGGTTTAACGTTAACTGATAGGGGAAACCGCCAATATACTCTAAGCCAAGGGCGTCTTTCAGGGCTTGTGTCCAATTCTTGTGCGGTATGTATGAAGGCATAGCCCAGGAGCCATGCCCCTCTGAGAAAAGAACTACTGCTGAGGCTTTGTGCTTTTCGTCGAAAGAAACTTCTGTTGTAAATCTTGACATATCAGCGTGCGGGAAACGCCTTTTGAAGTCTGAAATAGCCTTAGCCTTGGCGGCTGTAGAGAGTTTTTCAGCCTCCGGAGAACTCAGCCAAGCAAGTTGCGGATTTACTGTGGGTGGTGTTGGCTGTTTTTTGCTAATATACCTGCTCTGTTGGGGATAGAGGGGATTTTGGGGACGAGGAAAAAACGGGGGCGGAGGTCCGTAATCGTGGCCGCCAATGTCTAGACCGAGATTTGAACCAGGATTAAAACCACCAGGGCGTCTGCCAAACATGATTGAATATATATATTTTAAATTTAAATATATATATTTATATACACAATGGTTGTGTTAACAATCGTCGCACCTTCGAACCCTCACACCATCTACTTCGACCACCCGCTTCAGAAACCGAGTTACATAAGACTTGTTTCTTGTTCATTTTACAACTCGTGGCATAATTTGAAAGAAAATGCAACTATTTCAACAACAATAGATAGCTCCAATGGATCAACTCCAAACGTGACATTACTTCAAGGGCATTACACCATTGATAGTCTAGCGAAACAATTTAACGACTTATCCACCCAACATAGAATAAAATTACAATTATCAACTACTATAAATACACCAGTCGGCGCGATGGTCATTCACAATGGAAGTAATGTAAAGTTTAGTGACAATCTGGCAAATTTACTTGGCATAAGAGCTGTATTGTTTCTAGTAACATACGTCAAAGGATTAACATCACCAAGCACTTACTTTATCCACTGCGATCTGGTTGATAAAGAACAGAACCTGTTCAACGGTAAGCCTTCGACTGTATTGGCTAAATTTGATCTTCGAGGTGAGCCATATGAGAAAGTTTTCTATGAATCAACACAGCAGAACATGCGTGACGTCTCGTCTGGTGATTATGTAAACAGCATAACACTGTCTGTAAGGGATGAACACAATGCCCTTTTTGACTTCAATAACATGCCCCTTGAATTTGAACTTGAGATCAATTAAAAAATATATTATATATATACCCCCTGATGATGAGCTCGACTAACGTGTTGCCATCAGCTCCTGAATACAGCGAAACTCCATCTCTTTACCCAGACTTATCCAACGGTGAAGGCTTCAGACTCAAAAAAATCTCTGACTTGCAAAAGGAGCTTGAGTCGGAGGCGAATCATTACAGACAAGTTGCTAAGAAATACAAGCGAACACATACAATTGTTCACGGAACAGCAGTAAGTTTCGGTTTTATTTCTACAGGCTTGTCTACAGCCACAATCGCCACAGCTCTGAGCGGAGTTGGGCTCATCGCCAGCCCGGTTATTGCCGGCGTGGCAGCTATTACAGGTTTTTCAGCGGCCAGCCTAACTATGCTTAACAGGCGGCTTCAGAGAAAAATTACTAAACTCGAGAAAATATACACACTCGCCCTTGCAAAACGAAACTCTGTCTTTGAGCTGGTTTCAAAAGCTCTAACTGACAAGCGTATCAGCGATTCAGAATTTAAAATAATCCTCCATGAAGTTGAGAGCTATTATGAACTTAAGAACGAAATACGCTCTGGTGAAGCAAACCCCTCACAAAACAAACAAACTCAAACTCAAACGCCAGATCTTGACAAGATCAGAAAAGAAATCCGCAAGGAAGAACAAGAAAAGATTCAAAAAAAACTCAATCGTCTTACCGCTGTGTCCAAGTCAGATTTGAAAGACTAAATTCGGGTTTCTCGCTTTATCTAACAAAAGAACGCAATTGCGTGACAAAGCGTGACACATGACGTGACATTGTGCGTGACTGTCACGCGTGACATTGCGTGACACATAACAAAAAGGGACAAAACCCTCGTCAGGGGGTGCTCTGGTGGCTGTTTCGTTTTGCCTAGCCTAGGCTAGGACTTAACTCCGGACAAGGGAGTTGTCTCTTCCCATTTAGCCTCTGGGAGCGAGGTTGAGTTCTCCTAGGAGATCTCTGTTCGAGCACCCCCCTGTATCAGTTGGGCCGGGGCTGGTTCACCAGGGGGTCACTAACTGACGCAGCAACCCCACTACCCCTGGTCTGACATCGCATTAGCCGTAAGCAGGATTCAGTGGGGGCCAGCCACACCTCCCTGAGCTATACCGAATTACAGACTTACTATAATATATGGTGCGAACAGGTCTTTTATATTCGACCGAGTTGCCGTGCTTTCACATGTGGTAACTCATAAAGAACTACGCATGCGCAAATATAACCGAAAAGTTGTATTTTTCTAAATATAGGCTTTACATAATAAATACCGGAAGTCACGATCGCCAAATTGAAAAAATAATTATAATGTTTAAGCATGACTGACTTCACCGCACGGCTCAGTGAACTTGACAAACAACACAATTTTGCCATCCTTCGCTCGCTATATGGTGGTGATTATAGGAAAGAAATACACCGCTTGTGCCTGCCGGAAAAACTTTGCCATATCTACGAAGATATGGGGTTGGCAGAGATGGGGAAACAATATCTACAAGAACATTATAACGCCTTGCAGCGTGAACGTTGGGCCCGAAGATTTCTATCTTGTTGTTCTTGCGACGGCCCATTTTTACAATCAAGCGATTCTTGTGAACTTTATTGCAAAAAATGCGGTCGTGTGGAAGTGCTAGAGGATTATGCTCCGGCATATACAGATCAAAACATTTTGTACAAACCAAGACAAAGGCAGTCGGCACGGTGTTATGCGTTTGGGTACGCTTTAACACGAATTAACAAAAGGATTGGATTGACTATCGACCAAATAAATGAGGTGAAACGTATTTTCAAACATATGCAAGCTCGGCTTCCGAGAATCTCTTATACGTTTGTGATCTACAAAATCCTGGACATTACAATGCCGCTTGAAGACCCACAACGAGCGATTGTAAATTGCCTTAGACAACAGATGTCAAACAAGATGATTATTAAAAACGAACATTTATGGAGAAAGGCTTTCAAAGATCTGGAGTAAGCGCCTCCGCTTTCTCAATAAGAAAGGCTTCTAACATAGCACTGTCATCGCCGATGTTGTCTTCAAAAGTTTCACCAGGTATGGTTTTCTCAAGGTGTTTTTGTTTTGATAAATTTTCATGAAACCGGTTGATCGGTTCGTGAATAGTTTCTAAGAAATTTAATTGTTTTGTTTACCAAATTGTTGATATATCAAGTAGCTTCCATGAAAAGAAGGCAACTGTCTTATAATAGTTTGGAGGCCAAGCTTCCCTGAATGTCATTCTATTTATTTCCTTCAAAGAATCTAAATCGCTTCGTTTCTGATACTCATCATAGCTAATATAAAACCAATCACCGCTACACACGAAATCTCCAGATGAAATTCCTTTCATAATTCTTTCAAACATAGCTGTTGATTTTGTTGCGCCGAGGTCAAGTAATTTTGTCTGGCCCGGAAATATTTTTTGTTTGGAAGATAGAAGATAAATACCACATGCACGTGCTGATGGTTTTTTCGTTTTGTGTACAACCCCTTTGTTTAGAAAGGAATTATGTTCAAGGCTAAGGCCAAGCTGCTTCAAAGAACACATTCTGAAATAGGCATCTACAAACAAGCCTTTGTTAACTCTATTCCCGCTGAGAGCAAGGCCTGTTTGTATTTGATCACGATACTGTTTAGGAATTTTTTTGTATGCGATCTTTCTGGTGTAAGGGCACTTAAACTCTAACAAGACAATTGTCTCGTCTTTGTGTGAGAAATATCCGTCTGGGCTGAAAGAAACCTTTCCAAAAAGAGGGTGCCCCTTTGGAAGATTTATAGAGCTCTTATATCCGAAAACTTTGACAGAATGTTTCTTCTCAAAGTATTCACGGACTAGAAACTCAAACAATGTGCCCCAAGAGCAGGCCGCATTTTTGCTCATGTCGATGGGGTTTACCTTCTTGCGAATTAGACTTGACTGACTCTCGAATGGCGAAGACCCGGTCAAAGCAGAGATCTCCGAAGCTCCGATTGTATTTTGTCTGGCTTTGACCCATTCTTCGCTCCTTTGAACCAGACCAGTCTCGCGTGATTTAAGGAAGGCCTTGAAAGCTTTCACGTTCGCCATGTGGGTTGGTATATGCGGGGATGGGGTTTCTTCAATTGGTGGTCTCGTGTCTGGGCCAGAGGTTGGTGTGTAAAAAAAAATCTTATATATATAGCCCGTGCCGGAGCCAGCATTCATAAGCCCTGAGTAGTATAGGGAGTTGGTGTATCCGGGACCGGCCCCAAATGCCCGAGAAACCGCTTATTTTTGGAACTCCCGAACACCTAAGTTGCCATGCCCCCAGGGTGAGTGAAATGAGCCCTGGGGGCATGGCAACTTAGGTGTTCGGGAGTTCCAAAAATAAGCGGTTTCTCGGGCATTTGGGGCCGGTCCCGGATCACCAACTCCCTATACTACTCGGATACGGTAACAAGGTAAAATTTGCCCTCCGTTTTTCTTTTTATTCTTTTTGTTTTCGTCTGTTATTTGTGCATCGCATTAGTTCTGGTACGAGAATACGCACGCATGCAAGCAGAAGCGAAACTAATTTTGATTTTATTTGCCTGTTGTTGTGTTACGTAAGTGTTACCCGCGGGTAACGTACATTACCGGTACGGGTATATGCTACGGGTAGCCTCTTGTTTTGTTATCACGTAGAAGGGTACTGGACTTTCAGAAAATAATGACATAATAAATAATTATAAAGAACCAAAGAAAAAATAAAACTAAATTAATAACAACTCCTGTGTTCATTAGAGGTTCTGCTACACTGAACTATGATAGAAATCGATACTTTATTTCACATTGTGAAACAATACAGAAATAAAAATTAAAGGCTGCACAGTACAAGAGGGACAGAAGTACAACTGTACAACGAATGCCCCGTCCACACGTATCCGGATATTTTTGAATCCGCAACTTTTTTGTTCGGATTGGTCTTCCGTCCACACGTATCCGGCGAATTCGGCTGACGAATCCGCAACTTTTTGAATCCGCTCCCCAGAGTGGAAATTTTTGAATACGCCACGATTACGGCATCGTGTGGATGGTCGAATCCGGATATCTTTTAATACGCTGACGTAACAGTATCGGATCCAGTTTTAAACCGCGCGAATATTCATAATGGCCGACCGAAATGTTATCGCTTCACTTCTACTTGGACTTATTTCAAGTCCAATGGCGTGTTTCAGTTGAACTTGGCTTTGAACTTGGCCTTTGCGCATACTCTGTTAGCAACATTTAAAGAGGAGCCCTGGGCACTAGAGCGAATCCAGATACACGTGGAGGGGCAAATGCGATTCGAATACGCTACGTGTGGACGCGAATATTTTCTAATCCGCAACAAAAAAGGTTGCAGATTAAAAATATCCGGATACGTGTCCATTTCATTTTTTTAACAAAAACCGCTGTAAATCTAAATACCTAATATAGCTAGCACGATCATGGGTTGCGATATTTTATTTCTCGATATCTGTACATGTCTGAGATGACACACCCAACTAACAACTGAACACACGGAATCAGTACATGATATCATAGATAGTCGTAAAATAAATTGGTCCTTATAAGATAGCTGCTATTTAACCGTATAACATGACACTTATAGCTACATGATTGAGGTCTACAGAAGAACACGAAATTGTAAATTTGTTATTTGGAATAGACTGTTTAAAAACGATGCTCTGTCTTGCCCAAAGCGATATGATAGTGTGTTTTCTATTTTTTCTTACTCGCCTCTTACTTAACTGGACTTGAATATTATTTTACTTTGGGGCTATGTAATAATCCACAGTGACATTTATCATTCCATTGAAGCTTATTATAAGTAAAATGAAAATATACATTGTTTACAAATAGACAATTTCTAATTTATAGTTAAATTTACAAAACTTCTAAACAAGTAACACAACAGCATTGAACAACACGGCATTCAACAACGGCATTGAACAACCCCTAAAAACCCAAGACAAATGCATATAGGACAACACCTTGACCAAGAGAGATTACTGGCTTAGCTCGCTTTGCTGACAAAATAATATTATGGATATCACCTGTTTAAATGTCGGAGTAGAGAGAATTATAGGCACGTGCAGCTGTAATATATAGAAAAATAGATAGGCTTAGCCTAACAGTGGAGCTCTCAAAATTCTTCCAACCGTCATACAATCTAGTAATTCGAACCTTTTTAAATGGAAACCAAAAATGCACTATATATATAGATCAGAAAGCTGATATATAATAAGCTTAAACTAAGGTGGAAACGAACACAAGAATTAAGCTTAAAGGAGTTTAGCTCTAGACGAATGCTTTGACGATCTACTAGCTTGGATTGTTCTAAGACGAAATCAGGTTTAAAAATAAGCACTTAGCTCTAATATCCCTCCAAAACGCTTGACTTGCAAAGTTACGCAGCCACAAATGCGGTATTGACCATTGTTTGAGAATGTCAAGCCTGTCTTGAGTAGCAAACCGCAAAATTACATGTTGTGCGACGACGTACGCGTCCACGAGCTTACTCAGCGCGACGTCGTACGCGCCCGCGAGCTAACTCTGCACCACGTCGTACGCGCCCGCGAAACATTCCTCTAACCATAACCATGAAAATTGACGGGCATGGCTCTATGAGTATGAAGCCCCGCGAGTGGGCCTTCGGCCCGCGAGAACTCCGCTATAAAGAGGAGAAGAATTGTCCCCAGTCCCCAGTCCCCAGTCCCAGTCGTCACCATGTCAGTCTTGTCATGCTCGACCAAACATCTATACAGCATTCTTTTACTCTTCTCCTACTCATATCCTACCCACATCTTGTATGTCTTTTAAGACGCGATCAGCACTCTAAAGAATTTGTGTTTAACGGGTGTCCCGCAGTAATAACGAAATTTTGCTTACAGTAAAAACCCGCAAGTAAGAACCTAGTTTTTAAGAACCTGTTAGGCTAGAATTTGCCAGTTAGACCCCCTCTATACAAGAACCTGTTTAGCCTAAAATTTGAAACAGGTTCTTATTTTCTAAAATCTACATAAAAAAATGTGTACTTAGGCAAATAAGAGTAGGTCAACATGCATTTTCGATCCTCTTTGGAGACATAGGTGCCTTATTGCTCCAATTGCAAATGCCAATGTTGAAAATCAAATAAAATTGTTATTAATTTTACAATTTAGTGTGGGAAGGGAGATATGGACAACTAATTGCCTCATAATCTTTGGATCACCAACCTATTCTCGTTAGGAAGGCGATTCACAGCGATTTCTGAAATATATACATAGACAGTTAAAGTGAGAACAGAAATTTTCACAACAAAGATTATGAGTGAAAAAGTGCCTCAGCCGGGAGTTGAACCCGGGTCTCCTGATTACCGGACAGATGCCTTAACCACTAGGCCACTGAGACAATCACACTTACACAAACTGTCTATGTATATATTTCAGAAATCGCTGTGAATCGCCTTCCTAACGAGAATAGGCTGGTGATCCAAAGATTATGAGGCAATTAGTTGACCATATCTCCCTTCCCACACTCATTTGTAATTTAATTTCCTAGGGGAGTGGACTGTGAATCGCTGAACGACTGGGTAAAGTGACGCGATCCTAATTGCAGAATTTGTGTAAATGTCTCTCAAGAGCTTTCCACTATGAAGCCACAAATGTGTTGTTTGTGTCTGTGTAAGTGTGGTTGTCTCAGTGGCCTAGTGGTTAAGTCATCTGTCCGGTAATCAGGAGACCCGGGTTCAACTCCCGGCTGAGGCACTTTTTCACTCATAATCTTTGTTGTGAAATTTCTGTTCTCAACTGTCTATATATATATAGGCTGAATAAAACTAAATTATATTATCTACAATGTAATTTTTTTCTTCAGAAAATAAGAACCTATTTAAGAACCTAAATAGCCTATATTTGTGCTAATTACCATTTATGTAAGAACCTGTTTAGGCTAACTTGGGAAAATGCAGGTTCTTACTTGCGGGTTTTTACTGTACTCAACTCTGTTATATCGCCAAATAAATTCCATTAAAAATACAATAAAATTGCATAAACAGATTCTATACTCAAGAGTAAAAACAGAAGCACCAGTTTGTAGATAAAGTGCAGGATTACAAGAATGGAAGTGGATTACAGTTCATCAAAAGTCGGATTTCGTGACAGGCAGTCAAGAATTCAACTGATTGCCATTCTGGTGGAATTTTGAGTTTTTTAGCCGTTAATTTGTCTCTTTGGTCCATATGTCTTAGCGTTCTTGACTTTTGGGATCTTTTTCTCCCTATTTCAAGATAATAAAGCGAGCTTAAAACAAGTCCTGGGTCATATTATGAAGACACGATATTTCAGCCCGGACACACTGTGCCTTTATATATAAACTTGTTTGGAGCCAAATGTTTGACGTCATGCCAAAATCTGAAAAAGTAAAAATGTTTTTTTTTAATGTTGCTTGAGCAATCACGGTGGGCATATGTGAGAGCAAAAATGCCGTGTGACGATCTTTAGTGAGAAAAAGGCGGAAAATTCAAAATTCATTATCTTTTAATTGGATCAACATTTTCGAAATATGTTTTCAGTTTTGAGATCCTAGTGGAAAGGAATTTCAGAAACCGTCATTAGATATATATATATATGTTTATATATATATATATATATATATATATATATATATATATATATATATATATATATAAACTTGTTTGGAGCCAAATGTTTGACGTCATGCCAAAATCTGAAAAAGTAAAAACACATTTTTTTAAAAAATGACAAGTTCAATATTTTGGTTAAATTTCAGATAAACTGCATTAAAGCGTACAAAGTTGAATAGACTCTCGTATAAAAATGACAGGAGTGCTCATCAAAAATTTTTGAAAAACACCCTAAAAGGTACCAGAATCTTGATGCACACTCTTTTATTGATGAGTCATGAAAGAGACAACCATAAAAAAACAGTTGAGTTGACAAGTAGCTCCGGCCCTGTCATATTTTTTCGGCTCAATAACCTAAAACGTACCAATCGACAAATTTTGACTCTTTAAAGGTAAAAGAGCATCCCCTTCATTTTTATATAGGAGTCCCTCCCCCCTCCACCCCCCAGGACAATGAATCACTTCATCTCTTCCACCACGTTTCTTTCAGCTGCAAATCTTTTGAACATGTTCCGTGCCAGAAGTAGCAGTAATTCCAAGAATTCGCAACAGGTCAGCACCGAAATGCCAATCCACAAACCCAGCTGACCACCAATGTCTGCTAGCAGGTTGACTTCCTACAAATACATAAAGCTCGTCGTGAAAATGGTGTTAACTCTTTTACTCCCAACAGTGTTCTTAATAACAATTCAAGAACAAACTGTATCATGAACATTAGGACTGCTGAAGAGCATTCATCTGGCAGCGGACTCAAGGTTTGAACTTGGGAGTGAAAGGGTTATAAACTGTTTACCACAACACGTGGGTTGGCTTTTCAGATTCAAATATCAAACGTTTTCATGGACTCATCGTAGCAAACAGGCATACGCTGTGCTCAAACTAAGGCGTAACATGTTTAGTCTGATCACGAATGAAACGCGATTTACTATATGAAAAGTGTTCAAATGCAGCAGTGCAGTGCGCGAATCATGACTGAAATATGTTTATTCTGAGCATGATTGAAACTACATCACGAGGTGGCCAGTCGAAACACGTTAGCGCAAATGTCGTCTCCTTGTTAAACGATGCAATGCCATGTGCTGCCATGCAATGCAATGCAATGCCATGTGCGCAAATGTCGTCTCCTTGTTAAACAATGCAATGCCATGTGCTGCCATGCAATGCAATGCAATGCCATGTGCGCAAATGTCGTCTCCTTGTTAAACAATGCAATGCCATGTGCTGCCATGCAATGCAATGCAATGCCATGTGCGCAAATGTCGTCTCCTTGTTAAACAATGCAATGCCATGTGCTGCCATGCAATGCAATGCAATGCCATGTGCGCAAATGTCGTCTCCTTGTTAAACAATGCAATGCCATGTGCTGCCATGCAATGCAATGCAATGCCATGTGCGCAAATGTCGTCTCCTTGTTAAACAATGCAATGCCATGTGCTTCCGAAGGGCTTGAAAGTAGAGATTAAACCACAAATTCATGCAACAGCAAGTTCCAGTTCTATTTTTCTTGTTTATGCCTGTTTCGTAAGCCAACATATCATAAATTTAACAATCAGTTGAGAAACGTGTTTTAGAATTAACAAGTAATGTGCATGTAAACAATGAAATTGTGGGCGGCACGGTGGTCTAGTGGTTAGCGCGTCGGACTTTCAACCTGATGGTCGGTGGTTCGAAGCCTGGTCTCTGCCGTCGTGTTGTTTCCTTAGACGAGAAACTTTACTCCACACTGTCTCTCTCCACCCAGGTGTATAAATGGGTACCGGCGACAAAATGCTGGGGGTAACCCTGCGATGGACTAGCATCCCATCCAGGGGGGAGTAGCAATATTCCTAGTCGCTTCATGCTATAGAAACCGGGTTTAAGCTCCGGCCGTTGTGAGCCTTCTGGCTCGGGTGCGCGACTTTACTTACTTTACTTAAAACAATGAAATTGTAAACATGTTTACCGGAAACATGTTTCTTAAAACACTTTTACTCTAAACACGTTTCGGTGTTAATGTGAACACGGCATGATTCTACGTGAATCTGACGTGGAACGTAATTTGATCAATAGAATGTACTTGCAGAATTTCCTCCATCCCCAACCATCCATTTCTTTCCTCAACTGCCTGACGAGCTGACATTGTAAAAAAGGGAGGGGCTGCGCGTGAGGAAACAGGTGCTAATAGAACGTATGCACTCACGTGGCAAGCAGCTATGCAAATTTATTGGAACAAAAGAAAGTGTTAACATAAGAAAAGCGTTCAAATCCCACAGGATTGTTTTGGTACACCAACATGGCCGCCGTTCTATTGTTTTGGTACACCAATATGGCCGCCGTGACGTCATGTGCATACGCTCTATTGGAAAGGATAAATGAAGGTTTTAAAGATTTAAAAAAACATTGTTGTCACCTTGTAGCTGAGTTTTTCTCTAACTTCCTGGTAGTTTAGTCTCTCAAAAAACACTCGAACTTGAAGGAAATCTTGACTACAAAATTGAGAAAGAAAAATAATAAAACAACAACAATTAATAAACAATCCAATTGCGTTCTGTTAATCGTCCCCTAGCTACACCCAGCAAAATAACAAGGAATGACTTACATTGCGACTAATTCCCCTTATGCGTCAAAGACAAAAATAAGACATCAAGATTTACATTCAGGTAAAAGTTCATCCTGTTCTGGCAATCAAGCCGAAGATTTTGCGGATCAACCATCTATATTTTCCGAATGCACTTTAATGTGAGGTTTGATTTCTTTCAGTTATACGGACTAGCATGCGCGTCGCCCAATCTTCTCAACTTTAAGTGTATTTTAATATGATTGTTTATAAAAACGTTGAAGCTGATTTAGATAAAAAAATTGTATATCGTTAAAAGACTGAATTTTCGACTGCAACTGCGGTCTTCATCAGAGTAAATAAAATATGCAGTTCGAGTGTAATATGCTAAAACTAAATTACGAAGTTACTTTATCCCCTGGGGCTTCATTAATGTCTTATAGACAAAAGGGAATGGCTTCCGCTCGTTCACCGAATTTTTATCTATTGTGGAGTGCCATGATTCCAAAAAGATTCTTTTGTGCCAATTATTGACATTCTTTTCTAAAATTTCCACATAGCTAGTGTCAATGTCATGGTCGGTGGTATCGGCGTGATCTTTTATTGCTGACTCTTTGTTATTATTAGTTCCTGGTTTATGCTCCCCGCCACGCGAATTCCATGATCTCTTTGTTTCCCCAATGTATGTGAAATAACACGATCGGCATTTAACCTTGTACACAATGCCTTTTGTTTTTGTTTCTTTTGAGCGGAAAACATTCCCTTCTGTCTATAAGACATTTTTGAGAAGCCCCAGGGGATAAAGTAACTTCGTAATTTTGTTTTAGCATATTACACTCGAACTGCATATTTTAGTTACTCTGATGAAGACCGCAGTTGCAGTCGAAAATTCAGTTTTTTAACGATATATAATTTTTTATCTAGATCAGCTTCAACGTTTTTATAAACACTTTTTATCATATATGGATACTGATCGCCCATCAAATATTTGTATTTTAATACTTACTGTATAAAGTCAGGACCTTGATCACTTAGCTGCAAATCATAAGCTGGATTCTTCCTTTTCTGTACACGAGCGAAAAGCGTGTCCTGTTGGCATAAATAATTTATACTTACGGATAGCACAGAAGATTTTACGGAGGTCCGTTGAATAATGCCAATCCAACGACCAGTTCCCCCACCCCACCCCCACCTACACCCCCAAGAAAAAAACATGCATTGGGGTTAGTCAATTTACCCTAAAATCATTTTGACTTTATGTTAAGTTTTTATGGCGAAAATATTTTTAATTTGTGTTGTGAAATGTATCTCCGTAATGACGAAAATTTTGATTTAATTTCTCTTGCAGTGTATTTAATTTTCGATTCCATTTTTCGACATGAAACAAATCCAAGACGCCAGAACCGAGATAAAGAGTTTCATGATGTATATTGTAATGTCTAGCCTCTTCCAGGCGTTTAGATTGTGGGGAGCAGCGATAAGCGGCGCGTGGCGCTATAGGGTCGGCGCGAGGGAAAACCAGCTTCCCCGCGTTTCTTCTCTTGCTCCCATTTTTTATTTCGCGCGCCACAAACTTAACGTCTGGAACAGGCTATGTAATGTCCAAATCACGGGATCTCATCATTGACACGTACTTTAAATTTAATTACTTTGAAAGTACTGAGCCTTGAACCGCCGACCTCCAGGTTGAAAGTCCAGTCCGCTAACCGCTTCACTACCGCTGGTCTCTTCCTCTACACGCTTACCACCGTGCCATATATGCGGCGATTTCCTTAAGTCAGTTCTAAATTGTTTAAATATATTCTGTCACCTACCTTATATCCTTTGGAAGGCCACTTTGCCATCGACATTGCAGTTTTAAACACGACCTCACTAAAAAGTTAATATATTTTTGCGTTATTGTTAACGCCACATTCTATGTAACTATGTTGTATTTTACCTTACAAAACTATACAATTACTTGGGCGTAAGCGTCCAAGTTATAACATGTAGTTTGGTAGTGCACAAATTTGCAATGGGGCACTAATGCGCGTGCGTAATCCATCAAACTCAGCCAAGCGTAACGATGAGAAGGATTCTGTCAACTCGTCAGCTGGGGTGTCGGCTAGCTTCAAAGCTTTCTTGATAGGCTTCCCGGCGAAAATTTTAAAATTCTAGTGGAAGATTAATTCTGAAATCTTGATTTTAGTTGTTTTTTTTTTGGTGGCATTTATATATACATGTAAGTGATACATTTCAGACATTAATCGTATCGACAATTTACAAATCAAATAAAAATATTAAGAACATGGCTTGTACCTGCAAGGGGCTGGACATTTAGAGGCACAATCCAATTCTCCATCTTCGAACATTTCAGCTAAGTCTTCCAGGCATGGTTCTAGAAAATGAAATGATGAAATAATAATATTGGTAAAAATACAATATGAGAGTTGTGTTACGATAATTGTAGGTAATAGTACCGTATCTGGTGATCTGGGTAACCAGTGGTATATTGTCGAGTCGTGGTGTTTGAGTGGTTATTGCGTGAAATATGGATGTCATTGGTTCAGACCTAATAGCCTCTGTGAATGATCCTCTCGTGTGCCCTTTACAGCGAATACTAAAAACTGCTGCTCTTCACCCGATTATGTAAATGAAATTAAATGAAATGCTACAGGGTAATTTCGCTAGTGCCTGTCATATCTCTAGTGCAAGAAGTAGAAGGATATTTATCTCGTTCTTATGTACATAAAAAAATCCATTAGTATCCGTCTGTCTCGAAAGACAATGAGTAGCGCCCGATTGACAGTCTTAGGACTGTAGAGCAGCACCTGCTGTGGCTAAACAGGCCAAACCTGGAGACGCAATCTTTGTTGCAGTTATCACAGATCGATGTCAGTAGTCACCGGCTTGGTGATGTCAGAGTTGAAACTGTCGCTCTCATCTGTCGGCGTTCTCTCTTAGCGTGCCACCCCCGACTCTTGTTTCGTCGCCGTTTTTAATTCCTTTGGAGACTACACAGTGTAACTGTCTCCAGTTGTCGCGATCTGCAGCAGCAATCTCCATGGAGTCAATGCTGATACCAGTGGATCCCCTATCACGCTTACATGCGTCTTTGAAACGCAGAGCAGGACGGTCGGTTAAACTTTAATCTGATACTTTTTCTTTGCACGAGCCAGGCTTACCAGGAATGTGTGGGAAAATCAGCCTTTAACATTATGGCTTGCTTGCTACCTTTTATGATACAAACCAGGCCCACCAGGGTTTTCGGGTCTAGGTTTCTTTGACTTAACCTGGCTTACCAGGGGTTTTCGGGTTTCTTAGACTAAACGTCACTAACCAGGTTTTTCGGGTGAAAGTAAACAAGGCTTACCAAGAACGTCTGCTAAAACCTGGTGAACCAGGCTGTTTGGGTTCAGTGTCTTGTTCCAAACCTGGCCAGTTACCAGGCTTTTCGAGTGAATTTGAACCAAGCTTAAAGGGAAAGCCTAATATATACTCTACAGGAAGCACGGGTGGGAGGGATGGCGAACGGTTATTTTGTAATGTTTTAGAAGATTTAGCGATTGTAAGATTTTTAGAATATATTTTTTGAAACAATTGTAATATTTTATAATAGTTGCAGTAGTAGTATTTTTAGTAATAGTAGTATTTTTTCTCTTTTATTTTAACGCACGGCCCCATAGCGCTTGTAGCTTTAATCACCACCGTAGATAAATAAAAAAATATCAAATCAATTTATTTAAGTGTCTAAGTATTTAGTACGTGAGTACCTCGTCTCTGTGTACTCTCAACCCACATATGACGCCGGGCTTTTTGGGTTCAGTTTCTTGAACTGAAACCTGGCTTACCAGAGCTATCTGGTGAATTTGAACCGGGCTTACCAGGAAAGCCTGGTAAATCCAGGCTTTTTGGGTTCAGTTTCTTTGAGTAAACCTGGCTTACCAGGCTTTTCGGATGAATTTGAACCAGGGTAACCAGGGAAGCCTGGAAAAGCCAAGCTTACCCGGATTTTAACCTAGAGCTTTTTTGCTCAAAAGCCTGGTGAGCCTGGTTCACAAGGGTTTAACAAGCTTTTGACCGGGCTTTTTACCATGCTTTTAACCAGGCTTTTAAACAGGCGTTTGGTGCAAGAGTCGGTCGTGAACAAGAGGCAAGCTCGCTATAGAGGACATCCTTTACATGAAAACAAGCACCCGTGTATTGGTTGGCACACTTCTTTTAAAAACACGAACTATTAGCTCTATTGCGCATGCGTTTTGTCGGACTCGCGTTTATAACAGAGCTCCTGCGTGGTTTCTCCTTTATAGTTGCGCGAGAACCGGTCAGCCGTACTTAAGTGGAAGGTACGCTCCGCTGGCCCGTTGTTGTTTGCCTTTCTACCTCGTCTCTGTGTACTCTCGCTAATTTGTAATCACACAGTTATTAAAACCATAGTTACGTTACAAAATCGATCTATCGATTATTAATCTGGACACATAGCCTTAATCTAGCGCTCCTCATTTCGATGGACTAAACAAAACTTAAACTTACCTATGTTTCTGTTAGATTCGTTGTAAAATGTTCACAACAACTACATTGTGTCACAACCATCAACAACAATCACCTTTTTCAGGATGCCTCATCATGTCACAGATGGATGTCTCTTCAGCTGAAAATTGCGTATCTGCACATCCGCATGTTTTGATCTGGGTATCAGCTAAGCATCCTCTCATACAAGCCTGAAAAAAATATGAAAGGACAGTAGTAAACTTTTACCACAACTGTATCAATCTGAAAATTTGCAAAATGTTCTGACAGCAGCACAGCAAAGTGCTAATCAAAAGGAGAGAAAAAGAAAGTCATACAGCGGCTTGGACTGCCAACTGCGAAGCATCACCCTCATCAGCCGCTGACCAGAAACTATTGCAGTTTCGGCGGCTATCAACGGGATTGCATGCAGTTCCTGGCGCCATCAGCGGCAGACGCTACTGGGCGATGCCTGGTCAGGTTGCATAGCAGCAAGCGCATGGTATAAGACGACTTAGACCGTTCCATGCAGCAAACTTTAACCTTATTCAGCCTGGGCTTTTTTTGAGTTTCTGAGTTCCTGGGGGAGGGGGGGGGGGGGGGGGGGGGGAGGGGGTAGTTATTAGGTTATTAGTTATGTGGCCGCCATCTTGGATCCGCGCCATCTTGGATTTCTGATTTTTTTAAAACCTCCTAAAAACCGTCTAAATTCACCCAAAATTAATGAAAACCAATAAATAAACGTTAAAATGACGTAAAAATACAAAAGTTATACCAATAAACATTGTTTTTCTTCATTCAAAGGTATAAATATGCAAATTTAAAAAAACATGGCTGTCAAAATCTTGTTGCCATGGAAACATCAAGTCACGTGATCAAAAAAATTCTCATATCAAATTGTTCCCAGATAAATTTTAGGAAAAGTCACAAAGTTTGATGGTGTTTGAATACATATTAAGGAAGTTATGAATGTTGAAAGTTAGCGTGGGCACTTTGTGCCCCCCCCCCCCCCGGCCGAATAGGGTTAAAGGTCTCGCTGTATATAAAGAGAGAGTCCCAGGCAGCTGATCTCAAAGGTCAGGTGCAGTTCCAGCAGGGTAGCAGAGAAATAGCATTCTTGGCCAATGCAAGGTTAGTTGCGTGAAGAACTGCGTGATGATTTTCAGATCCAGCTAGATGGGGCCCGCTTCCTCTTGGATGGTTGACCGCTGAGTTTTCTTGGAGAGTCCGATATTTTACAGAAAGGTCAATCTAGCGATGAAGCCAAAGCAACCGATCGACTTCGACGGGTATAACATTTGTAATGGCAATATGAGCAGGGAAGTGCAGGCCTTTAGAGAGGTCAGCCAGCATTTCCCAGTCTCGGGCTCCTTTCAACAGTCTGGACTGTCTCGTCCTATTTACAGCAACTGGTTGAGGCTTCTCACCCTCCCTCGGAACTTGATGACTTCATTAGGTTCTTCCTTAGCAGGTGCTTTGTTGATGTTAGCGTATTGGGTCTGTGTAGTGTCGGCTAGAACCTTCAACACTTTGTTGTATCTCCAGGTGTACTTCTGCAGTGAGCTATCACAAGCTGCTAACATGCTCTAGGATGGCACGTGTTTTGTTACAGGCACAGCAAGAGCGCATTCCAAAACAAAATGGGTTTTTCCAAACTTGCTATTTTCCGTGGACTACAGGGATATTTCTTGAAGCCTGTTCTGTGTTCATTGTGGATCTTATATTCCCAACCACAACCAAACTGGCAAAAACAACCAAACTGGCAAAAAGATTTAATTTCAATAGTCGCACTTCTTGGAATTAAATTTAGAGATTAACATGTCAAAAATAGACTAATAAATGTGTGGTTCCGGTCATAGGGAAAGGTTTAACAATAGTTTAAATAAACGAAGGTATATAATTTTTACTGACTAAAATAGCACGAAGGACAAAACTATATATTTTTTCATGGCATAAAGTTTAACAGAATAAGAGATTACCATAGTCACATTTCAATACACTTTACTTTAATTTCTTAAGTAACAGAAGAAGCAAACGTTGCTTTTAAGGCGCTGTTACACCAGGCAATGTTTGTTGCGACACAAGTTGCATGAAAAATTGCCCAGTGTAACATACCCCGCAACAAACATTTCTCGCGATTTTTTTGTTGCCGCAATCGTTGCGAGAAGTAGAAGTCGGTTCTACTTTACGCAACGATTCTCGCCACGCCGCAACGAATTTTTCAAGCGTTGCGTAGTGTAACACGTTTCCTGCAACTTGTGTCGCAACGTTTTGTGACTTTAGCCAATGAAATTGCTCCTTTCACCGTCGGGCGAGACAAATTGCAAGAAACATTGCCTAGTGTAACACCCTCCAGGCAACTTGTCTCGCAGCATCGCAACGCACGGTTTTTAGTTGTTGCGAGACAAGTTGCACGAAATATTGCCTAGTGTAACAGCGCCTTTAGAGACAAACGAATTTTTAAACTATGAGGGGTTGATGTTCCTTTTTCCTTACTTTGTTTTCAGTAGGTTATATTACTGTTCAATTGTCTGGTCAAACACTAGTAAACATAACATTAATAATAATAATAATAATAATAATAATAATAATAATAATCACTTTATTTAAGTGTCAAGGTATTTAGCGCGCGAGCGCTAATTGGGGACACTAAATAAAGAAACAAATATTCAAATAGAACATAACATTTTAAAAATCCCAACTGGCAGGAGGCAAACCAGTTAGTGCAGAACGTCGCCGCTCGTATTGTACTTGGCCTCAAAAAGTTTGACCATATTTCACAAGGTATAAAATCTCTTAATTGGCTGCTTGTTAAGGATAGACTTTACTTGAATGATGCCGTAATGATGTTTAAATGTGTTAAATAAACTCGTCCCTGACTACTTAATCGAGAAATTTACTCAGCGCTGATAAATTCACAAGAGAAATACTAGACAACGCAGTCAACTAAACATTCCGAGGTGCCGTACAACCACCGGACAGCGGTCTTTCACTTATCGTAGCGCTAAACTCTGGAATATTCTAAGGGACGATGTTAAATCTTTAAACTCTGTTAAAGTCTTTGGGAAAAGATTTGCTAACTTACTTCTTTCTAATTAGTCTGAATTTGTAAATAGTCAATTCAATTCATTGTATTTTTTCTTTCTTTCTTATTGTATTTTACTAATTTTTTTAATGTGTAGTTATTACCTTAGTCATTTAGTTATTTATTTGTTATTTTAGCAATTTTTATAATTTTGTAACTGAAAAACCCTTGCAGGGAGTTACAATAAAGTATGTATGTATATGTATGTATGTATGTATGTATGTTAAGAATTACTTTTTTATTCTTCTCGATAATGTGTTTATAAGAATCATATATATATACTTGTGACTCTGAAATATAAACAACCCCCAACTACACTGCGATGTTTATACAAAATCATAGATTCTGACTTAAAAAAAAATACTGGTGTATGCATATATCAGTTGACACGTTATATTCAGGTAATGCGAGTCCTTTGTTTGTAATCCTTTAAACCTATTTTCCATACGATAGATTTCAGTCAATCAGCTGTGCAGCGGTTTCTAAACTTTTTTTGAAGCGATCGTAACGGTAGTAGCAATCGCAGCGATTGTAGCGATCATATAGAAACCAGGCTTAACTCATCAAAGTCGTCTTAATTTTGTACAAAAAAAATTACTGAAAATCTTCTAGTGTTAATCCCGTCTCTAATATCCATCCCTCCATCCAACCCTCCTCCAACCTCACCATCCACCCACCGCTCCCTCACTCCTCCCCACCCCTCCCCCATCCCTCCACCCACCCTCTAAAACTTGCTTGAAAGAAATACCGCAGGAGGCTCAATGGACAATTACGTTATACTAATAAACAACATCAGTTTGTTAATAGTTATAGTAAAGTCGATTACTTACCTCTCGTGAATACGGGTGGTTTGGATCGTCAGAGTCGTCTGATTTTATACAGCTTCCGTTATTAAAAGGGTCCACTCGATGGATCAATTCCTACAGTAATAAAAAAAAAAAAATGACTTGAAAATTTAATGAGGAAACATTTGCAGGTATAAGTGGTGCTACCTTATTCTTACTAATTTTCGCGCGTACTTAATTTCGCGAAAATACGGGAGTCGAATTTCGCGAGTATTAATTTTCGCGATTGCAAGGAAAATTAGAGCAAAAGTGTACTAAGTTTCGCGATTTTGTCAGTGTTTTATTTTCTTAAACCCTGAGCCGAGGGCACTTGTCACAAACCATTATAATATATATATATATATATATATATATATATATATATATATATATATATATATATATATATATATATATAATTAAAATCAAGATTGGTAAACTTACAAGTACCCTAAATGGGACCTTTTGATACATCAGTAAAGCTACCTTGAATTAGTAATACAAACCTAAACAAAACATAACAGTTTTCTTTGTGCGCAATGAATGTCATACTCAGAACATGTACACTAGTTCAGTGCTTAAAGCAACTTGACATGTTCATTAAATCGACCACAAAGACAACGAATCAAACTGGATGAGGTGCTTTATAAGGTGACGGGGATACTATTCTCTAAGGAATCTTCTGGAGGGACTTGCGTTTTCCCGTTGGCCACTGTAGCAATGCTAGCTTTCTCCCAGCTGAATTACAAGCTGAAGAAAGCAGTAAATCAGAGGAAGAGTGCTAGCCGAAGACCGGAAAGACGTTTTCAAGGACAGACACTTAGAATTTTTATTCAGAACAATTCACCCGGCCCGGATTAAGAACATTTAAAATTCTTATTGTTTTGTTATATCATGGTATTAAATTTCGCGCGATCTTTTGTTCTCGAGAATTTTTTAAAATCGCGAAAATCGCGAAAATTAGTACTTGCGAAAATTAGTAAGAATAAGTTATATAATTGGCAAAACGGATGGTTAATTATACTGTTCCGTGTACTAGTCGCTTGTGTTCCAAAGATATCGATTTTTTAACAGATAAATTATATGCAAGTAAGTAAATACGGTAAGCCTGCAGATCTGAAATGCACCTTACTTTCGAGTAAAATATAGCCTCGAACCATTTATGACAGCACTAGTACAAGCGTTCGCCATTGGCGCCTCGTTTTCTCTTGCCCAACCGTACTGCTATACACAACCATTCACCGAATAACCTCTGTCATATAAATTTATAGAAATTCATTGCCGATCAATGCGATAGGTACATACTCGTCGAATTCCAACAGAAGTAGAAATCCCCGGAAGAAGGTTAATTCCTTCGCCATCAGGAAAAGGCTTCTCCGTTTGATCATGGATGACAATCCTGGCCCCAGCAGAGTCGCTTAGCTGAGATACATATTGGGAAGACTCGATAAATAGATTCAATTTGAGACCTTAACAGAGATGGAGAGAACAAAAACAAGATTAATCTCTTTTTATGGCAGAATGAAACCTTCACTTCAGTTGTGTTAGGTGGTTCTAACTTGGTTCTAACTGTTGATTACATTCTTAACCGACAAGTGAATGTTCCGCAGCATTACTTTCCCATGGGACTCAGGGGTGCCTCACGAGAGAAATGTTCTGAAAAAACAACCTTATGGCATCAACCGTTTGTCCATATAATTTTAGAGGCCACGTTTTCATGAGTATGACCAAAAAGCTTGTTTTATTGTGAATCTTAAAATAGGAAGAAAAAAAACCGCCAAAAGTGATAAACACACAGAAATACGAGCTAAAGTAGCCTTACTCGCGCGCATGCGTAAGAAAGTCTCATGGTATATTTTAAACAAGATAAGAAGATCATCCGACATGTATGGAGAAGAATTACTCCTTTCGTTTAGTCATCGTTCCTGCACACCACGTTGTTACTGTTGAAATGAAGGCTGTACCACAAGGAAGCCAGTGGTTCTTCTGTGTGTTATATATACCTTACGTGAACATTAGCAATCTAACGAGGGTTGTGGAAGACGATGTCGTGACACATCAGTAACGCTGTTTGGCAAACCGGAAACCACTATCGGAAACCACAATCGTGGCACGAGAAAAACGGGGGGCAAACCTTAAGTTATGCCTCTCTGCGCATGAGTAAAAATACAAAATAAGGGCTTAAAAACTCAAATTCCACCAGAATTCTCTATTTTCGAATTTCCCATAATACACTTTGTTTGCCCCCAAATTTTGCATAAACTATTGTCTTGAAATGCTCTTGAGAATATGCAGTCCTCCCAAGGGCATTTACAAACAATAGTTTGTGCAAAATTGGGGGGGGGGGGGGGGGGGGGGGGGGGGCAAACAAAGGTCGTGTTCTATTGGGAACAACCGTTTCAACCTAAACCGGTTTTGGTTGGTTTGTTTGAGGTGTGAGGTTGAGGTGTTGATGTTCAGAGCTGGTTGAAATGGTTGATCAACCAATAGAACAATTTCCCAATTTCCCAATAGAACATGAAAAAAATCCAACCGACCCAACCAACCGAAAATGGTTGATCCCAAAAGAACACGGCCAAAGTGTATTATGGGCAATTCGAAAATAGAGAATGGAAACTTCAACTTAAGATTTCTTCTGCCAAAAATTCGAAATTGATGAACTGTAATTCACTTCCATCCTTGTAATGCTGCACTTTTTCTTCAAACCACTACTTCTGTTTTGTTCTATAGAATCTTTTTATCCAATTAAGTTATAAATTTACTGGCATTTGGCGATATTCGCCGTTCCGAGGTCGCGCGGGAGATTAGGTCAAGTTAAGTGTCGCAAAGCATCATAGGGTTGTTTTGGGGGACGCTTCTCTATGACTCGTCGCTTTTGAGGAGTCACAGTCCAAGGAAATATCGAAGGAAGTTGAGTTCTGCACATTCTTTCTCCCCCAGGGAAGTGATCTCCACAAATCCTAGTGTTTTGTGCATCCACCTTAAAATTTTCGTTTGTGACACATTTACAGTACATTAATTAAGTCGGTAAAGTCTTACGATATCACACCGACTGATAAAATAAAACAATGAAACATATTTCCTGGTTCATTAAATTAAAAAAATAATAAAACGAGTTTCTAAAATAATTTGACAACTTTGGTTAAAAAATATCTAAAGAGCTTGAGTTAACAATTTCCTCGGGGAGACAGTTCCAGTCAACGATAGTTCTTGGAAAGTATGAAAACTTAAAAACATCCTTATTAGCATGTGGGGTCTTATACTTAAATTTGGTAACTTCTTCTTGTCCGAGCCTCAGGGTGATTGAATAGGTACTTTGTAGTTTCCGTATCAATCAAGTTGTGACTTAATTTATACATGATCGTCAATCTAGCCTTTTTCCTTCTCAGTTCTAAAGTGTCCCATCCAAGGTCATTGGTCATTGTCATTTATATCTGGCGAGTTTCTCCAGTAATTTGCGCATCCTGGTACACAGCAGTTAAATTTATCCATTTGACAACAACCAAAACACAAAGCTACGAGAAATTCAAGCAAATGGTGTCCCCCAAAACAGTCCTATGATGCTTTGCGACACGTAACTTGACCCAATCTCCCACGCAACCTCGGAACGGCGAATAGCATAGAAATTAAGTGAACGCGATTTCGTTATTTCGGTTTCCCTTTAATTTCAGCCATAGATAGTGCCGAAAGTATCTTAAAGTGCACCCAACCCCTAATTTTTTTATTCGCCTAAATGAATGTGCTTGTTTTCTGGAGTGTATCTGTGAAAAAATTTTTGGATTTGGTGAAATCCTCGATTTTCTGTGACCTGTTGAAATTTCAAAAATCTTGCCAAAACGGAGCTGTGTTTGGTTCACCATGGGTCTAGTCACGTGACGTGACGTACTTTCGGTAACCAGTTCCTTCATTTTCGCGCGAATCGAGTGTAAATACCGTGCAAAACTCGTGCAAAAATAAATTGTGCCTGCCCGGTGCCTCGCCGCTGAAAGTACTCGACGATGCTTTCTTTGGGGGGAATTTTGGTTCCCGAATCTACGTCATATCGGGCACTCGCCCCAGATCCCATGTTGCTCGGTACTGAACCAAATTATCCTCCAATTCAACAGGTCACAGAAAATCGAGGATTTCACCAAATCCAAAATTTTTTTCACAGATGCACTCCACAAAACAAGTACATTCATTTAGGAGAATTAAAAAAATAGGAGTTAGGTGTACTTTAACCCTATTTTGCCTGGGCTTTTCTTGAGTTCGCAAACTGTCTCCTTGTAGTCCGCACAATGGAACAATGACGTCATATGACGTAGTTATAAGATATTTAGTTATACGGCCGCCATCTTGGATCCGCCAACTTGGATTTCTGAAATTTTTCAAAACCTCTAAAAAACCATCCAAAAAGACTCAAAATTAATCAAAACCAATAAATAAACGCTAGATGACGTAAAAATGGTTATACCAATAAACATTGGTTTTCTTCATTCAAAGGTAAGAATATGCAAATTTGAAAAAAAGGGGCTGTCAAAATCTTGTTGCCATGGAAACATCAAGTCACGTGATCAATAAAATGTCACAAAGTTTGATGGCGTTTTAATGGACCTAAATTGTGCACGAAATTGATGAAAGATTTAAAATTCTAACCCGCTATTTATTTAAAAGAGATCTATATCTAACTTCTCATTTTATTAAGTTCTACTAATTTATACTATTAATTGGTATTTTGTGCTATTTTTGCTATTTACGTACAGTTGTTTATTTATTAATTTTATTTTATTTTATTCGAGTATATTTGTTCTGTAATCCTTACTTCTATTTCAGGAGTGTACATTAAAATTTAGTTAATTTAAGTAAAGCCACTTTTCTGACTCGCGTGTATATTATTTTTAATTTATACATGATGGTTACACAACTAGTTTAGCTTTTTAGTTATTTTGGGTAACCAGCTACTGTATGTATTTTTAATTTATATATTATGTTATACTATACAGCTCTGTAATTTACAATGTACAAGACAAATAAACGTTGTTGTTGTTGTTATAAGTGGGACATGTTTATCTAATAGTTGGTTCCCACTAGCGACGGAAGGGACGGAAATGGAATCGGAAGCGAAATCGAATTACGATCTGGAAGAAATCAATATGAGGAAGCTGATAGCAAGCGACGGAAACAGAATCGGAAGTAGAAGGTAACCGTCTGACCCTTCCAATTCCAATTCTGATTGCGACTCCGTTTTCTATTTGCCGAGATAACGTAAGGCTCCTAAAGCTGCCGACTCTGACTATAACTCGGACTCCGCTTCCGATTACGTCGCAAGTGGAAACCAGCCCTAAGCAAGCTTAACTGTTAGTACGAACCAGCCTTAATACATGATGTTACCTCCAAAGGGTCCAGTACCCCGCGTTTTGAGGATGGTTTGGTTGGCTGAGTTATCACCTACTCCACCGTTAAAAATATAACAGTTTCCATAGCGATAATCCCAGATACGAAGCCAGTATTTCGAATAATTTCTAGAATGTAAAATAACGTGTTGCACGAAATTTAGTAAATGTCTAAACAATAACTAATATATAACATATATGATAACTTTTCATTGGAGAAATCATCAATCGGTCACGTGGGCACTTGATGCTAAAGGTTCAGACCGAATTTTCCTTATATTAATTTAAATACAAAAACTAATATGATACTAAATACAGTATTTTTCTTCTTTCGTTTTAAAACACACGTTAGAGAACGCTATCTTTAATCCACCAGTATGAAACCCTTTAGTTTTGTATACCTACGCTTTGTCATTGGCTAAAATATCTCGCAACACTTTCTCAACCAATCAGAAGTACATCTAAAATTAATCGTGATTTGCCCGCACGCGTTTTCCCGCGCTTAACACAGGTTATATGTATTTGTTTCGAGGTCTATTTGGTTCATTGGATTGTGTAGGACTGTTGGGATTGACCAGAATAATAGCCTATTTCCGAGTTGCTCTTAGCCTCCTTTTCAAACTGAGGCCATTAGTGCAAAACCATTCATATGAAAATGAGTTTCTTTCACGTGCAACATTCCAGCCAATCCGGCTTATGGTGTTTATATATCTCAGTTGGTAAGATATGCTAGAATTTGCACATCGAAGTTGGATTTTATGCATAGACTTCGCCGACTTTCATCACGTCTCCTTCACCAAGGGTTCAAATCTTCACTCCTTCGTAAATCACTTACTAAATTCTTCAAACGCAACAGTGCTATCATTGAGAAATATGGCACTACACTACGAGAAATTAAACTAGCAATCCAAAATTGAGAAACACCGCCGTATCCTTTGTTATTTCTGATCCTTTATATTATTCTAGCGGCCCTATTTAATTTCTATATTGCTTCTATTCAGGTCAATGCTAGTGCGCGCGTGCGCAATTTTCCTTGAGTCGTGCGCGTGCTTAGCTTGTTTAGTTGACGTGTGTGCTTAGTTCGTTATTTAACGTACTACATTTATTTTGCGTTGTTTTCCTAACTGATATGTCTTGTCAGTAACTGTGCTCACACTGTGGGTGGCTCCTCCTAAAATGTTCTGCAATTGGTATAGGATTTAATGGAGCCGAAACCAATTGTGGAATTGCACGCATTTTGGGCATCCTACTGATGAACAGTTACAAAATTCAGATATATTTAGTAGCCACATTTATTTGCGGTCTGTCCCCTTTGAATTATATCCATATGAATGGTTTTGCACTTGGCCTCGGTTTGAAAAGAAGGCTGAGAGCGACTCGGAAATGGGCTATTACTTTGGTTTTAATTGTACGACTCTCAATTGCAAATCGCTGAGAGAGATAAATTTTTAGAAAAACTGTTTAAAGTCAATAACAGAGTGCAAACAAGCTGTCACCTGCAGTCATCGCCCAGGAAGCTACAATCAAACACCAAGTCCTTAAATTTGTGTCCCATCTTGTATAACTCAGTGTCATTTTCTACTGCTAACTTGGCAATCAGCAAATTCTCAAGCAGATGATTAACCCTTAGTTCATTTTCTGGGTCATTTGTCTCATCTGTCTCATTTCCTGTGGCTGAAGAATCCTCAAAAAGTTCATCTAGAGGATTTTGAGTTGGTGCGTTTTCTCCTAGAAAAGAAATAAATGAGTAAAAAGATTTATTAAAATTTGAAAATACATACCCAAAATACTAAAGATACACTGCATGTTTTTTGCTACCCAAGGTAAGATATTATATCAAATAGAAAGCTACATGCATAACTTTCTAGCCATTACTTGTAGATCAAAAGCATTCAAGACAGGACACTTTTTTGGTCCTTCTTGAAAAGGTGACAGGTTGGTATGGGGTGGATTAGGGGTGGATAATCCAAGCCCCCCCCCCCTTCCCCCTGCCCCTCCCTATCAGTCTACATAGGGAATTCGTGCAGTTTCTAGCAATTTTTCTAGGTTCTGTTTGGCTTTATTGCAATACATGTGCACCTAGATTTAACGACAGAATTTAAAACTTACCTCTTTCGTGGTTGCCCTTCTCTGCGAGTTGTTTAGAAATTCTCTTTAATATCGAGTCTATATAATCTTGTGGTATTTCTTCAACTTTGACTGGGTTTTGGTTGCAAACAGTTACGGCTGGAAAAGTCACTTTCTGTGAAAACAATGATGTCATTTCATAAATGTCTTGCGAATCCTCCCGTAGCCACAACCGTATCAGATATCTATCAGTCAATATCGCGCAGCGCGAGTTCGATTTGAATAATCACAAGTATGATTTCAGACCAAAACTGCACGATACGAAGTCAATTACCAGTTTATTACATCCATTTTGAAATTGCACAATTTTATTAATCGCCCAAATACAGGCTTTTAGTCAGTACCAATGTTTCATTGATACAGTAGCCGGTTTGTAAAAAAGCGGATCCCAAAACGCTTTAACATCTCGTTTTGTATGCAAAACAGAAAGACTTTCATTTGTCAAGATGCGATTTTGAGCAAAGATGCGATTTGGAGCAAAAAGTAGTGCGATTCAGGAATAAATCGCACTGCCGAGAGCCAATCAGATTGCAATGAACATCAGTGATTTCAAAATGGATGTAATCAATTTGTAAAACAGTCTGTGATTTAGCTTTACCGTCATTTAAACACTTGGTAGGTACTAAATTAAAATTTCCTTTATTCATTAAATTTATCACTTGCGAGGTTTAACTTTAAAATTCGTCATATTATTTCGTATCGTTTTATAGAGCTATAGATTGCAATGTGTATTTCGATGTCTTGATAAGGAATCAAAATTGTGACACAAATTCCGAACATCCGACATTACTTTTTGCGTTTTCCACTGTAAAATGTAGTAAATCCGGTAGAAGTTTAATTTCATAAAGAATGTTTAATACTTTAATTTAATAACCATAACCAGCTTTAACTAATCAGTCTTCGAATGAAAGCAGACCACATACAGAGATGCACATACAGAGATTTTGAAATAAAATTTACTGAAACTTTATTTTAAAGCGATGTTTCTTTTGTGTTACAAGATTTCATCCAATCGTGAGACTCCAAAACAATGGCCAAGAAAGACTTCTAATTTTCCATGTTCCCCACATAGAATTTTTGTTGCATTAAAAATCACAATAGTTTTCACTAAAAGGGAATCAATCAGTAAACTAGAGATAAATAAATGCGCTGCCTGATGAAGATATGGTAGATTTTCATGTTTTAGCCAATGAGGTGGACGGTTTCAACAATAGCACAATTCACACCTTTCTGCATTCCGTGCATTTGGGTTGCCTACTTCTTACACGGATTGTTACTTAAACGTGAATCACTAGTCAAGTAATTAAAAGAGGTAATTAAAAATGCAATTAAAAGTGTTAAATTATGAATGGTATGCCAGAGCCGATGCTTTCGTTTCATTAACAAAAACGTTATTAATGCTAGCTAATTTTCACAAAACGCACTCACCGTTTTATGTCTGACTTGCACCACTGTAGATACAGGACGACTTAGATACAATTCAAATAAACCTCGTGTTTGATAGCAGAACATAGCAAAGGCACCTATGATGAATATACTCCAAATTAAGCGACTGAAAATTGTCTTGGTCTCCGCCAGCCTGCCAACGCCATGGGTGGTGGTGTAGTTGCAGAATTCCTTGATTAGTTCTTTTGTTGTTTGTGAAGCCTTTATTCCATCCGCAGTGGCACCTTCCATAGGTTGCTTAAATCAATTTTAAAGCTTGAAAACTAACATAGATTTGTATTCATGGATTTATATAACGCGAACATACAAGAGAACAAACAAGTGTGTGGGTATATACCGTATGTCATTTTGTACGATTGCCGCTATATTCAAACAACCGCCAGGTGTTTCATCTTTACTTTGGCATTGTTTACTTTGGCACCCAATTGTTATACCAATTGCAATTAATAATGAGGCATTATTCCAATTTTGTGACCATTCTGGCTATTATTGCAATTTAGAAGTAAAAGACTGAAAACACGGAATGTTTACCCCTTACCCCGCAAAAAGAGAAATGAAATAAAATTATTCCTATTCCAAGTAAATCAATGACTTTTCTAATCTAACATGCTCAATCCTGTCTACCCTGAGGAAAAACCGTTTTACGTTCAGGATCAGAATAATTATAATTCTGTTCCGTTTATTTCCAAAATGGAAACGTTTCAAAATAACAAAACAACGCTCCATTACGAGTTGTTTTTCTAACTTGGAATGGTCTGAAAACAATCGTTTAACTTAACCTCTCTTAATTTAACAAGGTTTCAATATTAAAGTAGGCGTTCATCCAATAAATTTTTTGGATAAAGTAAATAGACCCGTTATGCCTAGAATCTACATAATATAATGTATGTATCACAAGTTTTACTACTTTAAAAAGTAAATTATTTTGCCTAGAAGCAACCTTTGCTTGGCAAAACGTAGTTATCTTTTTATTTTATAGCACACTAATTTTCACGTTGACAAATGAACAGAACGTATGTTAAACGAAATAATTATACTAAACTTTCTGACAATTAAGTTTTACCCGTTAAATCCATGTATCGGGAAAAAGACTTACCAAAATATAAGGTTGTTATCAGTTATGTCATTAATCTCTTGCAAGAATACACTAAACCTTCGAGCATTGTGAAAACAGAATAGAGTGGTATAATTTCATGCGGGAAATAAATAGATCTTGGCTGTTATGACAGTAATAAGGCCAATCGCGTGCTTCGAACATAAAACCATGTTTTAGTTATTTATAAGCATTGTAAAAATCAGTGAGATGCGCATAATGTTCAGCGGCACCCAACGAACAATCTTTGGTAAAATGTATTATTTTACTCAAATAAATTAATAGCGGAGCACTTGCCAGGCCGAAGGCCTGGCTGCGCAGCTCCATACTCATAGAACCTACGCCGTGATTTTTCATGGTCATGGCTAGCGGAATGTTTCGCGGGCGCGTTGTCTGCCCGCCGACGCCAGTGTTGGACAACATCCGGGATCTTAGCAATTTTGTTTTTCGCGCGGCCACACAGCCGTGAGCTCGGTAAACACTTTAGTTGTTTTCTTGTGCCTTGCGGAGAATTAAACTCGTTATTTTCCTGCATTTTTTCGCGGTTTGCTACTCAAGACAGGGATACTAATTAAGGTATACTCAGAAGCCGCTTTAGTGGAAAAAGACGAGCTTTCAGGGATAAAATCTTGCTTCGAGGAACTTCGTGTATTACGTTTTTATCAATGCGGGAGATGATTTCAGAACCAGAAGCGTAGATTTGAATTTCCAAGCAAGCGAGGAACTTAAAGGTAAAACAGATTACAGTTTTCGATGAGAATTTATGTTGATATCAATCTGTGAGTGATCGACTTGTTATTAGTGTTATTGTTAGTTTTGGCGAATTGATTTTAAAACGTGCCTAAATTTCAGAAATTTAGTTGTATCGATCTCTTGAATTTTATCGAAGAAAGCTTGAACTCGATGAGCTATAATTAAATGGTACGCGTTTTGCTTTTAAACGTAAACTAATGGAGATTTGAATAAATTTTTTCGAAAGAAGATTGTGTTGTCCATTTTTATGTGTTAGTTCATTCATTAGATAGATTGAAAAGCGATTTTATGTAAACAAAACAAGACTTGATTTTATAGTACAGTTCTATCTTCACTCGCATCGCCTTATGCAAATATGTTTGTGTATTTTTGCAATTTTTGATTTTCAAATCAGTTTCTCGGGCAATTTTTGACAAACATAAACTGTATTTTATTCGGAAACTAGTGGTACTATTTATTCTAGACAAATAAAAGTTGTCTTTGTGAACTTTTGTACGGTCTATAAAAATGTACTGTGCAGACGGTCGCGTAATACTGTTTTTGAGAATTGCTCAAATTGAAAATAACCCGTTCGTCAATCTTAATTCTTGTGCTTCCAACCTTTCACCTTAGTTAAGTTTCACCTTAGTTAAGCTTGTTCAAAGTGCGACGCTGTTAGGCTTGGGCTATCTATATATATTATAAATGATATAAAAGCATTTCCAGGTGTTCTTCTACGTTGCTGGGAAAAAAATATCTGTTCCTTTTTCCCAGCATAACACATAGGGAAATTACCAGCCAGGTGGATAAAAAAATGTCTGTTTCCCAGCCAACAATTAAAAAAAATGAATAAATGAAAAACGAAAAACAAAACAATAATAATAAGTTACCAAAAGGGGCTTGGGAACTAATAAGATAAGATAAGAACTTTATTAATGTGTCAAAATCACTAGCATACAATGTACACTAATTGGGGACACCTAACTACATTATAACTATAATAATAATCCGAATAATTAATGAAATGTAAAATGTAGTACATATATTAATGTAGAAAAAGTGTATAAATATATAAGATCGATTATCAGTTATTACATAAAAAACAGTCTTTACAAGTATTGTCCAGCAGGTTTGTGAAGTCAACCGATTTAATGCGCTTTTTAAAAGTGTCTAATGATTCAGATGATCTAACAGATTTGTCAAGTTTAGACCAGATAACAAGGCCAAAATAAGTCAGGCTGTGTTTGCCGTAAGCAACAGTCCGATATCTAGGTATAGAAAAATCAGAATTTCTAAGAAAGTACTGAGAATTAGTAACAACAAATAAATTCGCAATGTAAGGAGGCGCTAGACCATCTTGACTTTATAAAAGTCAATGAAACATTTAATGGAAACTATTTGAAGCTAGTTGAACTATTTGAACTATTTGCTCGAATACATTAGCATATATTTGCTACTCTAAATTTTCGAGTTGAAATAAAGTATATGTATGTATGTATGTATGTATGAAGCGTTTTGTTTATTGTTTTGTACATTTACTGCCGTCTCGAACTTAACCTGTTCGGGTATCTCTAAGTACTGTTTAAATTTGTTACTACGAAGATGAACCCTTTTATATTAAGCCCCAAATTAAAGTGTCCTCCGATTTTCTTTGATCCAGTTTTTTTTCGACCTGCTCAAGTTAGCCGGCACAGTTTGTTCTTGCGGCTCCTTTCTCGAGTCAACCAGCGCAAAAATGATAATTAAAAAAATATGTACAGAATATTTTGCCAGCCAGCAACAATTCCGCTGGGGAACAGGTAAAGTTAGGAACAGATTCGTTGGGTGCCCCTGAATGTTTTTCTGTGTATTTTTGTTTTACGTCAAATGGCAAATTGCAAATAAAACGTAAGTCCAAGTCAGAAACTCTTATTTTAGCGTATTGATACACCTTTCTTTTTAATTAAGAGGGCTAATAAATATTGTCATAAGGATTTCCAATGTTTTCGGTCAAAACGGTGTGTAAAAAAATAATCAGTAAAACTATTTTCCATGTTTCATAGACGAAATGCTCCAAGAACATCCACAGGAAGTAGGCTCTCCCTCCCCCCTCCGCAGGTAACATCCGGCGTCTGGGGCAAAAGGTCCCCTTTACCAGTCTCTTTCCTAGCCTTCTACTTACCCTGATTCTTCGCACTTAAAGAGTTGTCTGTGGGGAAGGCTAAAGAGGAAGATATCAAGTTAATTTTCGAAAACGAAGTAAGCGGTGAGCTTCTTTTAAAGATTTTCTCAAAACACACGAGAACTTGAGAATATTTGCCCAATCGTTTTTTTTTTACCAAAAGGCAATCCCTTTCTATCCTGGCCCTCCGTTACAAATGTCAGCGTGCAGTAGTACACTATTTTAAACAAAACTGGATCATCGTAGTTGGGTTTACATATATTGATACAAGTAAGAAATCTTGGGAAATTATAGGTCCTTCTTGGTGCGACCGAAAATTTCCAGACGACATTTCTTGAAAATTTTCGGGATCACCAGAAGTAGTATTTAACAACTCGATGATTACCGAGAATTCTCGGGAATTGCCTGAAATGAGTGACAATCAGAAATAAGCTCGTTCAAAGAAGGGGTTCTCAGGAATTTCATCCTGGTTTTGACACAACTAACGACCTTCCACATCATCAAGTAAGAGCCATTATTTTCTCTTGCTCTTGTCGTTTAATGCGGTTGACAATATCATCCATGAAACATATTACTGACAATTTGACAAAGGAGATGTCTAACAGTCGTAACGTTTTGAAAAGTCAATGTAATGCTCTGTTGTATTCTCGAGTTGCGCATTTGATTCATAGACTAAATAGACAGCTGTATGAACGTTTGTGCAGAGTTAAAGACGATAAGATCAATCATCTATCTGCTACTCGATCAATACCAATTACCAATGAACCTGATATAGCCGTTAATGGCCCTGCACAAATCCCTGCTAACACAGATAAGCTAGTAGTAACTATTCCAGAGGATCTTCCATTAGATGAAAATGAAATATCTCCGTCTACTTGCGAAGGGTGCTAATTTCATTCCCACAACACCTGTCACAGACGAATTCCAAGTGAAAAAAGACAATGAGCAATTTTTCAGACGTCCACGCTTAAAAGCCCACTTCCACGACACAACTGAAAACGCACACGATGAGGCAAACGACAGTGAGCTCAATGAAACCACTGAAGGTAATTCGTCTAATACCGATGACAATAACGCTAACCATCAGCAGAACATGTTGACAGGAAGGTTTTTAGAGAGCTTAAAACCCAAACACAGCAAGTGGACCCCAACATCCGGAAAATTCACCGCTGTTGATCATTACATCGATAAATGCCGCAGAGAAGTGAACCAAATTGATTTCAAGCGCAGATTAACACAACACAATTTATCCTATGATGAACAACGGGCATTACCAGTTTGAAGAATAGAAGGGATGTGGTGATCAGACAGGCAGATAAAGGAGGAGCCTTTGTAGTGTGGAGAACAGATCTGTATATAGCTGAAGCCAATAGACAACTAGCAGACCAACGGTTCTACCAAAAGATTCCTAGTGATGCCACACAAAGCTCTCAACAAGAGATCAAGACGTTCATTAACACAGCCATAGAGAACAACCATCTCCCTCCATCAGCTACCAATCTCATTGTCGAACATCCACGCACCTCAAAATTCTACTTGTTACCAAAGATCCACAAGCCTGGAAATCCTGGCAGACCTATAGTATCCGCTTGTTCTTGCCCTACTGAACTTCTGGCCGTCTTTCTTGATCATGTAACGGCGCCTTTCGTGCGAAGCCTGGACAGCTATGTAAAAGACACCACCCACATGCTTAACATCCTGGATTCCTTCTGTTATAGTGACGGTGACGGACAGCATTTGGTGTTCACTATGGACATTAAGTCACTTAATACAGTTATACCCAATGATGAGGGTCTCCGCGCATTGCAACACTATCTTGACAAGAGAGAGGTACTTGAACCACCCACAGATACGCTCTTACGTATGGCAGAACTAGTATTAACACTATGTGTCTTTGTTGGCTACGTTGAGGAACGCATGCTATCGAGTTATACCGGTATAAAGCCAGACCTATACAAGCGATACATGGATGATGTGGCCGGCGCTGCTTCATGCAGTGAAGAAGACCTCCGTCAGTTCCTTGGATTTGCCTCCTCGTTCCACCCTAACCTTGAGTATACATGGACTGTTTCCACTGACAAGCTTCCTTTCCTGGATATCTACATGAAGCCTCGTGATAATCGCATATCCACTTCTGTCTATTACAAAGACAGAAGTGGATATGCGTCTCCGGGACTGTGGAACGGTCTCCCAAATGACATTAGAAATGCTAAGACAATGGACGTTTTTAAGTCCTTAGTGAAAACTCATCTTTTTAGGAAAGCGTATGCTTGTTATTTTTAGAATTTTATATTTTGACTCTGTGTAATTTTTAGCCTATATATTAGATATGGTTTGGATAGTTTTATTATATTAGATTTATTATTTTTACTATTATTTTAATGTAATTTGTAAGGCGCATTTGAATATATTCATATAGATATTTGCGCCGAATAAGTAATAAATTATTATTATTATTATTATAAGACACAGATAGTCACTCAACTTCAGCTCATCCCATCCATCCAGTTGCAAGTCATCCATACCTTATAGTCAGTTTCTTAGACTGCGCAAGATCTGCAGTGAAAACGATGACTTTGACATCGAAGCAACAAAAATGGAGACCTTTTTCAGCACGTGGTTATCCGAATGACCTGATAAAAAGAGGGAGAGAACGAGCATCGACCAGATCGCGAGCTGAAATTCTTGAGAATAGCACTGGAAACATCGCCGCTAATGACAGGGTTCCATTCGTCACCACCTTCCACCCCACGAACCTGGACGCCTGTAAAATAATTTCAAGGAACTTCGGGATCCTTCACGATGACAGCACGATCACCGATATTTTCAGAAAACCACCACTGAAGGCTTTCAGGCGTGCCAAGAATCTGAAGGACCTGTTAGTCAGAAGCAGCCTACCGCGGGACCTTCCTCACTAACCAACAGGTACTTTCCCTTGCAACAGGACCGTTTGCCGTACATGTCCCCATGTTAATTCATCTACTACAATTACAACACCCAAAGGGCATGTCAATATCACAGGGCACTTGACCTGCATCACGGACAACGTGGTTTACTGTTTAACATGCGACAAATGTCCCTCAACTGTTTAAATTGGAGAGACTGGACGCAGGTTGGCTGACCGTTTCAGAGAACACCGCAGGGATGTAATCAACGGCAGAAAGGACCTTCCTGTACCTGCGCATTTTAACCAACCGAATCACTCACTGCAGGATTTGAAAGTCGCTGTACTGAAGGCGGGCCTGGCCAACCAAGAATATCGCAAGGAACAGGAAATGCGTTTCCTTTTTAGGCAAGGAACCATGGCCCCGAGTGGTCTGAATCAAGACTTTAGTTTTACGTGAATTTACTTTTTTGCCCACTTGCGCGCCAGCGCGCGCTGCCACGTGCGTGATCATGTAATTGGGCACGTGTGCTAAATTAACGAACTTTTCAACGGTTTTTTTAATAGTTTTGTACCCTGAAGAAGGCAGCATTGCCGAAACGTCGGGAAAGATCATCTACAAACAGCGTCAAATTTAACACATTTTTTTCATTTCATCATTCAGTATAACGCTGCGCAGGTAATTTAAATATTTATCACTTTTGTTCTCAGGAATTCCCGAGAAATCCCAGAAATAACTTGAGAGCTCTGATAAATTCACTATTTGAAAAATGTATGTCTTTCGCCAGTTTGTGTTCAAAGTTATCCTAAAAATAGGTGGCGTAGCCAATTTAATGGAAGAAACATTAAAGTGGAAATTTTGTAAACACAACAATACAAAGAAGGGATCGTTTGTAATGGAACGAATTGTTATTAATAAAGAACTATGGCTCCACCATTTATAGTTTTCGTCAATTATGCAATGGATGTCAGTGTGACAGGATGAGAGAATGTCAGTGTAACAGGGTTATAGAGTGACAGGGTGATAGGGTAACAGGGTGACAGGGTGATAGGGTGACAGGGTGACAGGGTGACAGGGTGACAGGGTGACAGGGTGACAGAGTGACAGCGTGACAGGGTGACAGGGTGACAGGGTGACAGGGTGACATTGTGACAGGATGACGGGGTGTCAGGTTGACAGGGTATCAGGGTGTTAGGGTGTCAATACTACAGACTCAACAAATAGGTTTAATATAAATCTCACAAACAATATTTAGCAATTTAAACACTTTAATAAAAGTTATTAATACAAGTTATGGGTTCAGGATCAAAGTGCTCCCATATACAGGTCACCCTTTGCCCCATATACTCACACATCATCCTGCTTTTTGGGGGTACTGTGCCCCCATGTAGCTTAATAACATTGCTACCATAGTAACTCAGTGAAAACTCTGATAGGATAAGGACTTCTCTCATGGGGGGTTTCGTACCCCTGAAGAAGGTTAAGGACCTCTTTCATGGGGGTTTTTGTACCCCTGGAGAGGGTTAAGGACCTCTCTTGTTGGGAATTATGATCCCTGGAGAGGGTTGGGGGGATTACAATTCTCCCCACTGAAACACATGGTAAGATGGGATGGCATGTGACTTGTGATTTGCTGGAGCACTTTGTCTACCCCTTTATCCTACAAACTGTTGTTGCTGCCATCTTGTCTATGAGTCATGGGTTGGGAGCATTAATATAGTTTTATATCGACGAAAACTTCAATAAATTATGTTAATACTGCGTTAACGTCTAATACAAGAAAAAAGTCTGCTTTTCTTCACGTTACTTGCAGTACAGTAAATACTACTGTTTGCATAATTATTTCAATCAAACTCTAAAGCTTCGTAAAAATTCATCGCAAATTAAAAGAGTTGTAATTAAACAATTCTTTTCTAAAGGAATTGTCCCAGATTAACCCTCGGACGAACAAGGGGTACACATGCCGTTTTCAGTAGCTGTTCATTTATCCTTGAGACACATTTTGGTAAAGTTTGGCGACAACCGGTTGCTATGGCAACGAGATATGACGTCATAAGTAACATGTGGTCAAGCCATTTTTGAACAAAAATGCACGTTTTTCACCTTTTTTCAGAGAAAAAACATATAAAATGCTATCAAAAGCATCAAAATGTTTAATTGTATGTTATTTTACAACTCTACCAAACAACATTTGCAATTTCCGCATTTTCCCGATAAATTTGAATTTTTAGTGAAATCCAAGATGGCGGCCGTCTTGGCAGCCATTTTGGCTGACGTCACGGACCCCAGCAGTGTTACAACCAATAATATTTACCTTATCTTGTAGATCACATCGCGGGCTATCGATTAGATGTAAAATATTTCCGAAATATTGCAACATCGCAAAAACCCAAAGGGGGGGGGGGGGGTTGCAACAACCCCCCCTTGTACCACGGTTGGGGTATAAGTTTGCGTGTACGTCCGAGGGTTAATAGACAAAATTTGTTCAATTTGCTTTATTGTAGTAATTCCACTGATTATCCTCGGGTTGAAACGATAGTCCATTCCTAAATTCCTAAGGGATAAATTCGGAAACGGTGTGAAAAAAAAATTCGGGATCATTTCGGGGTCGGGATGCTTTGCGGTTCGAGATCATTTCGCGAGCTGTACAAAACCCGGTTTGCAAAACGATGCCTTTCATGAAAACTTCATCAAAACAGAAGCAAGGATTAGTGTGACAACTGAGCGCAGCTGAGACGGCAGCTGAATGCCATACCAATGTGAGTTTCTACCTCAATTTGAGTAGTACCTTCTCCGTTCTCCCAAGCTGGGTATGAGGAGCATTGGTCATACGTACAAAAATGCATCGATAGTAGTGGATGAAAGGTCATTTCTATTCTTAGTTGAGAATGAAATCACATGTGTCGAGGATACATTATATACAGCTCAACGCAAAAATTATTACATATTTGTGAACAGTTGTATATCAATAATATGTAAAGAAAGTACAAAAGAAATAAATATTTTTAAAATGAGTGTTTGTGAATCCGATACATCTTAGATTTACACGCCTTAAATGACTTGTTTAGCCAAGACCTTGTCGATAACAATGAACATTTAGATGCATTAGTTTTAAAAGTAGTTGACAATATTCGCGTGCTGTATAAGGCCCCGTCCACACGTATCCGGATATTTTTTAATCCGCAACTTTTTTGTTACGGATTAGAAAATATTCGCGTCCACACGTAGCGTATTCGAATCGTATTTGCCCGAATTCGCCGGATACGTGTGGACGGAAGGCCAATCCGCAACAAAAAAGTTGCGGATTCAAAAATATCCGGATACGTGTGGACGGGGCCTTAGATTTACAATCACTCGCCTTCGGCTCGCGCTCATGTAGGCTACTTCGAAAAATACCATAATAATCTTTTATGTGCAGACTCAGCCTTAGGTGTAATTATTCATGTCTCCTTTGTTACAATAGCACAATGGAATTTAGAGCACATGTAGGAACCGGCTAGGACGTAGCATTGTGTGTTCGTATACAAATTGCCAAGAAGTTAAAGCATAGCACGTGCAGTTCGTGCTGAAAACACGAAAGTGGAAAAATTAGGCTTACATCAAATTTCGAAGTGGCCTGTTGTAAACACTACTAATTTTACCGCTGTTAACAAAATATTAAACATCGAATCAGTAGTCGATGGATGGCAGTGGATAAAGGGTCAGTTCTGCTCTTGCAGAGAACCAAATCACAGTGTGAACTATTCTCATTATATAATACACGTATGTACATTACACGTGTCGAGGCAGTACATTCTGATACACCTCTAGGAATTATGCATGATGACATCACCAGCTCAAAAATTCACCACCAAGCCTCGTTTGTACGGGATTCCTTGCAAACTTTTGACAAGTTCACGTTGTTTTTTAGTGCGTTTTCTTTTCAACTTTGCTCCTTTAATGAGATTGTACAGGTTTACACTTCGAAAGCGAGGCTTGGGGTGGGGGAGGGGGTGGAATTAGCTAGTCTGACGTAAACATCCATAAGGGCTATTGCAGAAACGTTGTCAGGAAAAGAACCATAAACCATAAACAATACGACACGATGGAATTATGGGAACAAGCAAATGAGGCTTTTGTGGCCATTCTATGTAACATAATTCTTATTCCGATCCGTACCACAATTCGATTGGACAATGTCAATAAAGAATTTAGAAAATCCAGGAAACCATGGATCATTCAAAATCCAAGATCCAAATTGGGGGAGGGGGACGGTAGGGGGCTGTAGCCCTGGAGCCCCGGGGTGCCTGCTATTTAGCCAAGAAAAATGGTATTTTCGGTTGGAAAGCAAATGGTACGGCTGATTTTCAGTTCCGGGAATTTAGGTTGGAACTAGTTGACAACCTTCAGAGGTTGTCCTGCGATTCCGGTTGGTACGAACAAACCGAAATCTTTCTTACCATATTTGATCATTTCTCTCGGTTCTGGTCTTATAACTGAGGGGATAACAAAAACCGAAAAAGAAATTGTAAATGGTAAGAGACATCTATTTCGGCTGTTTCGGTTGGAATGCTGATTTTACAGAAACATTTACCATTATTCAACAGTCAACCCAACTAGATTTTTCCCGCAAATGGTAAGCACCCCCTGTTTTTTTCTGATTTTACAGGAACATTTACCATTATTCAACGGTCAACCCAACTGGATTTTTCCCGCAAATGGTAAGCACCCCCAGTTTTTTGGCTTTTTGGAGCTCTGGAGCCCTATGAGAAACCTTTCTCAGTAATTTTACGGCTGCACATGAAGGATTTTCCGTCGTGAAATACGATTAGCAGCTGTTTGTATTATCATCCAAGCTAATTCCAAGAACTCGCAGCATGTAAGAACTGATATGCCAATCCAAAGCCCGAGTTGACCGCCAATGTCAGCAACAAGGTTTGTACCCTACAGAATACAAAGCAGGTTTTTACTATTTATCAAATGTTCAAAGAAATGCGTTGGTCAGATCGAATTAATTGTATCTCCATTAATTGTATCAATAACAAAATTCTCGATTTTGATTGTTCATCCTCCCGCCTATTCCTTAAGTAATTGGCGCGCGGTCACGTGGATGTCCAATTACAGCTATCCAATAGGCCATTTGCAGGATGACGTCATTTGACTACTACTACCAGAATCCTTCAGTTTTTTGTTTTGTAGTGCAAATTAGGGCTATTGTTATTTAAACCGCACTGGGATTACAAAATTTAAATAAGAAAGGAAAAACGAAATGAATTCTGGTAGTAGTAGTCAAATGACGTCATCGTGCAAATGGCCTATTACAACTTTTTGCAATTGGATAGCTGTAATTAATTGGGCACCAACTTTGCGCGCGCTTCACTCAGGGGCACTGAAATGGGTTGTTGTTTTTTTGCTGTTTTCCTCCTGCTTTCAAAATAATAGAAAATATCCTTGACGTTTTGAGTGCAAAAAGGTCCACATAGACTTTTTAATCTCGAATTTTGTTATTGATGCGATTATTAAATCAGAAATTGAACTTCGTGTCTACGCGCTCGGCCGATTTGAAATTACTCGCCCGATTACTCCCGGAATTGTACTCCACTCAGTCCAGTTACTATTACTTAAAGCACGTGCCTTAAGTCACACGCATGTTTTATCGGGTTTAAAAACTGGAGTCCATAAAGCGTGATAAAGTATACGCGTGAAGTAAGGCGCGCGCGTTATCGAGTTACAATGTACACAGCCTGCATCATCAGTATGAGTGCGCGCTGTTAATATGACATTTTGTAAAGGTAATAGTAAACGTTCTCTTCGTGCAATGTTGAGTTATAAAAGAAGCTGGGAATTTAAGAAACACTCGAGAAGTGCGCAATCTCTACACACTTCTCTGGTGTTTTTCCAAATTCCCACGTGTTTTTATAACTCAACAATGCCGGGTCAGTCGCGTTTACTATTGCCTAGCTTATTAATATATTTTATAATATGACCGTACGGCCCCGCTGATGCAATCCTACAGAAAATGGAATCGCAAGATGACGTGAGCGGGGCCGGACGGGTTGACGTGAGCCGGTCCGGAAAAAGCCGTCCGGCCCCGCTCGAGTTCAAGCGACCTCGCACTGCACGACTATTCTTGTATTTTCTAGTCATATTATAAAATACTTATTGACTGAGTTACGTCGGGCCACACGGGAAAATATTTGGCTCTCGGTCATGGCGCACGGACCTCGCTGCGCTCGGTCCGTACGCCATGACCTCGAGCCAAATATTTTCCCGTCCGGCCCTCCCACTCAATCAATAAGTGCATATTATGTATAAGTATTGTAATACAAGCGTTTGTAAATAAATATCATTAAAGATCTTTTATATTTGAATCTGTGACAGTCCTTTATAGCAGACGTAATGAGTGAACGATAAAACGTAGCAATAAAACGATGCAGCAAATCAGTTTTCTTCAACGAAGATCGCAGCTGAATATGACTAAATCGATATTGAGACCACAAATGGCATGAATTAAACAACATCAATTACCTCATAGCTCATTCTTTCGGTGACTTTTTCATAATTAAGTTGCTCGTAGAATAGTTTTACTTGGAGAAAGTTCTCACTAAATGGTGAAAAATTTTTTAAATTAATTAATAAGTGATATAACTGACAAATATCGTAGTTATAAATAGGGTTTTTTTAGGGGATAACTTACTGTTTGTAGTACATAATTAATAAATAGCACCGTCAAACCTTAATCCTATTCTGGGATCGGGGAAAAATACGGTATATGAAACCATTCAATACGTGCCTTACCAAACTCTAAGGCTCCGTTTATACCCTACGACTGCCCGATTCCCTTGATATTTAGCGTGAGACTTCTATTAACCGAAATTTATTTGATTACAAGATTACTATACCTAATTCAATAAAGGTTGCTTTGGTCATTGGTAATTGGGAATTGGGAAGCTATTGTTTGGCGGTCACTCAAGCGAAGCATTGCATTGTGTTCCGATTCCCAATTCCCAATGACCAACTGCCAAAAGCAACCTTTATTGAATAGGGTGTATTCCTGGTAGCTAGTCTAATTCATGACTTAAGACTCATTTTAAAGCGTCGAAGACATAGGCTAGAAATACTTGGCTTGGCTACAAATATGTTTAGTTGGTGCGAATGGAGTGCAAGAATGAAGGACAAGCTTAGCTTTAATTAAATATTTTACTGTTCTCGTGCTTAATTTAGATGCAGGTATAGGCTTCAATTTACCTTAAGTAGTATCCCATGTTCATTTCTTTTGATAAGGTGGAACTTTTTTTCACCCGACTCTCTAGAATGGACTGAAAAATATCAATCCCTCAAAGTTAATATGTAATAACGGCAAAAGAAAAATTAAACCTATATGGAAAGGTTATCAAAGCAAATAATAATCAAAGGTTTTCTAAGAGCCATTTCGTGAATACGAAACAACGTAAGGTTAATAAATTTTAGTTGTTCTTGATGTTTTGCTATTAAGTTTCAAGCTTAGGACCATCTCATTAACATTCTCCACTACTCTCTCACATGGTAACAATTTGCTGCAGTTTAGTAGAACTCAGTCTTGGGTTATCACCGTTCTTTTGGTATTCAAGTTTAACCCTATTCAGACTGGGCTTTTCTAGGCAATCTGTGACTGGGGGGGGGGGGGGGGGGGGGTGGGGGGGCTCCTCGGACCCCCCCTTCATATCTCTGGAACCAGTAAGGCTAAGACCATGAAATTTTCACACAATGTTCATCTCCATACAAGGAAACCTCACACCCAGTTTTGATCTGCCACACCCAATTATGACGTCACAGTGACGTAATTTCTGTTTTTCCGACGTTTCTTTGATATTTTTGCAGCCAGATACTTAAAATATCAAATATAACTGTAAAATCATCTCTTTAATATTTAAACATAATAAATACAAACAAGGACACACTTGTAAAGCGAGAAAAGGCAAAAAAAGGCGATAAAACTATAATTTTGAAATTATTGTCCGCCATCTTGGATCCGCCATCTTGGATCCGCCATTTTGGATTTCCTTTTTTTTTTCGTTTAAATTTAAATTTAAAAAATATCTAAAAGAGAAAAGGATCAGAATGTATAAAACACGTATCAAACTAATGTCTATTATCCAAACAATGAACTTAGAAGCGTTATTTAATAAATAGTACAAAATTTTTCTCTATAAGTAAAAGCGAGCAAAAATTTACCTACCCCTCCCCCCCAAATATTTGATGTTAAAAACTTTTGATGTCTTTCAAGAATTAGTCCCAAGAAAAAACTATTCTAATAAGAAAATGCACTATAAGTCAAAAAACAAGATCTTAAAATAAAAAATTCACCTTATTTTAATATTTTGAAAACCTATGTGTCAAAAACCGGTTGCCATGGCAACGTGGTTAATCACACTGACATGTTATGGATACCAAAATGTCCCTAGATAAATTCTAGGAAAAGTCAGAAAATTTCAGCCTCATAGCTATTTCGGTGTAAGAGTTATTGCAATTTTACTGGAGGGGGGGGTTCGAAAAGCCCCCCCCCCCCAGTCTGAATAGGGTTAAGGCAGATCTAGTACTTTAGCAGTCATATATTGACGTGCCCACAATAATAGACATGATCGATTTCTTGATATTCTCCTTTCAATATATATTTTATTCTGATGTGTGAAAATAAATAATTATCTGACTTGTTAAATGTGTCACTCAAAATGTTGTAAGACTCAGTTTACTTATTTATCTACCAATTTATTTATCTCCGTATTTTATTTGTAATGTGATTTCTTATTTATTAATTTATTGATTGATTGATTTATTTTTAAAAGCACCCGCCTCGATTAGCTTGATGCTACCTGCGGGTGCCTACAATTTTGAAAATAATGTATTTGTCTAATAAAGATTGATTGAAAGATTGATTGACTGGAATACCAAAAGGACAGTGCTAACCCAAAAAGTATTAAGAGTTCTACTAAACTGTAGCAAATTATTACCATGGGAGAGAATAGTGGAACATTTTAATGAGATGGTACTCGGGGTACAGTAAGAAATTCAGATATGAAGTTGTCGACTCGGCCCTCAAGGCGTATAAAGCGGAAAGGAAGCTGATCAAGAAGGAGAACGACCATTGCATCGACCCAAAGAGTGGAGGAAGGACGAACAAGAACAAGAAAAGGTGAGAAAGAAAAGCAACTGGTGCAAGCGGGGCTGAAACGAGGCGGTCATTTTTGTACCAGCTACACCGAATTCACAGCTACAGACTGAAGAAGTATCAGAAAGAGATACAGCGGCAAGGTTTCAAGACCAAAGTGGTCGAGAAGGCTGGCATTGCACTAAAGAGCTTGTTCCAGAGGTCTGATCCGTTTAAACAGCGACAATGTGAACGAGAAGACTGCCTGGTATATAGAACAAATGGAAAAGGGCTGTGCGATAGACAAAGTGAAATCAAATGTACCAAGTGTAACAAAGTCTACGTGGGAGAAACATCAAGGAGCGCATATACCAGAGGGAAGGAACACACGCAGTCACTCAGCAATACGGATCAAGAGCGATCGGCCTCGTGGAAACACTGTAAACAACGATGAAATACAGGAATTTCAAATGAATGTTGCCGGTTTTTACTCCAACGACCCTATGCTTAGACAAATATCTGAGGGTGTTAGGATAAACAAAGTAGCAGAAGGCTCACTAATGAACTCTAAGAACAAGTGGGATTATTCTCACATTCCACGCGCGGTAATCACACATGGCCGCGCAGTCCCACCAAGATAGGATATCTCGCGATGACTTACATGAAGTCAAAGAACAGGTGGGCTGTTTCAAGGGTTCTTCATGAACAATTTTGACATTTTATATGGCGGACGACTGAAGAGGCTCGAAGAACGAAATATATATCAAAATACCGTGTTTTAACAGTATTTAGATTGTTTTAAAGTAATTTTAAGTGCGTCGAATGTGTTTAAAAGACGTGATGTCGGTTCTTCTCGTTATACTAACACGTTCCTAGTCTCGGCGCATGGAATTTCTCAGAAGTTAAAAATAAGAAAACATCTTAGCGTGACATAGATATGCATTGTCTGAAACGAGGCATTGGGATGACGTAATACACTGGGGAATTATGCATTGTCTGAAACGAGAGAACTGGGTGACATAATACACTCGGGAATAAAGAGAGTGACGTTAAAAAAAGCTATACCTCATATCCGAAGGATGGCCAATGACCCATTGACAGTGTGGCTTTGAATTGAACCTCTCTGAAAAAATAAAATGAGTTAGCAAATTAAATTACATTTACTATATATAATAATTTATTTTTCTTTTGTCTAAACTGAAAAAATAAGGAAAAATACAATAATACTTCTGTTTTCTGGGTTAACGAGAAACCTGTTTGCGGGAACGCCACAATAAGCTGGCTATGCTAATTTTCATTAGAAGAATATTGTCAGTGCTTTAATTGGTAGTTTTATTTTTTTTCCTCAGGATACGTTTTGTTGTTACATGTTTTGATTGTCTATCATTTTAGTGTTGCTACGTTAACATTAGACCTACCTGCATGGTGTGGGGCAATGTGTTTCACAATCGAGGTCTCCAGTGAGAAGCTTGTACTGTATTTTTTCCAAACATTTTGCTGCAGAAAAATAAAAGACAAATAGCATTGAATTTAAAGAAACAGCATTGTCCGGCCAAAATATTAAAATTTCAGCCTCCTTATTTCCGTCTTATATATTTTTTTAATTGCCAAAAGTCACCAAAAACAGTAGACTCCTGCCATCTCGAAGTCTCAAGGGGAACGGAAAATTGTTCGAGATAGCGAGGGTTCTGAACTACAGTAGTACAATTTGCAAATCATTGACCTGTTGGTGCTCGGAGTCTAGCTACTGAAAGGTCTCTTTATTCATATACATTTCGAGATAAGGGGTGTTAATTTAGACTACGGGAAGTCGTACCTTGTTCGAGTTAGCGGCAGTCGGTAGTAAATGACTGTAAAGCAGTAAACACATCCAAGGGGAACGGGTTTTAGTTCGAGATATATCGGGAGATTCGAGACAGCCGGTGTTCGAGATATCGGGAGTCTACTGTATAAAACAAAATATGATAGAAAAAAAATTGCAGAACAAAACAGACCCGTTACTTTGCGGAAAAAGAGCTGGATTACAAGGTTGGAAAGTTTCCACACCGGTGGAATTTTGAGTTTTTTAGTCGTTATCAGTGTCTGTTTAGTTCATATTATTTTTTCTTTGATTTTTCTTCCTATTAAAAAGATAATAAAGCAAGCTTATTGCGCCTTTCAATAACATGCGGAATCTGAAATTCAAATCTCCACCAACGGTTGCGTTATTCCCTGCCGTCAATAATAATTAATGCGAAAGCCAACGGACCATGCAAAAAAGAAACAAACAAAACGGATCGAAATCTACCAATCATAATGCACGAACGTGACCTTTTGAACTCATTGAAGTGAAGATCTGTTTCCTGAGAGGTAAGCTAAGATGATTGACGGCAGTGTAAAACGCAATTTGAATTTCAAATTCCGCATGTTATTGAAAAGCGCAGTAAAGCAATCAACACGATATTTCAGCCGGGACAGTTTCCCTTTAAGGTCACTTTTTTTCTATTTACCAGTAGTTTTGTTCCTTAAGTTGCAAATATCTGCATCTGCAGGATACTGTCCTTCTGCGCATGCACAATCTGCGATCTGTTTCTCGGCATGACAGGAGTTCATACAAACCTAAATAAATGAGATAATGGACAAATAATGCAGTGAATTCAGAATCATTGGTAGCCCGGCCTGAAATCAATCGATCAATTGATATCAACTGATAATTGTTAGTTAATTGATATCGATTGGTATCGATCAATCGATGACCAATTGATTTTCACAAGTAAAATCGATCAAAATGTAAAACAATCGATGAAAATCGAACATAATGAAAATATCACAAAATTTTCCTTAAGTAAGTAAGTAAGTAAGTAAGTAAGAACTTTATTTGAGTGTCAATTTGTTTAGCCCATATGGACTAATTGGGGGTACTATAATAATTATAATGCAAGTTAAAATATAATAGTATAAATTTTTTTATATTCCTTATAAAATGCTAAAATCCTCCTAAACACTATACTGATTATTACAAATTATCCTACGAATGTACTAGTAATAAAATCCTAAAATAAATAGATAAATGCTAAAATCCTGAGTTAATTATTCGGTTACTTATATTTAATAACGGATTTACTGGCTACATAAGTTACAACAGCTAACATATGGTAACTATTTCGAAACTAAAGTTGTAAGCTCGTAAAAGTACAAAATGTACGTGCTGTACTGTTGGCCGCTTTCAGGTCGTTTTCTCTATTGTCTAACCGTTTGGCATACTGAATGACTTTGAATTTTCGCACGGACCGCGCGGCATTCTGGGCGATGGGTGGTCTATAGATGGCCGGATTAACGAATGGATGTTTCACTGTATTAAAGGGAATGGCTAAAACAGACGTAACTTTTCAAAAGCCATTTAAGAAATATGTCTTACCTGTTTAGAGTATGAAGCATTGAATTTTTTTGCATACAAGTTATTGTGACCCAACTCCTCGTCGTTCACACAACTTCCATTGCCAAATGGATCTTCCCTCTCGATGACGGTCTAAATTTCCAGCAACAACAAAAAAGTTTAAAATATGAGGGCAAAATCTCTTTATAACACAGACAGCCTTCCCCCTTAAGCTGCAATTGTTTTTTTTTTTCAAAATTGAAGTGGGTTAAGTTTACAGTTACGGTTCAAAGGCCTATGTTTGGTTCGAAAGTCGCCGTATATATATAGCCTAAGCTGATTTCAAAACAGTATTTAGGAATTTAGTATTGAGATATTTAACGCGAACCGACGTTTTCATTAATATTTCAAATTCATGGCAGACAGTTGAGGACTGAATTACAAGTGGAGTCTTTAAGCTTATAGAACATTTTAATAATAAAAACTAACTGACAGCTTTCGTCTTACAATTCTGCTGTTGCTTGATCTTGATAGTCACAAATTTGGCGGGGGCAACTCCATATAAAAATGACATGTTTGCTCGACGGATATTTTCGAAAAACACACTAAAAGGTGACAGAATTTCGTTTGATAGGTGTGGCTCTAATATACTTTTACCCCTAAGAGGTACCAATTGTAAACAACACAAGACATATTCTGTCATATTTTTTCGGTTCAAAACCCTAAAAGATACCGCGATAATTCTAACCGCGATCATTTTAGATTTCATCACCCTAAAAGGTACGACGAGCATCCCCGTAATTTTGATATGGGAGTCCCCCCCCCCCCCCCCTCCCCGGGGGTAAAGTGCACTAGGTTCCTGAACTGATATGCATCTGTGCTTTCCTGTCGGCGCCAAATTGTTCGGACGATTAAAATGCAAGCGGGCCAGCAATTGTTTGAAGGGAAGTGCAGTAAATTTTTTTTTTTCTTTTTCTCAAACGGTATCGAGTCAGTTTTATAGTATTTTAGTCAATGTATACTGGTCTCTAATATTTCCTTACTCTTCTTACTCCAAATGATGTAGATCGGCTTGGAAGTACACTATAACCTTCATTATTGGGAAAGGGCATTTGTCCTTGTTCATGAATCACCACTCTAGCCCCGGCCGTGTGGCTGAGTTCTGGGATGTACTGTGACTGTTCTATGAATAAGTTCAGCTTTAAACCTGTATATAGCGAAACAAAACGTTAAATGGAAATTTTCAATGGTAGATATTTTAGAAAGAATACGCAATACGGAAGAATACGCAACACACAGAAACAGTAAACCAAAAAGAAAACTAAAAGCACAGGGCAATGAACGTGAGGAAGACAGCTAAGAAAGCAACGACGAAACAGTTACTTCCAGTCAGATAGCAAGTACGAACAGCCATGAGTGGATTGAAGAACATCGCACCATAATAGAACAATAGGCAAAAAATTGTACCCAGCAATAAGCTATTGGATTGCCTTGACTACACCCAATGGCGCACCGGCAAATCCACCCACAATTCATCGAGCACTCCATGAATGTGGAGTTGAAACACTGCGTATTTGCGTGTGTGCGTTCTTTACTCGTGTTTGCTTTCCCACTTGACTTATGACTATTCCTTGTATTTTATTTGTATTTTTCAGGTGTCCTTCAAGCAAAGCAAGGTTTATATGCTGGCTATGAAAGAGCTGTGTAAGACACCCAAAGACCACAAAAACTCCTACGTGCAGAATCTAATACGCACTTCGTACCAAACAAGTTATCGATCCGAAGCCGAACATTTTATTGAGGACCCAGATACCCTTGATAAAGACGATTGTGGAATGGAGTCTGTTGTCAGAGTAGTGTTGGTTAACCAGTCTTTCCAGTCCGCGTTATCAGCAGCTATTTCAAAAATTGAAGATGCTAAATTTCAAATTGATCGCTTTGGATTCAATGAAACTGGCGTGGAGAGTAACGGAAAGAAAGTTAAAGAGCCACTGACAGCGATTATTAGACAGCCTGACAGTATTGATGAATGATCTATCGGAATTGCCATGAAGATGCTGGAGTGCACCACATATTATAGTATGATATACAAGAAAGAGCCCAAGACAACATCGACTGCAATCTAATTGAGGTAAACGGAGGATTGTGCTGGGGTGCGGTTGGGATGACCGTTACATAATAGAGTAAGCGATTTTCCAAATTTACTGACCAACCGACGAGATTGCACTTACCATTTAAATTTTCCATTTCTCCGTCCTGGTACCCAGACCGTTTACTCGATTTAGCGATTTGAACTTTTTAAAAATTCAAATGGTAAAGAAAATTCCAGTCGAATCGTCCCAACCGAAATCACGGGACAACCTCTGAAGGTTGTCCACTTGTTCCAACCGGAATTCTCGGAAAATCAACCGGAAAAATACCGGTTTTCTTGGCTTAATGGTAAGCACCCCTGGTCCATCAAGGAAAAAAAATCATAGCGCAAGCCATCAAGGACAGTGCAATTGGAATTGTTTCTCCAAGAGCATTTCGTTCGTACGATTCAACTACGCTTCCAAATCCACAGTACTTCAAGGAGGAGATTCCAGAGAACAGCCTGAATGAAAATGAAATGACCACATTCTGCGAAGATTAAACTGCTACACTTCAACCAAAAGAAGCATAAAGATAAGTTCCCTGTCTTGTTGGTGAAACAAACAGTGGAAAGACAAGCATTTTCCTCCCAGTCTTAGGAGTGATTCACCACACCAATGTTGCAACAATAACAAAACAACGGGTATTCAACAAAGCGATGATATCCAGCAACACTGAAGTCATCTTCATTGACGAAGCAACCGAATCAACCCTAGATGTAGACTATTGGAAGGTACTTACACAGGGGGGGTATGCTGCATACGACGTAAAGTATCAGACGGCAAAAACATTTATCAATCGCTGCCCGATGATAATCACCGCACAAAGAAAACTAAAGTTCAAGGACGAGGATGATCAGCCGGCAATGGATCAAAGACTCAGAACGTACACATTTAAGAGTCTTCAAAATCCTAAGAAGCAAGCCACATCATGGTTAATAAAGCACCCAATGGACTGTATTGTTTGGACAGCTGAAAAAGCACGCTCTGAAGAGAGAGAAACCAACAGCAGCGACAACGAGACTGACAATGATGATCAGGGTATCTTTCCAGATTCGGAGAAAGAAGCCTTGAGGTCTTTTTCCCTCATCGAAGATGAAGTAACAGCCGAGCTGGCCAGACCTTGACCTAGTTCACATGATTACGCTAATGAAACTGATGGGGAAGTAGAGGGAGAGCAAGAAAATGAAGAGCAAAGCACGTCGGCCTTAAAATGAGCCCTGCAGAAGTGCATCCCCAATTCTTTGCGCCACCGACAAATCAGCCACCTCCTGGAGACGCAAATGCAGCTCGCAGAAGATGAGAAGAAAGATAGGGAAGAATACTGGTACTCAAAAAGAAAAGTAGCCCTCATTTCGAAAGGTGTCTAGCCAGAAAATATAATAACTCCTTTCAAGAAACGAGCAGAAACCTATGCCAACAGCAATAACGGAAGAGCTGGCCTTGCTTCACCGTGGCATAATCGAAGCTGAGAGAGAAATGCGGAAAGAGAAGGCAAAAGAAGCCTACGAGAATGTCTGGGTTATCAACACAAAGAAACAACTGCACGATTGTGTGGTTGGTTTAATTTAACGATCAAAGACGACGAACAACACAGGGCCGCATTAGCGAGTCAGAGATCGGGAGATGTACTCTGCGACAAACTAAAAACCCATCTTACCAACCTTGGGCTGGCTAACTGCAACGAAGCTCTTGAATATATTGCAAACGAAAGTGCATTACTCTGGGTCTACTTGAAGAGCGGAACAAATTCAGTTAAATACGCTTATGAAGCCTCCCCAAGTTCTACCAGGGAAGCAGCGACGAAGACGAGGGAGATATAATATTCGTCACTTCAGTGCCCACACCAAGCCGGGCAAATGCCCACAAGAGGCTCGCAGTTGCCACCGAGTCTAAGTAAAACTTGTAAAACTTGTAAATTTCACTTATAAATAAATCGCTTTGTCGCCCAATTACTGAAACTCGATCCTCAAAATATCTTGTCAGCATAAGCTACAATACGTCCAAAGGTAACTACAAACAAAATCTCAGCTAAAACATATTGTTCTGGTCGACAACAGGAATTATCATTAGTTTTGTGAAATGTATATGATCATTGGCGGTTTCTAGGTGTTGTGGATGTAGCGATCGCCAAATGAAGTAAAACAAAAGATTCGAAAGGTAATATTCAATATCTACATCACAATGCATACACCTTGTTCGATGGTTTAACAGATAATACGCGGGGGTATTTTACGAGTATTTTACGAGTTGCCTACTATTGAACAATGAGTAAAATATCCGCAAGTATTATCTGTTAAACCATCGAATAAGGGATTTATTATTCTGCTAATATTCTTTTATTTATAAAAGCTTGCGTCTTTAAACCGGGACACTTAGGTGTAATACGGCAATCTACTGTGTAATACGGCAATCTACTGTGTAATACGTTCGGATATTTTGCGTGTTCTCTTTCCCTTATAAGGTAAAATGACGTCACAGTCGAATAATAAAATAGCTAAACAACAAAAGTTTCCGCAACGCCAAACAAATATCCCCATCAAAACATAATAATGATCATCGTCATTACTACCGCCATATTAAAATTACCACGACCATCATCCGGCATTGCCGACTGCATCGCCATCTGATCGTATTAATCGCCATCACCATTATCATCAACATCACTTTAATTATGACCGCCATCTTCAAACTCCAAAGAGGGATCCGCACGAGCGAATTTCACATGACAAGTCACCTTGACGTAAAAACAATATTTTTTTTTCTAAAAGTGCTTTTACACGACAAACTAAAGTTGGCAAACAACAGACCTAAACCTGGTTCCCAGGGCTCTCTCTTCTCGAGTGAGGAAGAGAGAGGACCCTTTGAAAAGAAGTTGCACTGATACTAGATTTGCAGCAAACGTTCAAACGTCGAATGCAAGTTTGCCAACTGTCTCAACTGTTGGTGTCACGTTCCTCACGCCAACTTTAGTTTACCAATACAAGTTTGCTAACTTAGTTTGTCGTGTGATTTAAATACCGCCAGATGGTCCAGTGACGTGGGATTGAAGAACGCGTTGCTTTTCACCATCATCATCGACCCCACCATTAAACGTGAAACAGTTACCATAGCGATAATCCCAAAGGTGGTGCCAGTATCTCGAATAATTCCTGAAATTTGTGATATTGATAGTTATAAGAATTACGAATACACTTAAAAGTAATCATTCATTGATTATCGGCAAGTAAGACCCATTTTCCCTCTAGGGTAGTCAATCAAAGGATATATACGATTTGCCAGTCCTTGTTCCTGCTCCCAGAGCCAGCCATATACATGTACATGTAATAAACGTATTTATTATATGGCAGGCAATACTCTAGTCTAAATGAGGCGCTCTGATTGGGTAGTTTTTGGTCAGGATTTTGCAGCAGGGACCATTACCAGTAAAAAGCTAGGGTCCGCTTTCATAGTAAATTAAAAGATATACTCGTTATAGCAAAATATAAAAGGTTTATAAACGTTTCTTACTGGTTGTGATTGTGCGACCTGTCAACCTTTGCAATTTCCTGCGGACCTCGCCGCGTTTGGTCCCTTCTTTCACAACCTGTTTTACTAAGCGCTTTTCCAAACATTTATGTAGATGTACGAACGTCGAAGATTTGCGAACATTTCTTGAAGACGTCCGAAAATGTTTCGATTACAGAGTAACACCCTTTCGGCTAGTTAACGTATATATATTAATATCTTTACTCAATTCAGAGTGAAGAGATAAATTTGATATTATCACATGCGCGCAGAGATATATTAATTCTCAGTGGGACAAATCATTGTATCACTAATGCGAAGTTTACATAATTATAAAATATATTTCAAAGATCTCACCTGCAATCGTATCCTCTAAAAGAACACTCAAATAAGAAGTCTTCAAACTGGTGCCCCATATCAACAATGGTAGAATCGTTTTGGAGAGCTAACTCAGCACGAACAGCTTCTTCAATTTCATATTCTTTTCCTTTAGTCTCTTCGCCAAAGCCATCATTGTACTCCTCATCATAGTAATCATAGTCATAATTGTAATAATCGTAATCATAATTATAATTGTCATAATCATAGGGATTACCAGGGTTACCAGTAGGTGTAGTAGAATCATAATCTGTAGCGGTAGTAGCTGCATTATTCGTTGGATTTGCAGTGGCAGCATCGGTATACGGATTAGCAGTATCATAGTCTGCAGTGGTTGAATCAGCATCTGTGAAGGCTGTAATACTATCGGTATCAATAGGCCGCGTAGTAGGACTAGACAGAGGGGAAGCTGTACCAGAAGCATTCGATGACGATTGTCCATCTATCAAAACAAGATCAGTCTTTCAATCAATCAAACAACCAACCAACCAACCAAAAAACTAATCAATCAATCAATCAATCAATCAATCAATCAATAGTCAAAAATACTCTTTGTTGAGCTACATACTTCTTCTTTCCTTTCCTTTTCTTTTCTTTTTAAAATAATACATTTTATATTTCATGCTGTCCCTATAATTCGTATGATGCATCCTATATTGTCAGGAAGCCTATAGTTCATAAGCCCCCGGCTTCTATATAGGCTTCCTTGTCTTTACCACCTTAAACATTTTGTAGTCTAGGGTCTTTAAGTTATTATAAATTTCTAGTGTATTGTATTTTTATTATTATGCACATATTTTTAATGTGGTTAATGTCAAAATAAAATGAATGAATCAATCAGTCAATCGATCAAAAATCATTCGATGCCTTTATTGAAGCATCACTGGAAAATAACAGTTAATATAAAGTCATATCTCATAACTGAACTTTCATAATTTCATAATTAAAGCCTGAAATTTATAGGAATCTTTGCTGGGATTCTGGTCGATAACCATGAGACTGGCCTTATTCAAACAATTACGGCCGTTGAATTCTACATTTAGAGCGGTTTTCAATTCAGTGTCGAAAAGTAATTTCGCAATTGCTTTAGTTTTGCATTGCTACGCTTTGTGATCAGCTAAAGATTCTCGCGCCACTTTATCAACCGATCAGAAGTGGAATCAAACCAATCGTAACTTGCACTCATGCGTTTTCCCGCGTTTGGCGCCGGCTATGCATGTGTTTGCTTAAATTCAAGTTCTGCATGATTAGTTCATTGGATTGTCTGCGTCTGTTGTGATTGGCCAGAGTAATTACTTTGGTTTCTGTCTTTTCGACACTCAATTGAAACTTGCTCTATTTAGGGTAATTACCACCCTTGGCCTCATGTTTGAGTAAAAAAATATTTCATATTTTGCACATTTTGACTAGTTAATATGATTATCATCAGCCACCATTTTTGAATGAGGTCCATCCAACCATATAATTATGCTAGATTCGTCATCGTATGTATGTTGAATTTGCTGTTGGTTACTAAGGGTGGATTTGTCTTCGGTTCTGTTGCCTTCCCCCTTACCCTCCCCCACCTCTCCTATCTCCCACTGTCAATCAATCAATCAATCAATCAATCAATCAATCAATCAATCAATCAATCAATCAATCAATCAATCAATCAATCAAACAGTCAATCAATCAATCAATCAATCAATTAATCAATCAATAAACATTTTCGTACTGTAATAAGGTCTGCATAACAGAATTGCATAAAAATAACCTGTTTGTGGTCCTATTTATTTGTTCGTCATGAATCATTCCATCATCGATATTGTATATGTTTACCTTCGTATTAATCACATTTTGCTGTCAGGAAAAATCTCGAAAAACGGTATATGTGTTGGACCGAATAACCTCATTAAACTGTGTACTTGTTTTAATATCCATACCTTCTGCCCACAGTTCTTCTATCAGATTTTCCATAAAGCCTTTGGGAAGCTTATCGTAACGGATCATGTTTAAATTGCATACTGTTACGGCTGGAAAGCGAACATGCTAAAAAAATGAAAAGAAATATTCAAAGTTCGGTCATGATATGGGTTCGATTTCTGTTAGCCTCCATGTACCACGCTCATGAGATACTGAATACATTTAATTTCGTAAAAAATGTTAAACTAATATAATAAATTGTGCAACCACTCTGTAAAACGTTTTATAATAAAAATTAGCGATATCAAAACATAACGTTTCGATGACAGCATGTCGTCTTATCAAATGATAATTGTGTACAATATAGGTGGCGATATACCTAATATATAGGTATTACAAGATAGGTGGCGATATATATTCCTGGATTTTTGAAAACGGTATCGTCCTAAGTAACCGTTTGTGAAAATCCCAATATAAAAACTTAAGAGTGTTGCTAGTCTTTTTTTTTTCTCTCGCCCTCGTTCCCTTTCCCTCTTCTCTCCCTTCTCTGTGATTTTCGGGCTGATCGGGGTCATAAAAACCCTTGTTTGGCTAGTTGCAGTAAAATTGCTGTCATTTTCGTTGATCGCGTTTTCAAAAATTCAGTTTTATATCTCAAGTAAGCGCTGTGGAGTGTTCCAGAAAGCGCTGAGTTTGGCCGCAAATGGCTTTTTGGCACTTTCGCCATTCTATCGAGATATAGACCTGGATTTTTAAAAAACGGTATCGCCCTAAGTAACCGTTTGTGAGTGTGCTTGCCCTTGTTTTTTGTTTTGTTTTATTTTTTTAACCAATAGAATTATGTTTTGTAATTTCGTCATAGATTAGCCGTTGATTTTTCCGTTGACACAAATTTCAAATGTTGTAACATCTAAATAACGCTCCTGAAGAAGGCTGTGACGGCCGATATGTCGAGCAAATCACGGTGGGGCCAGTCAATCAAACAGTCAGATTAAAGCTAATTTTTCTTTTTTGCACATTTCCTCGCCAAACTTCCCACATTCACTTGGGTTGTTGTCCAAACCGTTGAAATGGTAAAAAAAAATGTCAAAAAGTCAAATTCTGACGTCATAATTGATGACGTCACAAAACACGTGGTACAAAGTTTCTAATTTCATACCACCAAATATATCATTTGAAAGAGCTTGACTAGGGGAATAATATACCGAAAACCGTAACTCGCTATGAGAAATTTTTCTCGAGTTATAACAAGTTGAAGCCATTTCAATGTCCCCCCCCCCCCCCCCCCACCGGAACCAATGCATTTCCTATAAAATCAACGCCTGTTATTTTTTTCTTCAGTTTGTTTTCAAGCAAAGCTAAGAATTTGGTAAAGTAAAGTGATAAGTGTTTAGAAAAATCGTATGTTTTTAGATTTTTGATTTTCTCCTCCAAAACTTTAATTTAAGCGATGAAATAATTGTGACGTCACAAAACTAGGTTTTTTTTAAGTAAAATATGATATGATAGGAAAACGATGATTTCTGATTTTTTTCAATTATTCGTGTTCTACCTATGTAGGACAATCAATCTGCAACATAACTAGAATTGCTGACACCAAAAACTAACTCAAATTATGATATTTTTACCTAGGGGGGACACTCTTTTCTGGGCAAAGCATTCTTCAAAATTCAAAATGTCATATCTCATCTAATATTTGTGGTATCGACAAACGGTTTTCAGTTTTTAACTTCTCTGGTTGTCCTCTTTTGAAAACACCAGCAAAATTAAAAACTATTAATTAAGGGTACAGTATGACGTCATCAACTGTGATGTCATAATTCAATATCTCCTGTCAGTTTTGATGTCAAAATAATTTGGAGCATGTCCTCTGTTCACTTGCCAAATTTGGTAACAAAATGCATTATACATTTAAAGTTATGCCAAAATAACCAAAATTCCGTGAATCTCATGACCGTTCCTAGGGGCGTTTGGCCCCAGCGTGAATTAAAGCTAAAAGCCAAAATTGGAGTTGGTTTCTTGTCATTCATAATCGTAAATTGTTTAAAAAACTGCAAGTCTCCACGATCGCTGCAAGTGATCCTACAGCTTTGCGCTTGATAGGAAGCGTTCTTTGCGACCCATCACAAGTCAAGAAACTTACAGTCACCTCAGTGTAGTTGTCCCAGTGGCCTAGTGGTTAAGGCATCTGTCCGGTTATCACGAGACCTGGTTTCAACTCCCGGCTGGCGCACATTTTCACTCGTAATCTTTGTTGTGTAATTTCTGTTCTCAACTTAACTGTCTATGTATTTCAGAAATCGCTGTAAATCGCCTTCAAAACGAGAATAGGTTGGCGATCCAAAGATTATGCGGCTATTAGTTGTTCATATCTCACTTCCCACACTAATTTAATTTCCTTGGGGAGTGGACTGTGAATCGCTACACGACTGAGTAAAGTGAAACGATCCTAATTGCAGAGTATATGTTAATGTCTTTCAAGAGCTTTCCACCATGAAGCCAAATTACAGTCACCACAGTGTGGTTGTCCCAGTGGCCTAGCGGTTAAGGCATCTGTCTGGTTATCAGGAGACCTTGGTTCAACTCCCGGCTGGGGCACATTTTCACTCATTATCTCTGTTGTGTAATTTCTGTTCTCAACTTAACTTGTACATATACAGATATGAAATAAATGTGTGAAAATACAAATAGAATAAATGTAGGTGTGGAAACAGAAGCAAAGAAAAACTCTCTCTCTTTCTTACAGAAAAAAGACCAACAAATATTTTTCTTCTCCATTATCATTATTATTAATAATATTGTTTAGTTTAGTTTAACTTTATAGTTTCATATCTGATTATTATGTCAGCATGTCACGTGTGTTCTTTCCGATGAGCTTTTTAAATTGCGAATGTTGAAACAGTTAATATATACCTCAGATACTCCTGATGAAGACCGTTATGGTCGAAAAGTCGAGCGAATAAACCAGCAAAGCTACATTGGAGTTCGACTCTTGACCCTCACATTTTCCTTTAGTATAATCGATCTTTTGTACTTTACATCATAAACACGTACTTTTACCCGCCCCCAATTACATTTCAAGCCTGCACGTGCTCATAGATTATCAGCCAATCTGCTTCACGTAAACTCGCCGTGTTTACGTTCATGTACATCGGTCGCGGTTGATCTCCCAATTCAGCTCCGTTTAACTGCTAAAGTCAAGTGTTTATTTCCCCACCCACCCACCGCAGTATATATATAGTTATTGTTACCACTCTCTGGTTTCGTACTTCTAGGTTGCCCATTCTCGTCTATCCGCTTATAACATTTATTGCTTGTTTCAAAAAAAATTATAGCATACATATGTAATCTGTTATGTGGTTTTAGTGTTAACAAATGGTTTGGGGGAGAATTGTTGCTGGCGACAACCCTTCAGTCCCACACTAAAGCGATGCCTGGGTTGCCTTGACTTGGGTGACGTCCACGTCTTTTAGTGACGTCCACTACCGCTCGCTAAGCGACCTTCTAGGAGCTTGGCATAGGTACAAGCTGGTCAGAGTAGCTATGCCGCTCAATGACACCCATCTCATGGTTTATATGCCAGTCGCTGACCGGCTAGTCCCATTGACTGGCCTCGCACGCGGCAGGCAGCACTTGGGTCCTGGACAACGCCTATCCCCCTACCTTCTCCCACAAAATACGTGCCCGTTTCAATTATGCGTTGACATTAATTAGATGTTATGGGAAATGGTATGAACAAGTAAATTTAAAACGATTCGATAATTGGTAAAAACGTAGTCTGTGATTCCGTATCCAGACTCCCTTAAGAACAAACATTTATGTAAAAGAAGTGTTTGTGTTAAAACTATGAAGTGTTTATATGCCCTCCATTGTGGTCGATTTTCACGACGCATAACAATTTGTAGTTTTTAAAGTCGGTCAATTCAAAAGCTAAATCAAACGTACATCATTATAATTATAATTACACGCCCGTTCTAAATTTTATTTTCATGGAAAATGTTCTGTGCTGATTCGAAATTCAACTGAATCAAAGGGCTCTCGTGAATGTGAAATAACGTAAGGTTAAGTCCACAGATAGGTTTAATTTCCCATACTGAGATTGGAGTCAAAGAGTTGAAGTGTAAAACAGATTTAAAAACGTCTGTTACGTTGAAAGTAAAGAGGTATGGTTAAGCGAATAAATAAATTTACTGACCCAGTTGTTGCGAGGCAAACTTATATTAATTTTAACCTAATGAAAACAACCACAAAGCTCAGTGAAATTAGCTGGGATGATAGGTTTCTAGAAAATTCACCAGAGCTAGAAAATCCATACCACAAGGGAATGCTAATAATTCATATTGTAATAGATGTCATCGTTGTCATTGAATTCAAAGGGTTTCGCGTTATTTGTATGGCAGCCATCTTAAGTATGGCATAGCTTGTATTTCTTGGGGTCAGTTCTGTGCCTACTTTGTATTCCGTACTTACACTTTCATGATGGACGTTAACCACTGTTGCCACAGGTTTACTTAAATAAATGACGAAAAGTCTTTTAACCTGAAACACAAACATAACTAGAGCCCCGATGCAAAACAAGCTCCATGCTACTCGACGAATAACACTGCTGCTTTCAGCCAGTCTTCCGAGTCCATGGGCTGTTGTATAGCCACAGAAAGTACTTATTACTTGTTTAATTGACGATGTCTCGATAACAGCGCTATTTGAGTTAGCTTCTTCATCTTTTTTCTCCATGGTGCCCGGTTGACTGAAAGCAGTAAATGAGAGAATGTATAATAACTGATATGCTAAAAGTTAGTTAATTATTAAATAAGTCATAATGTAACGGTGCATGGCGACAAGTTTCTTAATTTTTGCGTGCGGTAAATATTGGCTAATTAAAAGTGCGAAAGAGCCGGTATAAATAGGGAATATATTAAATATTATAAATTTAAGTTCATTTAATGTCACCCGTTTCTGCGGTGAATTGCGACTAATGAAAAGTGCGAAAATGGTTAAAAAAGCTGCAAGTTTTACACAAAAGATACCGGTATAAATAAGAAATATATTAAACTTCAAATGTATATTTTGTTATCGACTTAATGTTACGCTACACACATAACTGAAACTCGACCATTTCAGACCACTTTTTTATTTTATGAATAGCATCGAAAACTATCACATAATAAAAAAATCACATTTAAGTTTACTGTTTACCGATACTTAATTATAACAAATCACCTTAATGACAATCTTTTTTCATTTTTCTGTATAGGTTGAAATATGCTTTGCGTCCACTTTCACAAAAGTCGTACTCTTTTGAAAAACCAGCGTGTTTCTTGGCTCCGAATGTCACAACCAGAAAAATATGAATACCTGATATTTCACCAATAAATACAACCGAAATACACACTGACAAAAACAACGGAGGTAAGAAAAACAATTATAATATCAGCATATTATTATTTTTCTTGCAGTCTAGAAAAATTTAAGAAAGAATAGGCATAAACAATTGAGAAATGCAAGCTGTTCCATGCTTACGGCTTGAACAAGTAATTTCAGTAAATAATTATGCAAACGAAAATGCGCAAGCGCTACAGAATTTAGCGGCGTGTACTCTATCACTTTTATCATTTTGAAGCTTTATTATGTTAAACTTTCTTTTGGTGCAACACTCTATGCGTTCGGATGAGTGAAATTAGTTTTAGTTGATGTGTAATTTATCTTCTAAATTAAAACTTATTTAATAATTCACGAAGAGAACGCAAAGGAAATTACTACCGTGAAGGAGGTTTGGATACCCGGTCTTAATTTATATAGATTTTGGCGAATTTATTCCTTCGTTTACTTCGCATGTAATGATCAGTTTAAGAAGCTATATCAAACACTCGAGAGAGTGTTTCATGAGGTATCTAAACACCTCGAAGTGGGTTAAAAAAGGCGGCTGTGCCTCGTTTTTCAACCCACTTTTCGGTGTTTGAATATGCTGATGAAACACTCTTCTAGTCCGGAAAATAAGGGGATTAATTGTTCAAAATGCGATATGAAAAGCTCCAAAATTGTTCTACGTGACCTTGAGCCATGGTGAATATGTAAAACCGAGGCCTATGTTGGATCAGTTACCCTGTTCGCCAAACACCGGTCTTCGAACTGAATTCTCATAAAAAGCTTGTATGGAAAGCCACAGGGTACCGAAGTTGCAAAAAAGTTAAATGTGTGCCGTATGAATTGGCGATTTTTTGTATTTTTTGGATCACATATTTGCGTTATTAAAAAACAGGACTTTTCTGAAAAGAATTTATTTTTGCGGTTTGCATAAAGTCGAAAATTTTGAACTTGAAAAATATAAACAACTGCCTCATTAGAAACAAACATTTTATCAACATGTATGGTGTTAAAACGATCTTTTTGTTCTTTCTTAAATTATACGACGGTGTACTGTAATTAAATATTATTTCCAATCAACCTTTTTAGTCTATTATAATAATACTTGTTCTGATGGGCGGTGGAGTAAATTTTTACGGTAGAATGTTTTGCAGGGCGATTTTTTGCGAGAGTTCTTATGCGATTCCGTAAAATTATTAAATATTTAGCAAGCAAATTTCATGTCGTACAGCTCATAAAAGGTTGATTATTTTGTATGCAGTTTGACCTTTGCTTTATACTGGAAGCCGGTTTTCGGCGCACAGAGGCAATGCAATGTAAGTCAGCTTGGCTTTGCTATTTATATACTAGGCATGGTAGGATATTCATAGATAGGCATGGTAAGCTTTTTAAAACCAATGTTCAAAATTTCACTGCATTTTCTTAATGCCTCTGCCCACCTCACTCTGCCGGTTTAATTCGCGGTTTCGGAAAAGGTTTCAATTAGTATTGCTAATGACTACAAATAACTCGAAAGCAGACTTTCTTTCGGGTTTTGTATCATAAAAACTGAAACATGTGTGATCTCGAATGCTGCGTATCTTGAGGAGATGACTGCCAAAGCTGTCTTCTTTTCTACATACATGTACTGCAGATATGAAAGGCCGTCGGAATGTAAGAAAATGGCCACTGACTATCCCTAACACTGGTAGACTTCTGAAATACTGGACCACATCTAAGGCAATCAACAGATTCCGTACTTTCAGGTATGGTAAGAGACTCGAATAAGAATTTCATCAATATCACGAAATTGCTTCAGATTATGTGCCAAACGTTTCCTGTACCTTTTCCTTGTATCAGTTAAATGTCACTCCAACTTTTCGTCCGTGTGTTCTTTATATAAAGCACACAAATTCCAACTCCGTTTTTGCTCTAACCTTATCCGTTTCCATAACTGATTGCTAAAAAATGCCTTTTCACCTGTTTTTTTTTTTAGTCTGACCGTCGAGCGCTACTTCCAACGTCAACAGGGTGCTAATCTACTTTGAAGGGCATTAAAAACCATTAAGGAATTGCCTCATTGAAACACGTCGATCGAAGGCTCAAATGTTGCTGTCAATCAGTAACAGGGAGAATATCTCCAGTAAATATTTCACCTGTTCCTCTGACTCGTAAAACATGGAAAGAAGTTTTGATGTGTAAGAATGTACAACAAAGTGTTGTAAGCGCATTCTGATTTATGAATGATCAGAACAAGACATGGCCAAACATCGCGCCAGAAAAACTGATAAATATACGAACGATTTGCGAAAGGCAACAGGCACGTGCGAATGGAATCACGAAATATATATGCGTGTATATTATTCGAAGAGAACTAAATTACGTTAAAAAATCAAATCCTAATTTATTGGAGCACTGCAATAAATTATAGTTAATTAACAACTCTTTTATCGCGTGGTTAAACCTGGGGCGTACGTGCCTTCCGGTTTGCGTGACACAACCAGTCACACCCCACGTGGTGTCTCATCCAACGAAATTCTAGTGCTGTCATCTCTTGGCATAATCAGAGCATGCTCATTCATTCTTGTATTCCTCGTGCTCGTAGCCACAAGTTCCTAAATCGTGCCCCTCCCCAACCCACCCCACTGCTCAGGCTTCCCTTCACTTTACTCAGTGTACCCTATTAGATAATAATAACAATAATAATAATAATAATAATAATAATAATAATAATAATAATAATAATAATAATAAAAAAGAAGTCCACAATGTCACATCCAGACAATAGGAAATAAACATATTGTTATTATATATTATTAGCTATTCTTATGTACACCTCCTCCATATAGGATGGTTAAAATTAGGTGATTTAATGGAATCCAATTTCTTGAAGTTAATGAAGTCGTAACTGGCTTTGTCCAGATAATTACGTATACCTTATAATTAGTTGATATTACTTGATCGTTCAATAAAGAACAAGGGAATGGGGATGAAGTGCACCTCTCGTCACACTCTTGCCCCCATAGACTCGTTTCTCGAGGCCCAACTCCCTCCAGTTTTTCTGTACTGCTCCGATCTAGGTTAGAGGAGGCCCTACTCCCTCCAATCAGAGAGGAGGCCCAACTCCCTCCTCTCTACCCAGGAGTGCTTTCGCGTGGGTGCAACCTGAGGCCCAACTACCTCACCCATCCACGGTCTGTATCTCCATGGGCTGTAGGTTAGGATCTAGGTTAGAGGAGGCCCTACTACCTCCAATCAGAGAGGAGGCCCAACTACCTCCTCTCTACCCAGGAGTGCTTTCGCGTGGGTGCAACCTGAGGCCCAACTACCTCACCCATCCACGGTCTGTATCTCCATGGGCTGTAGGCTTAATCCGATACATGTTTACCTAGCAGTACTGCGGAAAAAAGTATTATTTCTGAGCATTTCATTACCCACTTCCCCATTGGCATCCACAAAACAAGTTGTTGTTTATTGTTCTCTAATAGTTACTTTACTATGAAAAGAGGAAGTTAATTAATACTGGTATCATTCCAAAGACAGTTTATAACTCTGAAGGGAAATACTTTTTCGGTTCGTTGATGATCTCGCATAGGTGTTATATTCTCTTTAGTAAATACATAAAAAAACATGTTGTTATTTAGCAGTTTACTAACAAAGTTTACTAACATTAACAATTTCTTTTTTTTTCTCAATCTCGGCTTGGTTTTGATCAATAGAAAAAAATAAGTTTGCTTCCAATGGCCCTTATAATTTAGCAAAGCTAATAAAAATAACTGGGGACACATTTTTTTTGGGAACACATTTTTTAATTTGATCTGTATTCTTCAATTAGTCCACTTATGCTAAGAAAAATAATTCAGATTTCTGTTAGTTTTCTATCTTGCTTCCTACAGTTGGCCTTCATCGCATGCTCAATGCTAGACAAAATCTTATTATTTTGAAAAAAATAAAAACATGAAAAAAAAAAACACAATGGATTCTACATTGTGAATCTTCGATTGTGGAGTAGTTACACTACTAGCTATACTTGGAATTCCTTTAATTTCTTATGTACCTTTAAAGCTCGATTTCACTACTCGTAGAGTTCTTGTTTTTTAGAATCAATAAGAAGGAAAAACTAGGAATGTTTTCGTATTTCGAACTGTCAGGGTTCCATCTAGGGTATTTGAGGGGTAGAAGCTTCCCCCCCCCAAAAAAAACGCCCAGCTTCCCCCCCCCCCCCAAAAAAAAAAAAAAAAAAATATATATATATATATATATATATATATATATATATATATATATATATATATTGTTATCATTACAGTATATAAGTAACTATATCGGAAAAATCATCCAAAGGGTCAGTGCACATGAAGTAAATATTCCCTGTTTAAGGACACTATATGACAAGGAACATGGAGTATTACAAACTGCTGGCCAGTTGTCATATGATGTTCTGGAGTCACCAGATCGCATCTCAGCGCATATTTATTTCAAAAATTTCCGGGAGGGGCATGCCCCCAGACCCCCTATGAAGCTCGTGGCATTTGGCCACTCGGGACTTTTCCCCCAAACGATGAATCCTAGATAGAACCCTGACTGTACCCCTAGCTGCAAGAACTTTGTTGTAAAAAAAATAGAAAACATAGAGAGAAAGATCAAAATTGTTTAAGAATAGTACTATTAAATAGGGAATAATTAGACATTCAAATAACCGTCCTATCATTTCAATATCAAATCAGTGACGACACTGTAGCAGGTACGTTTGGAATTTTTATTCTGATCCTGACAAAACACTCTTGTGCAGTCTGACGGAATTTAACTGAGATACAAAGCAGCGAAAAACAAATTTCTAAACCGGTCTCCACCAAATAAAATTTAGTAATAAGGTTTTTGCTGCGTGACGTTTAACTTTGAGAGTTTTGTTGAAGGTTCGCAACATACAAAAGTTCCGCTTAGTTTATAACGGATTTCTTTTTTATGAATGCCTTGGGTTTTATACAGCTACAAATTAAAGTATCAAGTAAACGGTGACCAGCTAACTGATATTATAACATAGCTAGAATTTTCACGTAATCAAATTTAATAGCAGTCCCTGATTGTGTTAGGGAAAAAAAGAAAACAAATGATAATTTGTTTTAGACGCTGGGACTTTACACGAAAATTTATGCATGTGCCTGCTAGAGCGACCAGCAGGTTCCAGATACTTCTGTTGGTCTATCTTACCTAGGTTATGGTGCATTTTATATTTAACAATTATTGGATGAGGTTGAGCATAATAGCGATAATTATCAAGACCAAAGTTTGTGTTATCGGCTGAGGCGGATAACACAAACTGAGGCCTTGATAATTATCGCTATCATGCGAAAACCGAATGACCGAAAACATGCGAGGCTAGAAAATGCCGGAACGCCTGTGCTTCTGGGATCTGTAGGCTTGGTAGTTACAATTTTTGTGAATTGACCCCCCATTGCAATCCAGGGTGAAATCTTTTGCATCACATTTGTAGAAGTACACCTGTCATGTATTTATTCTGAAAATACCGCTTTCGGGAGACGCAAATCGCTAAAATAATCACAGAAAAACAAAGTTAAACAGCATGGCAGTAATTTTGAATGTTTTAATTTCATTTCCATCCGTTTTAAGAGCCCTAAATCAGATTAAGCATTTAGCGAGGGTTGTTTATCCGATACGGCCATTACAGATACACAGGACACCACACAAACAGAGGATGGTAAGTCTGTGTTAAAACGACCGTGATTATCCGTCATAGTCATTTGCTTTGTTTCATGGTTTCTGTGTTGTGTCCAGATGGTCTCGTTTATCTACAATATTTTGAGAAAGACCAATGGCTATCGATTCACCACACATCACCCTTAGCATTTCTGAATCATTTTAATTAACTTAGAACATCAAACAATAAACATGTATATAACGTAAAATTTGATAATGAATTGCAGATTACTTATAATAACGGACTCTGACTATTGATTTTAATTATCCGGCAGTCTAATTGATTTTCCAAAGGAAAAAAAGTCCTATTCATTTTAACAGCGATTACCGCGAATTCACTCTCGAAAACATTTAATAACCTTTGTAGGGGTGGCGAATGGTAAATCCGAGACTCGCCGAGACGCCGAGACCCTTGTTTCAAAATCCGAGACCGAGACCGCAGCTACGTTACAAAATCCGAGCCCGAGACACAATGAGGGAAAAAACCGAGCCCGAGACTTAGTGCCAAAAATATCCGATTCACTTATCAAACAACAAACAAGGATGAAGAATGAGAATGCTTGACAAAAGTATCCGAGACTCCGAGACCTCGAAAAAAAAATCCGAGACTCCGAGACAGAAAAAGCACCAGCCAAACGAGACTTTGAGACTTAAAACAAAAACTGCCGAGATTTCGAGAACGGACCAAAATTTTCCAAGACCCACGATTTTGAAGGTACCATTCACCACCCCTCTTTGTCTTGTTATGGCTTTACACTTATAAATTAAAATATTCAGCGAGAGCGCAATTGAGAGAAACAATACTACATCAGGCAGATTAACCCTCCACTGAAATTATATTGTGGATGACCACTTGGATTTCATGAATGTTTTTTGTTTTCGTCCTTCAGCATTAGCCAGTGGCTAACCATCTATTTACAAACAAAATGAGTTTGCTTTTTAAAATGTTTTTTGGGTTTTACCCTACTATCTCTGACTGGTTTCCCATCACGTACATGTATGAATATTGCTTTATTTTTGGTACAAACAATTGGGATGAATTTGAATTTATTTTTGCATGAAACGCTTACAAATGAAAACGTTACCTTTCCCAGTCAAAGCCATTTAATTTTAAGAAAAAAAAAAACCACGGTGTGACCACCAAAACGCCTAATCGCAATATTTTAAAAGAAAGTTTACGTATCATTCCCTTTAATTCATTACCGACAAATAAAAAAAAAATCTTTGGTCATATCGAAAGAAACAGACTGAAGTGATTCATACCTTAAAAAAATTCTGCAGCAATTAAGCGTCACAGGTTTAATGAGCAAAATGATATTTTCATAGTTCTGTTCATGTTTTATATTAAGTAAGTTTTAGGTTTCTGTGCATCCAGTCGATCGCCGACGGCTCATATCTCTCGAAGTATCAAGCATTTGCATCTCATCTGATTGTAGAGAGCGATTGTTTCGATTTTTGAAGCATCCTTTTAAAAGGTTCACAATCTCCTTGCGGTAATTCGCATTGGTTATGGTGTAGCAAACCGGGTTGGCGGCGCTGTTAGCAAAAGTTAATATGTTGCAAAACGCAACCAGTTCCCAAAAGTAGGCAAATTGTTCTTCAGCATTTCCAAAATCCAACCAAAGCCACATGATATTAGTCGGGAGCACGCACACAGCGAACAGAATTGTCACTGCAATAAGCATTCGAATTACTTTGGATGCCTCCTCGCTTTGCGCGTTTTGAAGAAACTTGTTATCTGAGGCTACCTTCTTTTTGCCTAATTCCCTGCCAATGCTAATATACGCAGCTCCGATGATACTCAGAGGTACGACATACTCAGCAACAAAGAGAACCACTGTGTAAATCTTTCGGCTGCGGACGTCACTCCAGTTTTCGTCACACAATCCAGTTGTGCTGATGCCCAGGACACTGATGTATGGAGAAACTGGCACTATAGATAAGAGCCAGATAATTACGATGAGCCATTTAGCGTTGGTAGTGCTAAGCTGTCGACGTAGTGGGTACAGTATCGCCCAATAGCGTGTTAAACTTACGGCGGTCAGTGTAAAAACGGATGCGAACAGCGACATGGTCTGCAACGGGTAGAGAATGTTGCACATGAAGGAACCATATGGCCATTTGTAGTTCATTTCTTGAACCGGAATGTCGAACGGGATGCAAATTAGCGTTAGGGTTAAATCAGCAAAAGCCAGATTAAGAATGAAGTAGTTAGTGACCGTCTTCATTTGGTTCCTTTTGAAAATAACGATGCAAACTAGCATGTTTCCGATAGCGCTTACGAGGAAGATGACGGCGTACAGAATTAGCTTTAAGGCCTTCATGTATATGTTAACATTCTCATTCGATTCTTGTGTGAGGTTACTGCTTGGCGTTGTAGAACTGAAGTCATCCGCAATTGTTCTTGAAAGATTTGAAAACACGTTATCCAATGTCGTGTTCATGTTTGCTGTTTGAGATACGGCAATTCTCTTGAGCAGAGTATGGCTTTAGGCTGCGTTTTAAATGGCAATCATTCAGACTTTAAATGTCACCTAAAATGGAAATAAAATTTAAATGCTTCGTTAAGTAAATATATCTACCACACACTGAAAGAAAAATACATACAGCGTGAATCTTGTTATTTTTGGCAACGAACAAAGACTGTCGCCAGTGTCTCGCTTGTTTGCTGTTGTGGTAAGACTTCAAGATAAGAGAGAGAATTTTTAATGTTTATCAGTGGGGGTGATGGCCGCTTTTTCTTGCTTTAGGCAGTGTACATCTAATTTGACGTCAAAATTGGCAAACGCTGTACTTTTAAGGGCATCTGTACCTCGGAAACTCTAAATAAATTAATTACTTCAATTATGGTTGGACAGTGAACCGCAGAAAACAATTTGCTAAGTAAACTGAGAATGCAAAGGAATATTTTATTGGATAAAAACAGTAATATCGAATGCTGTTTAGGCGCCAAACTGGGTGAAACACCTTTCCCAAGCCGCCGTTACAGATGTTGCCCGTGCCTGTTAGTCGGAATTAAAATGAATGAATGGAAGAGATGTCCTCATAAAAATCAGAAACAACGCAGTCGTAATTCCTAATAACGAATTTTCAAAATAACGTGTTATTTATACAATGTTTCACAATTGGTAACTGCAGGATTCCTTGTTGGGCCAACAAAGCTGTCTGTAGATAAGCACAGCTTCCTGTGTGTAACAAAGGAGCCGAGACATTAATTTTAAAGTTACCGATGACCGACCAATAAACAACAACAAAAAAATAGCTGGAATATTCGATATCAGTTTTGAAATGAAACAGAACTTCCATGAAAGATGCCACATATCTATCACTGAATGATTTGAACTTTCGAATAAACAGTACTTCAGTATCGTGATTTTTATTTTTAACAAAGCCACGATATTAGTTATGGCAAACACATGCAGGAAGTCGAACACACGGTGTTGAAGCAATATCCATTGTATTCATGCATGTAATATACCGTGTCATGCATATACCTATCACGGCTAAACTTGCAAATTAATTTCAAACTCACACCTCAGCATAACAAAATGAAATCAGTTAGTCAATAATGTACTTTAACAAAATATAAGGACTTCATTTCGCATGAATCTACTTTTCAAAATATAGTATAGAAGCAAAGACCGATACAACGTAGGTACAATTTTTTAAGGTGTACTATATTTCAGCTGGCCAAACCAGCCTTCTTCAGGTACAATAAGGTAAAATTTACATTGGCTTTTATATATATTTTTATATATAGTTCTTTCTACTTTTCAAACATGTTTTATTTTGCCCCAAATCATGGTCATTGAAACCACCTGCCAACTATGAAGCTCAACTAATGTATTTTTAAAACCAGAAACAGCGTCTTTAGCTTTGGCCGGGTACACTACCAAAATAGATTTTGAGCGGCTTGTGTTGGACGAAGTTGTGTAAGTTGCTTCATGCAACATAAATATCCGTTGGGACCTTCTAATGGCGTTTGACGGTTCCAAGGTTTTAAAAATCAGTTCCTTTTCTGTTTACGCCGAGATTTATATCGATTTTTTTCTATCCTGTATTGGTGTTATTTGGAAACGTAACGTTTTAGATAACCTGAGTGTATTATCGCTATTTTACCCTACGATCACTTGTGAAGACATTTAGCACACACATTGCGTACCTATTTACTTCGTAGGAAACATTTGAAAAGGGGTTGACTAATCCACGTTTCACGCCTTCAGCAATTCTTGCGGCTCACATAAGCGTACACCTTTTAACCTGCATGTATTTATTGATTGAATGTGGCGGTTATATGCGCGGCAAATGTTTAACCACATCGTTTGATGTGAACGAGAAAGCAGCGCTGGGCTCCTCCTTCATTAAAAAACACGTTTTTTCTCTCCCGACAATAAATCGAGTATGCTTTATTCATGAAAACTGATGAAGCTAAAGAAATACCATCTTTCTTTATTAATCAACCTCATTTGGATAAGACTGGTGTTTTATTTTATTATTTTTTTTTTCTGTCTTTTTTTTATTGTAAACTCCATCTGATTTTATGGTCTGAAACGGCTTACTCTGGCTTTCGCGTTAATCGCATCGATCAGTTCAGTATTCGATTCCCAAAAAGCACCGATTAGCGTTTAATGCGTTAAATTATTGTGACTTTGTATCTGCTATACTTTGCACAAAGTAAATAAGATGCCATTTCCGCGTACGTGAGAGTCGAAATCAATATGTTAATGTAACAACACTTGTGGAGAAAAATATGTTTTGCAGTATGTGTCAAAAAAAAAAAGAACTCCAGCCGCGTTTTTTCTCTTTATCGCTAGCACTACAATATATTACCTGTAAATGACATCACTGACCGCTGTTATTCAGCTGTCAATAAATACAGCGTCCTATTCGGATGTTATGCGGCTCTCTACAGTTTTAAACGAAATCTTTTACATAATGGATTGAAAAGCAAGGTTTCGACTAACGCCATCCAACATTAAGACATTGTCAAGTATAACCGTTGTTCGTTAGAAACACAAAATCTAAAACGTTGGTTTCTTAAGGGTTAGATTAACGTTCTTAGTTACAAGCCCCTTATTTTCACGACGTATAGAGGAATACAAGTTATCAAAGCTCACCTGGAAAATAAATTGAATGTCTTGTTTCTTGTCTCGCAAATCACAATATCTATACACCAAGCCCGGGAAGATGAAACTGAAGGCTGAAAGACGGTTCAATTTATTGGAACACTAGGATAATTGGAAGTCGTTTGTTTGCTAAACTTTTAGCTGCATGATATTAAACAATTATCACAAAGGAACCGCCTGCATAAGCAAATCATACGACCAAAAACATTGTGTGAAACATTACTTAATTTGTTTATTCAGTGTCTTCTGTCTAGGGAAAATTTGCGTGTGTATCACTGAAATTTGGGACTTTCTCTGGAAAACGATTAATGCGTGAAAATAAGCAATTGATATTTTTTCCCCCAAAGCTCAGTTTCTTTGATTTTTAGCTAATTCTAGTGCACTCGCAAATATAGAATACAGCTACATAAATATAAATCTAGTACATATAAATTTTTCCTTTAAGCTTGCTATTAGGGATCGCTGTTTTTTTGTCTTCTCTTGTTCTTTAAAATTAATAATTTGAAGTTACAAAAGTCATATAGCATACCTTAATAATCAAGAAAGTGCCGTAATTGTTTTCTACTGTAAAACAAGCGTAATTTCAACTCGTAGTTTTGAATACAAAGAAGCATCTCAGTCCTCTTATACATGAATGTGACAGCAGGGGTCTTCATGAATAAGTATGACAACGCCTTTGGCAATTTCAAGTAAAATTCGACTCTTTCCCTTTTCACAACTGAAAAATATATTCCGGCTAACACTTACACTCCTGCCATCACAATTTACCATTAAGTTGATGAAATACTGGCAACAACAACAGTCGAACTGACGAAACTTGTCATTGAATGGACACACGGTGGGATTTCATCCACAGACTCAAAAGTTCTAACCATCTTGTACAGCATAATAAACAGTACCACAGGGAAGTACTGCTCAATAGCTTTCATTGGAATGGTCACACTTAAGGATTTCACCCACAGATTCAAAAGCTATAACCACCTTAGAGCATAATAAACAGCACCATAGCAAAGTACTGCTCACTGATCGCTTTCATTTGAATGGTCACACCTTAGGATTTCACCCACAGACTCCGACAAAAGTTATAACCACCTTGTACAGCATCATAATTTAGTACCACAGTAACGTCAGACAACTGAAGAACTTTCACTGAATGGCATACGGTGAGATTTTATCCGCAAACTCAATTTTGTTTTGCGTGCTTCGTTTTACGACCAATTCACCAATTCAGCATGAAAGGTCCATAAAATATTTCGCTAGTTAATATTTATTTATTTTTTACTTGAAATGTATATTTTCGTGATTTTAGCGCACAGTATTTTGTACGCTTTTTGAAAAGAAAGTTATTAAAAAGTTCTTGAAGCCGACAGATTGCATGCACTAGTTTGGGTTAGCGTACTAAATTAAAGCACGTATTTTTAACAATTGATCTTGTACACAATGGATACCATGGGCTAGTGTCAATAGTTCCTTTTCGTTTTTCGTTATATTTAAATTTATGTTTAAAGAAAGTATTTCAATGAAGAGAGTCCGTTGATTAAAAGTCACATATTAAGGTTGTCCGACACAATTTCGCAGACCAGGCAGATTATTTGGGCAAACTAACCAGTTGCAATAGGATGCCGACCAGCAGGTGTTATAAAATATTCCTTTTGAAGGTGTGTCAAATAACACAATGTATTTAGAATATCAATAAAAATGTTCTGGTGGATGATAGCTTCAGACAAAAGACAGTTTGAAATGTTACTTTTTATGATGAAATAAACATGCGGGGGAAATGAGAAAAGTAAAATTAAAACGCGTCCGCTTGTTTTATTACCTAAATTACAAAACGAAAGCAAAACAGCATCATTAGCTGACCGGGGTTACGTTGGTGTTACTCAGTAAAGCTTCCTCCGGGATGCTCCGATCCAAAACTCTTTCATATATAATTTTTAATTTTTAAATGGTTCTTTTTCATATGCGGCATGATTTACATCCCCCTTTCAAAGTTATCTTCAAAGTTTAATCAACACAGTAGATTATTCTCCCTCAGCAACGCGTTTGTTAATACTGTCAGTTTTCGTTGCAGTTCAATTCGCCAAGATTTTGTAATCCACAATAATACTTAGATTGAGTAATGTTACTACTCCTTTTCATCACAGTGTATTTCTTCAAATAACAGTTTATGTTCCCTCTCAGTAGTTCGCCATTAACCCTCGCCACAGGGTACCCAAAGGCTGTATTAGCTATAACATAACCATTAAATAAAAATATTGTTATTTACCTGAGTGTGTTCCTGTGTCTTTTTGAGTCGTTTTGGAAGCGATTTGAATCAGAGCGAAGACGGTTGACCTTCCACGTTTCAAATATCTTGTCTGCCTCTTCGTAAATACGACGCGCCTATTACGTCTCAAGCGCCATTAGTTATTTTTTTAATATAAATGGGAACTTGAGTTAATAATTGGGGGTATACTTTAGAATGGTCTACCGAGTCTCGAATTCTCGGCATTTGAAATCTCGGGCTCGCTATAATTTTCGAAGTCTCGAATTTTAATAATTTGGATCTTGGAGTCTCGTAAATTTTTCACGAAATCTCAGCTTCCGTTGGAGATTTCTGTCATGTTTTAAGCTGTTTTAGTACTATCGGCCCGACATTTTCCAGCAATTGGAGTCTCAGGCTCGGATTTTTTTAGAGGTAAAGTCTCGAGAAAGAGAAAGAGGTAAAGTTTTGATAGAAACGTAAAGTCTCGGTCTCGAACTTTTAAACAAGGGTCTCGTAGTCTCGCAAAGTCTCGAATTTACCATTCTATATTTACGAAGCGACAGACAAGATAATATTTGAAACGCACAAAGTCAACCGCCTTCGCTCTAATTCAAATCGCTTTTAAAACGATTAAAAAAGACACAGGAACACAGGTAATTAGGAATATTTTTAATAAATGATGTTATAGCTAACATAGCGTTTGGGTTCCCTGTACCCTCGCGATAGGCTTCTAAACGCAAAATTTGTAACTTTATGAGTCTAAAAGTTAGGATATATTTGTGAAGTGATTTTGTGATGTGAACAAGTTGGTCACAACAGTTGCAAATTACACAGAACAGACTGCCAATAAAAATACCTATATGTTGCGATGGAAATTTACAAAGTTGCATTGAAAATAATGGTTTGACTCCTCAATAGCTTTCATTTCAACGGTCAGATCATTATACATATAGTTATAATTATAACCAATGGAGTTTCGACTGTGGAATAAGTTAAAAGGACTGATTTGTTGGTGAGGTATCGATGGATTCAACCAATTGCCTTGGATCAATTTTACACTGCCGTCTTCTGCGCTACGTCACCTTCGGTAAATAGTATTTACTTACAGTAGCAAACGCACTTTTGTTGCATGACAGTGAGTGAGATAACAATTAGATATAATACCGCCGGATATCTAAAACGATATTAGAGAGCACCGTGTTCTACGGCAAGCTTGACGTTGTTTATCTTTACTTTTCCTCAAATCGTTAAATAAATCTACCAGAAAATACAAAATAATTCGCATGTTCATAACAAACGCGAAACTCGACTCACTTTGACGTACAAGAAAGGCCAAACAGCGATGGCAAAAGATGATGCTAAAATCTCTCTATTGCGATACTTATCATATTACATATACATTGTAACATAATTTTCTGAAGTGCCTAGACTGAATTGATGCCCACCATTCTCACTGCATTCAGACAATTGAAAAGTGATCTATCGCAATATACCACACTCCGTTTGGTCACTAGTTCATCACCGACGTTTTAGCCCTACATGTCAGTTAAATTTTAGCTCTTGACGAATCATTAATGATAAAAACTCACCAAATTCAGTTATAACTTTTGAAACTCCATGAACACACAACGCAACGAAGTGAGCTCCAGCAATTTGCGACACTTCTGATTTTGCAGCTTATTCCATTGATTAGGAAAAATCCGAATAAAAAATTTGTGGCGTCCGCTGAGAAAAGGAAGCCTACAGTTACTTCAAACAACGCAACAGGCTTAAGCGGTTCAAACAACGCCACAGTCTTAAGCGATTCAGTTATGATATATCACTTTTTCTTTGTCTTTGCTAAAATGTTTGTAAATTTCAGTTTACTTTGTAAATTGTCTTTGCTATATTACTTTGTATGGTAATTATGCTAGCTGACACATTTTCGTATTGCCATTAAGCTTTATTTATCTTTCAGCTGTGTTAATTCTTCGCGTGCGTTTTTGACACGAAGTGAAGTGTACGGATTTTTAACGCAGTGCGATCTTTTGCTTGAATCTCAAATACTTTGCATGTGGAAAACTGTTGCTACCGAATATTATTGAACTGCAGTTATTATCACAGGTGATTATACAGATTCCGCCGTTCTCATTGGTAGCTGCTTACGTATTATGTCGCTAAATAATCACCTCGCGCGAGGTGATTATAGCCGGAATTTTTAAAATGGCCGCCTCGTGATTTGTGGATGTTTCAGGGGAAGAAATAAATGCTATGAATGAAAATGCAATTTCGAAAAGTACTAACCCTTTTCAAAGGTAAGATAATATCATTATGAAAATTGTGCTAATTAGTGTAGGATAACTCCAGGTGGAAACGGTTTCGGATGTCGGGCAAATGACAACAAAAACAAATAAAATTTTACACAAATTAAAGTTTCTCGCTGGGTTATTTTTTCTCTCTGATAATCATCTAAATAATTATATTAAAACAATTATTCACCTCAGGCTCAGTGAATAACTGGTGAATATTTCCCTCGACTTCGTCTCGAGGAATATTCACCAGATTACACCTCGCCTTCGGCGAATAATTGTTAATTATTTAATAATCAGTGAAATACAAGAATTTCTCTCAGTGAGGAAAAATCATGTGCACACGTGAAGATATATCCTTTTTATCTTGTCAAGAGTGAAGCTGCCATGTCTGCCATTATTAAATGTCAAACGAGCTAAAAGGTGCCGGTCAACAGTTGAAACATCTTCGGATCTTCCTCGGAAATCTTCTTCGGTTATCTGCGGAAATTTTCGGAAAATTATCGTAAACGTTCGTACAGCCTTAGGACAGCACAATCTTCGGAAAATTGCTCTCGTTAGTATTCTCGTTTATATAATAAACAAGATAATGCATGGTTATTTGGAGATACGAAATTTCTCCTCGAGTGTTCAACTCAATATCTCACGAGTGAGTGCATTTTTTTACAAATAAATGTCTGGCAGGCGGGCATAGTGCCCGCCTGTCATACTTTTCTCGTAAAAGTTGTGAATTTCAATATTTTGTATTTTCTTCAGTTTTCTTCAGAACTTTCATAACTACATTTACCCTGTTTTCCATTTATAATTCGAATTAAAAAATAGACGTAAAACTAAAACCAATAACATATAATAAACATAACATAAAACCTTTATTTTAACAGGGCAAAATCAATATGGCTGATGTATATAATCTGCGAAACAGGCTACTGAATTGTACTCGGCTGATGCACCAAAAGAACACCAGCAAAGACTGAGACAGAAGAGATAATAATAACAATAATAATAATGATAATAATAATAATAATAATAATAATAATAATAATAATAATAATAATAAAGATCATCCAGATCATCCAGTTCATTTATGAAGATAATAATAATAATAATAACAACAACAAGACCCAGACAAACAACAGAATCGCATCATAATAATAACAACAACAAAATAATTAATATTTAAACAGGGTAGCCACTTATTCAGTTACACAACTGTTATCACAAGTTTGGGCCCTGTAAAGTGATGGAGGTCATATTTTTCCCGCCTTCAAGCAGCCATTATCCACCTTCGAGGAGGTGTTTGGAGGTGGATGATGATGAATGTCTTAAAATAGCGGACGAATCAGATTGCGTAAAATGCCAAGGTCGCTGAGTTGGTATACTTATTAATATATGATTTACTTTAGCTTTGGAGTTGAGGTTGTTGAACGCCTTGTAAATTCAAATTAACGAAATATATATTAATTTATTCAATAAATTATGTTACGGTTCCTTTTGAGTGCTATTTTATATAATATTTTCAGTGAACAAGAACGCAATCTTTTAACTTTTACGAGCTATGTTCCAAAAAGGAAGACTACGACCTGAAAAACTTTTAAATATACGTTTATCTACTATCCTCAAGGTAAAAAAATTAAATTCATTCAGTCAAAACATTTTAAATTCAGAGCTCTTTTTTTTCCTGGACATATTGCTTAGATTATTCTATTTGTTGTTTTATTTTTAGCCGGCAATGCTCACCAATTATTCTAACATTAATCGATAAATAAATCTTAAAACAGTTACCTTTTTATAAAGACTGACTTTGTGAGGATATTCTTCTGATGATGAAAAACCACACATGCATGCACACGCAGCCCACACTTATTCTGAATCAATAAAGCTACGAGCATGTGAAATATTTAATCACTTTTGGATCACTTCAGGATTACTATATACATTGTGATTGTATACTAAAACGGTTTATAATAAAATAAGTCAATTTTTTTTCATTGATCGTTATATCTTTCACTAAAAACTTACTTTAACAGATAAGGCTTCAGGATGTAGGAGATGTAATAGCTTTCAGTTTTGATAAACATAAGCTACGAGTTGATAAACATCAGCTTTGTTGTATTAATAACTACCACTCACAAACAAGCACACGCTTGTAAATGCTAACTCCAAAGCGCAATTACAACTTGTTTTCTTTCATGTTTCTTCTGCGGTGCTGTCAAATCGGACGACATCAATTGTAAAAGCCAAACCTCCATAGCGTAATTTGCAGATTGTATTTTGCAATTACAACTTGTTTTTATTCATATTTGTTCGTCCGCGGTAATGTCAAGTCGAACCGTTTTTCGGTAGAATCAAACATAAACTGATCTGATTTTATAAAACAATTAAAAACATCGACTTGTTCTCGTAAGCGGTAATTATACAAAGCTTCTATAAACCTATAACTACCACAAAGAGCACTAAAGCGAGCCGACGTCAACGAATGGTTTCGTTGGAAAGCTGTTCGATCGGAAGGCTTTAGTCATCTTAAAAATTCACAACATCGGAAAATGTAACGCATTTTATATTCGGGGGAACAAAAAATGTCGTTTTGGGTACCAAATAAGTTCAGCTAGAATTTTCGGAAAGGTAACTGAGCAGCCAGCAAATTCGGGGGGAAAGTTTCCTTTCCTTCCTCTCCTGTATTTATTTATCTTTCACATATAGTTTCCTTTAAAGGCATTAAAATGATATAGAAAAACAGCACAACGCCATTCTAAGCCGGCGATTTCCTAAACATTCTCATTGGGTGACCCTGCTGAAAAGAGTTGTTTCATTTCAGCTCAGTCAATCAATCAAATGTCGCAGAGCAAGACGTACATTGTGCCTCCTCTTCCCTTTGGTTGGGCAAAGCATCCGTTTCAACGCCTTTTTCTTCGAAGGATAAATAATGTCGTTTTGGGAATGAAATAAGGTCAGATAGGATTTTCTAAAATGTGAAAGCAGCTTGGATTAAAATTCAGGGGATGATTCCCTTCCCTAAAATTATCTGCGCTGAAATATTCATCTAAAAGAACGGAAAAGCTCAATCTGCATTAGGCCCGGTTCAAACGTCGAACTTCACATGTGCCGAACCTAATGCAAATGAGAAAAATCTATTGTTCTTGCTCATTTGCATTAGATTCGGCACATGTGAAGTTCGACGTTTGAACCGGGCCTTAGCCGTTTCACATAGTTTTCTTTAAGGGCAATAAAATGATACGGAAATACAGTACAACGCCATTCGAAGCGTTTTCCTAATCATTCCTCTTTGGGTGTCCCTGTTGATCAGTTAAAACAATTATATTTAAAACATATGTTTGTTCTCGTGAGCAGTAATAATTTCAAAATTCTAGAAAATTTCTATAAACCTATAACTACCACAAATCAGAGCAGTTATTTATCTGCAAAAAGCGCACCGACATTCTTGAGTGGCTACACTTAGGAAAGCAGCTGAGTTCATCGGATTTGCACTCGTGCATTCTAGCAATCAAAACACTATCCGTAGAAAGACAAAAAAAAAACAAATAAACAAACAAACATTAATAATGACTAGTGACTTTTCGTATACGTACGAAATGGTAAGTAACATTTTAGCGCAACATTGTTTTCCAACGGAACGGTCTCACAAAATCTCAGTTACATAAAAAAAAAATTATCATAATAACTGAGAGCAATAAGTGGATTGACACTGGTGTGAGCGAGGGGCTTAAAAGGTGATCGCATTCTATTGTGCTTAGTCTTCCGCCTGGCATTGTTTTAGGTATGCTTTTTATTAGATAAAAAAAAACTACAGAATGTATTGATTGTATCGGAACATCCGATAGTACCCACATAATGCGATCTATCAGGATAAGCTCAAAGCAATTTCATTTCCCAAAGCAAAATTTTAAATAGACTGACAGTGAGGTGCCCAGAGCGGGGGGTACTCAGGTATAATGGGTTAGAAATTTGTGATCTGAGGACATTTTTTGGGTTAGAAATTTTGTGGTGACTCTTTTGGGGTGAAAAAAATTTTGGTGACGATCTTTTTGTGGGGTCGACAATAAGCGTAACGTTTTTATGCAAAGAAAAAGGGACCTATTTGGGGGGTATAACAATTTTGCCTTATTTCCACCTCCCCGTCACTATTGTAGATGAGTATCCCCTCCCCTTGGGGTGAGGTGATTCGAGGCAAAAACAACCACCTTGCAAGAACATGGTTTAAAACATTACAAACGGTTTCAACTTGGTAAAATGAACAAAGTAAAACTATCTAGTACCAAATTGCTTGAGAAAATTTTAAACCAACTTTACTATTATCATTCACTTACATGCACATGCTGTAAAAATTCAAGAAAAACGTTTTTGTATGTGTAGTCAGTAATTAATAATTAAAAACCAATAGCATTATTCTGGGGTATTACATGAATTGTATAGAAATAGTTAATTTGCGCACTTCTAAGGTATAAAAACGCGGATTTGTAGTAAACTGAGGATACTGAAGCTCTAGATAACTAAACTGCTACTATTCTAACAGTAAATTAAAGCAATTTTGCAGTGCTAAGTGCAGTACTGAGTGCAGTACTGGGGTTTACTGTGGTTTGGGGATTACTGTGGTTCTTTTTTACTGAAACTTTTTCTTAAGTTAAAACTTCAAAATAATTTGTTGAATTTAAATGTGGCCTTTCTTGTTACTTAAGACTGATTAGCAGACGCGTATGTAGGCTTCTACAGTATGCACTACAAAGTGTGTCGGTTCCAAGATGGCAAAGAGATAAGTTGGCTTAAAGGTTTTCATCTCTTTACAGTTAATCAGTGATACATCCCGCTGTATGAAAACATTGAAGTATTTTAACTTAATGAAAAAGAACAGTGACATGTAAACAAAAACTAACAAACGAAACATCATTACTTTTGACGATCTTGCTCACCAAAAGGTAACTTCTGGATATTAGTGGCGCACAATCCTTATTTAAACTTATCTTCCTAATCATGGTTCAATATTGTTGTGCATGGTGCACGTGATGTCTAAAAGGTTTGTTTTCCATTGCTACAATGTATGAAAAATATTATTTCGTCAGTAACAAAATACTAAATACAACGCTACCCTCACTATGTTAAAATATGTCACGGTTATATAAAAATTATCATTCTAAACAGAGAAACATACAAATCTTACGCTTTTGATTTGTAAACTCCGTTCTCTTAATTAAGGATACCAATCAGTAGAAACAAGCGCAAGGATAAGGTAAAAGGAAAATCACTACCTCCTGAAAGGTTTTTCGGTGTTATCACATAACCTAACGTTGTTAGTAAGGAAACTCATATACCTTTCTTAGTACAAAAAGAGGAATTAAAAAAAAAAAACTCGATACCTCCGTAACAGAAAAGATCTAAAAAGCAGACATTATACATGGCCAGACATAAAGGCTGCAGTCGCATTAGAGAGTTCACTTTTAGTGTTTTCACCTGAGTATATTGGAACTGCCATCACAAAGCATTATTTTCTTACGTTTTTAAAATGGCGGCAAATTACGTCACGTCAGAGAGAGTATTTTACAGGTAAGAAAAACGATTGTTTCGTGCGAATAGTAAATATTTGTTGGAATGGTTAGTTTTTAGATTATCAGAAATTTCAAGTCTTTTTGATCGCGTTGATTTTCATGCCAAAAGTCAAGAATGTTATGTTGAAAATTATCGCTATACGGTAAGCAATTCAATACGTGTAAACCGTTCAACAAAACGCAGCTTTTTCTTCCAAACCAGCGATTGAATTTCGCTCAAAATTTGGAAAATCATGTTTCGTACATTTGGTAATAAAAAAGTACAGGGCCGCGCCCCAGAACGTCCCTCGCCTTCTGCTGAATTTTCAAAAAGTTGGGCAATTAAATAGATTTGTCACCTATGATGCAACCGTGCAGTGTGTATTTTTTTATTACTTTATTCATAACACGAACAACAAACGCTTATATTGCGTTACAAGATAAATGAAATACTGAAAGGTAGTTTAATTAAATAATAAATTATTAGAATAAAATTATAATAAAGTAATGTTGGTGCACACCTACAAAAGAATTTTAATGAACTTCTTTTGTTATGTGCACCAACATGGCCGCCATGACTTTTGTCATTTGAGTCCCACAGGACTGAAGGTCACGTGAGTGAAAACCATCTATTGTCTTCGACAAGAAATTTTTTAATCACGAAAAATATCGTTATTCATCATATGCAATATATGAAGAGCAAAACATTACATATATCTTCCTAAAAATCAAATAAGATAAGCACAACTGTTTTTGATGAAGGTACATTGCACAATCCTTATTTAAACTTATCTCTCTGATCATGGTTGAATATCGTTTTTATTTTAAAGTATGGAAACTGTACTAAGGGTCTGGATGGGGTTTGCTGACAACTGACAATTACAAATGGCTGAAATTTTAACTGACAACTGACAAATGGCTGAAATTTTAACTGACAACTGACAAATAAGCTGAAATTTTACTGACAACTGACATTTGTACCAGGGTTAACTGACAACTGATAACAATCTTGGAATAATCTTTTTTTCGGTTTTATTTTATTTTATTTTATTTTTTTTGTATTTTATTACTTTTTACGTTTTTACAAGAAAAGGTACATTTTGAGACACAGGATACAAACTAGGTAATTACAAAACACACATACATACAATAAAAAGAGAAATAAATAAATAAATAAATAAAATAAAATAAATAAATAAGAAAGGATAGATTTAATTATTTGTATCGTAAAGGTAGAATCTCTCCCACTTATTGTAGTGGCTTAAGGTTTTATTTTATAATATATAATTATATAACTTAAGATCTCGACTTCAGACTCGAGATCTCAACTTGTAAAGAATAATCTTTTTTTGTTGTTTTCAGAGCTCTCTAACCTTCTAATGTCAAGGTGCCAATCAAATATACGAAATTGACGCTTGACGTACAGCAGGTGAACTTTAGCCACAAATTTCCATTTAACTGACCTTTTAATCAATGTCTTCAACGCGGTCATAAAGGAAGCCGTAGTGCTGAATGTTAGTTTCATATTAAAGAAATGTTTGAGCTGGTTTGAAGTAGTAGTAGTAGTAGTAGTAGTAGTAGTAGTAGTAGTAGTAGTAGTAGTAGTAGTAGTAGTAGTAGTAGTAGTAGTAGTAGTAGTAGTAGTAGTAGTAATAGAAGTGGTAGTGTGGTAGTGGTAGACCATTTCGGTTTGAGTATTAAACTTTTCATTTTTGTGAGTGCGAGTTTATATAATAACCTATTCACCTCTAGATGGATTTAAAAAACAAACAGATTCTCCTGAGATCTCTGACTCTGAAAATCCAACAAGAACACAAACAAGCAAGTGCAGCAGCCCACCCAAAGATAATGTTGCTCCGAAAACAATACAAATTAAAAAAAAAAAGATGAAGTTCTTTGGTTTTAGATTTGGAACACTTTACTCATTCCATTTAAGTTTGGAACAAATTTTATATCCAAAGTTCAGAAAATAGAAACCCGAAAAATACTATAGATCATTATTGGTTTCGAAGTATTTCTTTAACTGGCTGATACTTACATGCAATCCTTGACATAAGTGCGAATGTGAAGCTAGCAGCCTTTTCATCATCGGTTATGTTTATGATCATGAGAACGCTGTTTCAAAACAAATAATTGAAATAACACTTCTCAAACCATGTTTTCCCAAGAATTCAAATAATTTTTATCCGATAGTACAGTAAGAGGAGCCTGTTCGCTATTAGTTGTGTTCGGAGAGGATATAGCGAGTATCAACTCGTTACATAGTCGCTTGTAATTTCATTACCTTGAGGATGAAAGCCATCGGCCGCTTAAATACGTACATACCCAAAATTAGACAACAAAATTTTCGAAATTATGCATTTTTTCTTTTCGATATTATTCTGTTTTATATATCAAGTGACGCACCAGGGGAGTGGATTGTTTTAAAAGTGTTGGTCGCAATAAAAATATATAATTTCTTTTTTGGATGAATTTCAAGGAAAGTTCCACTCAGTATACAAACAGCTCCTTTTCTTCGATTTCGGGCTGTTTTTAGGAGCAGGGTTATGTCAGATTGCTCCTTAAACATGTTATATGCAATATATGAAACGTTCTGAATTTAGAATCAGTCATTCTCGCCTCAGTAGTATAGTGGAACATTAAAAAAGCTAAAGTGTCGTTTGCGTATAATCAATCAACATATTCAACTTTATTCTCGTGCTTTGAAGTTTTATTCAAACAAATAATTGCTACAAAGCCGATGATCTTTAAGTTTATCTAGGAAAAAGGAAAGGTTTAATTTAAAATAGAATACTAACATAAAAGAAAACAACATATTATGTATTATTAGACACCTGCACCTTTGAAACACTGAATAACCACAATATTTACATTTTTAATATGAGAACGCTGTATAATTATATATGAATAGTCAGAAATGTCGCAAAATGCACTCTATTACGCCCCCATCTCTATTACGCCTCCTCTCAGTGATAAGGCGCCCCTCTTGAGCTTCGGTGTTGAGCCGTCCTGTCTATTTAATATTTAATAAGCCCCCCCCCCCCCCCTTTCCACAGCCACTTAGGTTGGGTTAGAATCACATTATGTTCTTGATCTCAACATTTCCAATTTTATATGGGACAGTTTTAATACTTTCTTATCAAGTTCTGTTTTCAGTATATCAATGTTAGGTTTTGACTTGTATATCGTACTATATGTTCCAGGAACAACAGGAAAATGGAAAAGTTTAACTTAAAATAGAATACTAACATAAACGAAAACAACTTATTATGTATTATTAGACACCTCGCCTGCAGTGCAGGCGTTTTATGGCGAGCGAATGCTCTTTTGAATTCGTTCGTGAGCTCGTCCGCCATCTTGGATTTCCAAAACATAGGGAGTTGGGATGAGCGAAGATACTGAGCACTCGATGGCGCCCAGACATGACGCGAAGTAAATACTGAGCACTCGATCACCACAAAATACACCTTCACTGCAGGCTATTAGACACCTGCACCTTTGAAACACTGAATAACCAAAAAAATTTACATTTTTAATATGAGAACGCTGTATAATTATATATGAATTGTCAGAAATGTCGCAAAATACGCTGTATTACGCCCCCATCTATTAAGCCTCCTCTCAGTAATAAGCCGCCCCTCTTGAGCTTCGAGTTTTTTTAATAAGTCGCCCTCTCTATTTAATATTTAATAAGCCCCCCTCTTCACAGGGTTAGAATCACATTATATTCTTGATCTCAACATTTCCAATTTTATATGGGTCAGCTTTAATACTTTCTTATTACGTTCTGTTTTCAGTATATCAATGGTAGGTTTTGACTTGTATATCGTACTATTTGTTCCTGCGACAACAAGGCCATCTACAACCCCTCTAGAAGGCCTGAAAGTAAATAAAGAAAACGAAGGGCTGGTGACTGCATATCAAAGGATATGTTTGATCCAAGTCTACTTTGAGCTAAGTCTAATACTCCCAATTAGCTTTAGTCAGTTTGCATATTACATGTATCAATCAACGTATTCAACATTATTCCCATGCGTACTAGTTATATAATATTATAACAGGCAAAAATGAAACAAATAATTTCTACAAAGACGATGATGTTGAAAACTATGATGTGCATTTTTAATCATAAAGGAGTCTAAAATGCTCCAAAACAGTTATTTCAGGTCTTAGTTAATTATTAACAGTCATTTAACTGACAACTGACAAAGGACACAAAATTTACCTGACAACCAACAAATGGCCTAAATTTTAACTGACAACCGGACATTGAATCCCCCCATCCAGACCCTCTAATGTACTGCCATTGGCTTGCGGAAAAATATTCAAAACTTATAACTATCGCGTATCTACAATATAACATTTGATCTTTGATCCAAATAGATTTTAAACCGCCCTCCCGTAAAGAAACATATTGTTTCCGTTTGTTTTATGTTTTAACTAGTTACTAGTTAGCTACGATAAAGGCACACTGTCTTGTCGAAATAACAAATTTTACAATAATTGAAGTTATTCTCGCATGCTGATTGGTCAAATTTTATCATCAATAAGAGTACAGACACTAAAATGTTAATTTATGCAAGATGTCATCCTGTCAATTTTCTAGCCAATGAAATTTCTTTATTGTTATCAGTTAGCCAATGAGAAAGCGAGAAAACTTATTGACAATGATTGCGTCAACTTGAATAAAACTTAGCAATTTGTCATGTTTACTTTGCGTTCTCTCTTCATCTCATCCGGTTTTTTACGATTTTGGCGTTTTTGTTATTGTAATAAACAAATTGACGTCAGATTTTTATGCGTCTGTCCTCTTATTGATGATAAAATTCGTCATAACATTGTCAAAGTTTGCTGTGGATCCACTCGCCTGCGGCTCATGGATCCACAGCACTTTGACAATGATATGCGAATTTTATCATCAATAAGAGGACAGACGCATAAAAAAACTGACGTCAATTTGTTAAATTGCGCTTAACTTATTTCAATGTTATATTGCCAAATTTCATTAAATACACAACTTAACTGGATAAAAAGATTGTATACAGTGCACTGCCGGTATAGAGCAAAACAGAAGCAGTAGTCTAGAGCTGAGATACAGCGCAGGATTACAAGGATTGAAGTGGATTACAGTTATCAAATTTAATTTCGTGACTGGAGGTCAAGAAATCGAAATTACCATTCTTGTGGAATTTAGACTTTTTTAGCCATTATTTTGTCTTTTTAGTTCAAATTCCATCGCTTTCATGACTTTTGGTGTTTTTTCTTTCTATTTCAAGATAATAAGATAATAAAGAAAACTTAAAGCAAGCTCTGGTCATAATCATAAACAGCATGAAAGCACGATATGTCAGCGAGGACACTTTCCTTTTAAAGTTAATTTGATTAATATTTATTCTTTCATTACGTTTTAATTTATAAGTGATCGATTTGCTTGTCATATGCCTTCATTGGGCTATGATATGGCGCACACGCCATTCGGGAATATTTGCACATGTTGTTCCACCTGGCTGAGCCTTCTCGACGAAATTAACTTAACTTTGTAGTTCTTCCATGACGTCAATTTCTTGCCCACAAGTGGGGATCGTGCAGAAAAATGTAAGTTTGTGCTTTAAGTTACCCGGCTACGCGCGCGATTTAAAGACCCACCCTCGTCATCCCATTTCTCGCTTCCAATGAAAGATGTGTAGCAGGCTTGGATCGGAGCTCATCAACATTGAGTAGACTCCGGGGTAGACTACACAATTATGAGCAATCTGATATACTTAATAACATTGAAATGCGTTTAAGACTAAATTGTCTTTCTGATCACTAGATGATTCACTTTCCATTGATCATAAGATTAGCATTATTTACATTATGTTCCTAATCGCATGCGGTCGATATTAGTTTCGCTAATTAGAAGCTACCCTTGCGCCTTATGCGTACCGCATGGCACATATATATATATTTTCAGTAACACAACACTTGACACTTCATACCATGTCTATCGACGATCGATTAATCGGTATAAATATCCACGGAGTATTCGAGTATTCTAGCGTTTTCCACTGACGCTAACGTAAATCACGAAAGAAGATTGCTTTGACAAATAGAGACAAAGGGAGAAAGAGAGAGAGAGAGAGATTTCAACAACTGCGTATTGAGAAAAGTTGTCATACTACAATATTTCTTTCTAAGGGGAGGTAAGTATTAAATATAGATTACATTTGGCCCATCCTTGGTGTAAAAACGCTCTTTGTTTTCTACCTATTGCTGTCTATAATTGTTGCCCTGCACTCTATTGTTGTATATGTTTCGTGTTCTTTATTTTACGCCACTCGTGAGTTTTGCAGGTTTTTACACTGTGTGAAAAACTCTACATTCAGAACTGACAGTGGCAATTCAATTTGCCATTTATTTGTGTATACCTCCATCTGTATTGAATGATGGCCTTTTTATTCTCAATAACTTTAATTATTTACTTATTGAACGATTAACTTGCTTGTTTGCATCATCTATGAGCATGTAAATAGCTAAACAGATGCACCAAAGGCATCTTCAGGAAAACGCCTGGAATGGCATGCACTGTGTTTCAAACCATTTAGGAGAGATGCAAATCCGCCGATCCGAGCTACTTTTTGGCCCGACCCGTCGATCCGACGTTATTATTGAAAAGTTTCCACAGTATAAATATACTGCACACGGGTATATATATATATGATTTGTTTTGTTTTTCTTGTGCAGTATTTAGATTTTTAATACTCGTAGTTTTCTGCCTTTGTTGGTGAAACTGCAAAACAGTAGTCGACAAAACACCAACATACCGTCCAAGGCCGACCAAAAAATTGATGATCTGATCCACAATCCGAACTTCTAGATAGACAAGGTACGGAATCCGGGCCAAAATTTTCGGCTGATCCGCGATCCATGGTAATTTTCAAATCCGCGAATCTACTTAATTTATCGGTAAAATCCGTAATCCGTGCGCTTTTCAAGGCCAAATCCGCAGATCCGCGAACCCATCCCCCCCCCCCCCCCCCCCACCACCAATTCATTTAGGAAACTATGTGAAAGCTAATACAGTTTGTTTTTTTTTTTTTTCGGTTCTTTTAGCTGAATATTTCGGCGGCAGAAAATTTAGGAAAAGAAATTTTATCTCCCAATTTATCTTATCTTATCTAGCTGCTTTAATTCTCGTTTCCAAAAATCCTGCCTGACCTTGTTTCGTACCCAAAACAACATATTTTATTCCTCCGAATTATAATAAAAGATGTTAAATTTACCGTCGTTATCAAAGTTTAATTATGAATTTTTTAGATGACTAGGGACTTCTGAACATCTTTTCAACCGTCTGACTAGTACAGCTCCCCTTCTAACGCACACTTGTTGTTTAGGTTCTTAACCCTTTAAGCCTTAAGAGTGATCAGCATCAAATTTCTCCTTGTAATATTAATGCCTTATCAATAAAAAAGGAGAAAAATTTCTCCCCACTACTTCTATAGGAAATGTATAGGACTAGAAATGAGAATTTCAATTTTGATATTGGGGCTTAAAGGGTTAAACTCATAAATAGTTCACCAGGTTTGAACAAAGAAAATCATAAGCGAGACGGTTGTTGGGAAATTTAGCCGATTTTAATTAGCATAACTAGATTTTGGCCATTTTAATCCTTCATTTTCTCCGTATTTAATGACCAGTTTGGAAAGCTATACTGATCAAACTCTTGAAAGAGTGTTTCATCAGGTATCAAAACACCTCGAAGTTGGTTACAAAATGCGCCCTGTTTTTTCAGCCGACTTCTCGGTGTTGTTGGAAATCCTGATGAAACACTCCTCTAGATTTTGGTCATTTTATTCCTTCATTTTCTCCGTATTTAATGACCAGTTTGGAAAGTTACACAGTGATCAAACTCTTGAAAGAGTGTTTCATCAGGTATCAAAACACCTCGAATTTGTTTAAAAATGCGCCTTGTTTTTTTCAGCCGACTTCTCGGTGTTTGGAAATCCTGATGGAACACTCTTCCTCGTGTTTTCAGAGTATTTCATGAAATGTCAAGTTGCAATTTAGATAAAACGAACATCAAGCTTCACAGTGTGCTGAACGCAACATAATGACTTCATTGATTATATTCAGGTCATTTATAAATCGATCTTCAGAGTAATAAATGCCAGAACAGGGAAAGAAACACATCAGTCCTCAATTTACCTGTCAGAATTGTTATAAATGATGATCGTCGAAACGATTAAAAAGCCTTTAAAATCAAATGCGTTGTCGTTTTTCTTCGCAAAATCTTATTTACAATTAGTAATTCGCTTCTGACTATATGACAATTGAGTATTGCGCGATTTTCTTACACCCTATCAGTAACGGATAAATGTCTATTCTACGTCCTCTCCCATAGTTAAATATCGATTTATAAGCTATAAGAGTGGTTGTAATTCAGCGGATTAAGCATTTCACTCCCAGAGTTGATTATGGAGACATGTAGTGTAGTTTTAACTTTTTAGTCTGTGGATGGGATGATCCCCGACGCAAAATGATCCCCTAACAGAACTAAACATAACGCGAAATGATCACGACGCCAAATGATCCCCAAATAGAACTAAACACGACGCGAAATGATCGCCAAGGAATTATAGGAATGGAACTTGATGACGTTTCTGTCCCGAGGATGCCAGAATTACTAAAATAAAGTAAATAAAAGAAATGTTGACTCGAATTGTTTGAAGTGTTCATGTATTTATCCTATGGTGTGACCATTCAAATAAAAACATCCTTGGCAGAACTTTGATTCGTACCATTTGTTTTCTTGTATTTTACAAAATGAAATTTGGGATTTTTTTTCTAGAATTTTGATTTTGGGCAAGCTTGGGAGTTAAAGGGTTCAATCCTTAGTGTGGCCAGTCAAATTAATAAGACGCTATTGAGCAGTACTTCCTGGTCGTGTTGTTTAGTATGCAGTATAAGGTGGTTCAGTCTATGACTTTTGAGTTTGTTGATGAAATCCTAAAGTGTGACCATTCAAATGAAAGCTATTGAGCAGTACTTTCCTGTGGTACTGTTTATTAAGTTGTACGAGGTATAGTTCTAACTTTTTAGTCTGTGATTGAAATCCTAAAGTGTGACCATTCAAATGAAAGCTACTGAGCAGTACTTCCCTGTGGTGTTGTTTATTATGCTGTACACAAGGTCAGGTTCTCTTCAACTTTTGAGTCTGCGGATAAAATTCTAAAGTATGCCTATCCAAGTAAAGACTATTGAGCAATATTTGGTAATATTTCTGTATAACACCAGACGTTAATTCTGCATGTTTGCGCTGCGTTGTTCTTCTTCAGGCGTTCTGTTGTTTCGGATATTGTTTCAGTTTAAGAACGATATGCGTAACTAATGTTAGGGGCTATACTGGATTCTTTCCGAGTACGTTTCTGCGGTGTTGTTTGTTATACTGATAAGGTTTATTTTTCTAATTGAGGTTTACCATCTCGTGGTGCTTTAACAAAACGAAATATGTTATCTTTGCAAAGCTCTTGGAAGTGGAAAAGAATTTGATAAACTGAATATTAACCAGTATGTTTCCATGTTTTAAAATCCCAGCATTTCACCCTGCGCTTTATACTAAGTGCTTCTGGATTCTTGCCAAACATTGAATGTGCTCACTGATAGATAAACAAAACTAAGACATTGTGCAATGCACGACTTCTAATCATATATCAAGTTTATCGCTTTCACTAGAAACCTTTATCCTCATATAAAAAACATTAATGAGATGTAAATGAGATTTTGTTTTGCACAGTAACGTGAGCACGTGCGTATAGCTCAGGTATGTTGATAAAAATTTAAGTGTGTACCGCGACGAAAGGTCTTGAGTTCGAGTCCCTTGCAACGTTGACAACCGCCCTTGCCGTTTTTAGCACGAGCAAGGCGTGTGGAAAGATAAGGAAGGTCAAGAGCGATAAGTAAATCAAATTCTATTCTCTATCGCTGCGGTCAGTCGAATACAAAACATTTCCCATGTAAACACTAGAGACAATTGGAGGGAGCCGACCAGACATCTAGACCAGGGTCAAGCCCAAATCATACCGTCCAGAAGGACGTCGGACACCTTATCGATACTTATATAACGGAGTAACTGGTTAGCTTTCAGTTGAGGTTAGAGGTAGCAGTTTATATAGTTAAATTTAGGACTAAGCAACCCGAGAAGCTAGGTGGTACAGTGGTACGGTAGGCTATGTAAGCCTAAGCCTAGCTGAGGTCACAGGTTCAATCCTGAGTGGGGATTTTAGACTTTCTTTTTGACACTGTAAAAATTTATTGAAAATAAAATTCTAAGTGTCGACATTAGGTTATATAAGTCTCAATAAGGTGTCCGGTGTATGTAATCCAATAATGTATGTACGCGAAAGCACGTCGCAAACCATAGTATACATAAGGGAAGCATGTTCACAAACGCACCATACATTTACGTTTACATAACGTTGTAACGGAGATTAAGCCGGATGCGCAAAACCAGTGAAAAAAACTCCTAACTCGGAGAAAAAAAAACTGGAAACATGTTCTCCAAACCGATGAAGAGCCACCTTAATTTCTGAAGTTTAAAGGCTGAAAATAACAACTATTTAATGTTGTTGGCAGTACACAATATGCAAAAAAATGGCGTCTAGTGAATTGGGCAAATCAAGGAGTGGCATAAATACTAGGCAAAGGCTGTGAATGCCAAGCATAGCAATAAAACGTATGCCCATGGGAAATCCATGTGTATTAATCAAAGGCTGCTATATGAGCCAATTCGTGAATACGGACACCCCGTTAACACGGACAGTTACCGTGGTCCCTTCGGTGTCTGAATTAACGACGTTTGAATTGACCGAACAGTGATTTTTATCCAGTAGATAGCGCTATATCCACCGTTTTGAACAACCGGGACAGGGTAGTCTTTTGACCGATCCGTTGAAAATCGTTAATAGCATGACCATCACATCTCAAATTCGGCACAACAAGCAATGATGAAACAGTGGCAATAAATGAAGTCACCATACAGTAATGTGAACCCAGTATCAACATACTTCCCTGTATTATTACTGCCATGCCATGAATTGATTACTATGATATGAAGACCTCTATATATGTGGTTGCATCCCCTTTCATACATACATACATACATACATACATAACTTTATTTAACCTCGAATTTTTAGAGTAGCTCTATTGAGCTAATATATCTTCGAGAAAAATACATAAATCAGAATAAAATTATTATTAAAATACAAATAATCAAAAATAAAACTAAAAGTTAAAAATTAAAAGCTAAAAGTTAATTTCTTTAATGGCTGTCTTAAAGTCTTTTAATGAATTTATTGTTCTGATCCTGTCTGGGAGCGAGTTCCAAACTTTCGCAGCTTGATATCGGATGCACTCAAGTCCATAATTTGTTGTTCTTGGTATAGGCATGGTAAATATCATAATGAGCAGGAAACCATCTGCCGAGGTTATCAAACAATGTGCATTCCACTTTTTTATTATCAACCCTGAGGATCACTTACTAGTTTATTTAAGGCAGAAATATGCCGTTCGTGAATCTATCGTGAATGAATCTACCCCCTGCGGGAAACATCTAAATTGTTGCACTTATCGCTGCTTTGTTTCATTCTTTTGCTAACAGGTTCAACTGGGAAACTTAATTCAATTGCAAAGTGCTTCAGTGACGTTTTGGGATTACAGCCTTTGACATTGATGACGCCGGAGATGCTACTGTAACAGCAAACAGTCAAATTGTTCAAGTAATATATAAAGGTTCATCATGACAAATGCGAGCTCCACCGGTGCAGGAAATCCGTCCAATGAGACAAGAAACACAACATCGTTTTATTCATCAGCAGGTGAAAGTGCAGAATTCAAAATCGTCAAACTCTTTCTTTATGCAATAATTTTTCTCGTGAGTGCTATAGGCAATACTCTTGTTTGCATTGCTATAATGAGGCGCCGCAGAATGAAAACAGTTACAAATTGCTTTATATTGAATCTCGCAGTGGCTGATTTGGCTATCACTTGTATCTGTATTCCATTCGATATTCCAGTGCAAGAGAATAACTACAAATGGCCATATGGAGCTCTTCTTTGTAAAATACTTTATCCACTCCAGACAATGGCTATGTTTGCATCTATCTTTACGCTGATGGCAGTAAGTCTTAACCGCTTGTGGGCCATCGTTTACCCTTTACAAAAACAAATGACCAAAAGACATGCAAAGATATTCATTTCAGGAATATGGATTTTATCAGCCATGTTGGTTTGCCCTTACAGTTTAGTACTACGCCTGGACGGGGAAACAATGAGCTGCGAGGAAAATTGGCCCGGTGACCGGTATCGAAAGGCCTATACTCTTTCGTTGTTCCTTGTACAGTATGTAATTCCTCTGGTGGTGATAACCATAGCGTACTTAAAAATTGCACGAGAAATGCACAAATGCATCCATAAGAGGACATCTGGAGCTTGGTCCAACAAACTCCTTAAAACTTCTCGCCAAATGGAAGGAAAACGGGTCATACGCATGCTCGTGGTAGTCACAGTTCTCTTTGCCATCTTCGTTCTTCCGAACAACATAATGTGGCTTTGGCTAGATTTTGGAAGTGGAGGAGACTATGTATATTTTTGGGACATGGTCGCTGTTACCAATATAATACTTTTTGCTAACAGTGCTACGAACCCAATAGCATACACGATATGCAACGAAAACTTTAGAGAAGAGTTCCGGCGTTATTTTTCATGCGACCGTAACATTTTTAAGTCAGCTTTAGAGAAAACCTACAGATCTACAGCATTTTCCAACTCTGAAGGTCGCTGTTTAAGCTACCCTACGGCTATCACATTCATACACTTGATGAGGACTGACGAAATGAGGCAACTTCTGAACAAGTCACCGGAAACGGATGTTTGAAATATTAAGTTCTCAAAGAAGTGGTATCATTTAAGGTGATTCCTTAGCATCAAATTGCGTATCGCTACTGCGCGTAATATCTTGCGTCATTTGCGCGTGCATGAGCGTGCGCATTCCGAACCAAAAGAGTTTCCTTTGAGAGAACTTGATCGCTAAATAAATAAGTGGTTGTTTTCTCGTAAACGACCGTGGTGACCTATCGTTTTTATTCCATGTAATTACAATGTTAAGTACTACACGATATATTCAAAATTTATAGATTTTTTTCATCATTTCGATTTTGAAATATTCTCATGGAATTACAATGATAATCCTTCCAGTTTTCGTCGTTTCACGTTTCGTCGTTTCATAATACGAATATTTCATTGTTAGTTATAGCGTTCTGGAAATAATGGTGACCTCTCACCAAAGCTAGTATTTTTAATGTAGCCGTCACAAGCTAGCGCGGTAATTATAGGCATGCGCTGTAGGCATGGCAACCTCCACTTTTTATTATACATATGTATATTGTTTTTGATGTGTTCGATGTTGTAAATAACTGTAAAAAGTTTTTTAAAAAATCATAGTGACCTTAACGTTTATGTGAATGGTCAAAGCTAAGAACGGTTGATATGACGTCTTAAGTAGCATAAGGTCAAGCCGTTTTTAACCCGTGAATATCTACGCGCAAGCGTAATGAACGGGTGATCGGTAACGGTGGCTAATTCACTCACTCGCTCCTTCCATCAGCTGTAAACTTAGTGACGTAATGCTTTGTTACGAGTGCGAATCCAGCTGCGATAACAATAACTAATTTGTTGTAAACTAGTAATATAAACAACAATAAGCTTAAAATGCAACATTAAAATCGATCTAAAAGATTTTTCAACCGAGACACGCGTTTTGATGCGTATCTACCTTGAAATAATAAAATGTAGTCTTGTCCAAGTATGTATTTCACGATGGTCTAGTGGCTTAGTGCTGTGAATAACAGCCGGGAGGCATGTGTTCAAGTCACGCTCAGGACCTTCTTTTTTATCTTTTTATGTTTCTTTCTTTCTTCTTCGGAATGGACATTATGAAAGTGATGTACTTTTTTTTGCGTTCGTCAAAAAATCCTTACGTTTATTTTAAAAATATCTAACCGTGTCAGTGTGAAAACATAAGCTTACCGCAATATTGCGTTACGCGTTAGCATTTCTTATTCATGGTTTGGCTCATAGAAGCCTTTGATTGAATAAAAGTGTGTGTTTTGACCTTTTATAGTGAAAAAATTCACGGTGGGCACAATAGGCTCAAAAAGTGGCAAGGGTAATAATAACTTTTCTCTGTTTTGATGTTGTTAACGTGAAATTTCGCAACAACACAGAACTCATGTTCACAAATTGAATATTTTTCCGTTAATTTTTTTGCAATTTTTGGCGGGAAAATGACGTCATAAAGTTGGCACTAAAAAATAACTTAGTATTATGGGATATCCGATGACAATTTCTGAAAGTACTCGCTGAAGGATGAAGGGTGAGTGCTGGTGTTTGGTTGTCATTTCGGTTTTGCAAAACGTCGGGGGCTGGTTCCAGCCTGACTTCCGCACCTTCGGTTGCGTGTTTTGACTCGCCTCAGTGTGCGGTTAAACTCACGCTCGTTCGCCTTCCAAATACGCCTGCTTTTATCTGCTCTTGCAACTTTCGCTGGATTTTACTCCCTGGCAATGGTTAGTCCCCACTTTTGGTTTTATGTATCGGTTTCTTAACAATTCTCTACAAGTGGGAACATTTTGACATTTTGACATTTCTCTACAAATGGGACCATTTTGACATTTTGGCGTCTGGCAAGACTGACTACCATTGTAAGGTTAAAGAGACCTTATTTATTCAGGATTTGCAGCCAGCATTGAATGCCAATGTCAGCAGCGAAAAGCTGTTACTTTATTAGTATAGATTTTTTATTTCATTTTTCATTTACAGACAGTTTCCGTTAGGAACGTCTTAAATTTCCACTGCAGATGTTTTTTTTTTCTGTCTAGGTTCCAGACCCCACTGATACAGTATAAATAGCTTCCCATATTTTAACGGTTATACTTTGAAAATGTATGTTGACTAGCATACGAAACGTTAAGTTCATAAAATGCATGTTTTTAAAATGTTTAACACCGCTGTTTGTTTAATATTTTTAATCAAGCTACGATGGCCGAAGACCAAGAGTTTAATTCTCTACACTTTCTGAAAAATGAAAACAATTCGCGTTGTAGAGAACCGACTACCCAAGATAAGCAGAAGGCTTGGCGGCATAAATCTTTTGTTTTTATACAAAATGGCGGGTCGTGATAAAGGCCTATTCAGTGTCCCCTCATAAGTGGCTGCTATGAACCAGAATTCCAAAGTTTTTTCTGAAATGGTAGTTACCTGTGTCAATGATACAAGCGTTGTCAAAGCCAATGTGATGGTAGTGAGACCATCATGCGCGTTTTTTATCATTCTTTTTTACCCTTCATGGACTGCAGTCGAAAGCTCGGCTTTTACATTTACTCGTTGTGATTAACCCTCTGGCTACGGTTCTTAAATTTTCTTAAAATAGTTAAACTTTAAAATTCTGCTTGAAAGATCTCAACAGCTCAGTAAAGAACCATGACTGCCCGAGTAAAGCTGAGAAAGTTAGCGGGAGCTGAGATTTATTGATATTATTCGAATAAAATACAATTACAATTCATGTATAAATTCTGTATGCAACTTGCTGACTGTCCGCAACTGATGGCGAGGACGATCACACTGGCTAGCGGTATTCCCCGCCAGAATGAATGCTTTCATGAGCTGACTAATCGACACACGAAAAAAACGACGAAAGCCTTGCATAATCCTAGACTTGGCGATCGCGACGAGCAATACTTTATACTTGCGATATAGCAAAGACAATATCATTAAAAATGCGACGAAGACATACGGGAGATAGATAACGGTGCAGCTGAATTACAGAAATAAATTATAATCATACACGTGGAAGCGCCACGTTTCGTGTATTGACTGTATTGATTCTCATTCTTTATAATATACTCATGTCGAAAAAAAACTATTGAACTAACAAATGAAAGACAAATTACCGATTAAACGATGTTGCTCGGCTAACATCAGTACAAATACAACTTACCAGAGTCGGGTACGCGCGGCTTTTCGAAAGGACGTCGAAGAAGATGTTTCCAATGTAAATTCACCCTAGAATCTTTATAAAAAAAACCCCGCCGATTCTTGGCTTGCCAGGAAAATTGTATAATCTTATCAATTCGCTTTTAGGTTTCGCAAACGACTGTATTGACGGTATGGTAGAGAAAATATCATTGAAATTGGACAACGAGCACATTCACTCGCGACACATGAAGTACATGACAATTTTCTCGAGAAAATGAAACCAGAAACTACGTGGCAAAACTCCTGTTCCACGTTTTGACGTTTCCTAGCTGGCATGTGGTGACAGGTACTGTACAAGATTAAAAGACCTCCTGGTCAGTATGTTTTCATGTTTTTACATCGCTTCCCTGGAAAAAAGACGTAAGTACCTTTTTACTTATTTGAAAAAAATTCATGTTCTTTGTCGATGACTATCACTTTTCCAGAGAACCGCTGTGAAAACATGAAAACGTGTCGAATTAATGAAATTTATACAATGGAATTAGGAATCGTTCTGACGGCAATCGTCGTGTCCCATAGGATGCTTTTCTGTGTAGTTTCAGTTTTGATAGAAATGTTATTTCAATTCTACTATTGCCATTTTTTTTTAATTGGAAGGCGTATAATGGTATAAAAATTTCTGAACGCAGGCTATCTATGTACATTATTTGCTTTTGAATGCAACAGGACTCGTTGCTTTTTTCTTACCGTCACTTTCTTTCTATACCTACGATCTGTTTGTTTTGTCTTTCCACCACGACCTACGATGCTTTTATTTGTTGTTATCATCGATCATTGTCGAATTGTCGAGCGCGCAACATAAAACAGCGACTTCTCTTGTAAATGGCGCGAAAAAAGGGCGCGCTTTTCAGAGAATTTATTTATGTTTTGGTCATTTATATGGTATATAATTATACGCGCGCCAGGCTACTCCCCAAAGTCATTCCTCCTTTTACCCTTGTCAGTATTCGTAACATTCTAATTTTCTTCTTTTGTCGATAATTGTCACAAAAAATGCAATCAACTTTCTAGTATACGTGATAATATTATCGATCCATTTACTAAAAGGACCATTACGTTGACGTCAAAGGCATGCGATAATTCGTTTCTTCCCCATAAAAACTAAACATATTTTTGTTCCGTTGATTTGTCATACCGAGATCACGGTTGCGCCCATTAAAATTTCTGTTTGTTAAAGAGGCGTGATGCAACCGCGACACTAACTGTATTATTTTGTTTTTCACTTTTTTATGTTGTTTTTATTGCCTTGCTTTTTAGTTGGTATTGCTTTGTTTGTAGTCAGAGCCTAATAGTCATAACAAAACGGTAAGCGTGACTTACGTGATTTAGAAAACCTACATGCATTTAGAAGTGAAGTGCCGGGTACTGATGAAACTGATATATATGAAAAGTAAGTTTAGCGTCGCTGTACTACCAATAAAATAATTGACTCAATTTTCAAATGGCATAATTTGTGAACTTATCGTTTTTATCGATTATTTATCCTCTGTATACGCTTAACGAGATCACGAAACCAACTTTTGGAGAAATTAAGCCACAAATAAAATAACCATGGCTTATGATAGTATTTAATGTAAAGAAAACGCCTTCAATATCACGACGAACGAGCTTGCCTCTATTCTTTCATAACGGAGAAATAAAATGTAGTAATGTTTGCTGTTATCCACAGGGCATTCAGGTGTTTTGTCTCAGCTTATCAGTGAAAATTCATAGTTTGTTATAAAGCCAAGAGAGCTTTACCATAAATCCAATTAAACGTTAAGGAAATTAAAACAGAAAATTTAGTGGAGTCGATGACATTGAAGAGTTAGTTGTTTGAATTTTTTATTTTTTAGTGTACGTTATCGACGTATGTCTATAAACATGTCACGGCGAACGAACACAATGTTTGAAATTCAAATGGATTCACCGATCAAAGATAAAACGGCACGCAAACTTTTTGATTTAATATTTAAATGAAACACGTTCACTTCCTTTTAAAGCAAAGACATCCCCACTGCTATTTCAAGGTGAGTTAAAACCGATAGTTAACTTGACAAGTGCCCTTGCTGAAAACAATTCATTCAACACGCAGAGAGATTTTAAGGGATTCAGCGACTGAGGTAGGTAATAGTATAACGTTCAGTTAACGCCGGCCGGCGTTGGCGAAAATACAAATAAAAAGACAATTTCATAACACGAAAAGTTATTGGGGAATTAAACTAGGTATAACCTGAAGTAAACCTGTTAAAGTATTAACATAATATTGGAAGAAATATTAATCTAAGACTTGTGACCGTTTTTATCTTGTTTTTCGGACTCAAAAAAGGCAATCACCAGGAGTAAAGTTAACGCACTGTCATCTTTTAACGGTCTTTAATGTCTTGTAAGTCAAACAATGCTGCATAATCAATACACTTTACCCCCGCTGTCCCGTTTTCATGATTTCAAAAGACAATTTTAAAAAAATCAGATAGAAAACTTCACGCAGATTGCAAAACCCTCGGGTCCTATTTCCACGTGGTTAATGAGTTAAAGAGCTCTAAGGGCATCCAACAAAAATGCAGCTGCCTGAACGTGGCAATTTCCTTTCTTCTTTTCACGGAAGCCTCGCCAACCAATGGTTTCTCAACTTCGGGTAGTGAAAACGTCAGTCAGTGTTAGTGGTCTTTTTCCGGCCGGGCTTAAAAGAATAAACCCGTAGTCTTCAAGCAAGCAACACTTTTATAAGGTTAGCACCATTCTGTTGTTCTTACATTTATTTTCTCCTTTTCTCTGTAAACTTCAAATAACAAATACATAGTTCGGTCCAAAATGGCGGTATATCATGAGTTTCATCTTTTCGGTAAATCCACTATATATATGCATTCACATAAAAAATAGAGATAAACAAAATGTAAAACCACTGGAGTTTGCGTGATTATTGATTCATTCGTTTAATTGTATTTGATGTACTTTTGTCAGCTGTAGCTCGAGTTTCATATTCTCTTTATTTGCGAGATACATCCATAGTGATTAAGTGAACAGGTAATTCGAATTGACCTTCGCCCTATTTGACGAAGGTGAACGTGCGTTGAATATCCATATATTGTGGAAGTGAGTGAGTTTATAATCATATATATTATGCCATTAATTTTTGTGTCAGTTACATCCGTCGTTTGCCCTGAAACCTCCATTTTATAGACTCAATATCAGTCAAGTTAATTCCCCTATATACCACGTTAATAATTATTTGTACAAGATTAATAAAGCCAAACAAGGTATAAAGCGAAAGACAATATTAACTGACAAGGTGTATAACACGATGTAAAAAAAGTCCGGCGAAATTTAGACATCAAAAAATAAAGAAAAAAAGCAAATGTCTCAAAACAGAACGTCAAGTACATCAATCGATATAGTCCTGACATGAAAAAGCGAATTCGTCAAGTTAACTGGAGGGTGGTACGGTCTATTATTCGCAAATATGCTACTGAATTTTGTCATAAGCATAGTCAGAAATGGTTTGGAGTGTATTGTGATAAGATAGTTAATCATTCATTACGTGAAATTATGAGGTAGCTAGAGTTTACGCTAAAGTGTTGTTGGGTATACCAAAAAAAAAACAACTATATATACAGCCATTTCCAAAGGAATGATAGTTCTATTGAACTCTATAACTCTTCGCATTTAAAAGCCGGTAATACTCTGTAAAATTCGAACTTAATATCGAATTACGCAAAAGTCGCAGCCACGACACAGCAGCACGTGGACTTGGTTTAGGATCTTTAATACGGAATGGATTAGGTTTCAATTCTTTTTACTTTGGAAAATACCAACTAGGCCGTTTAATTTTAGGGTGGCCTCTTAGGGCAGCCATATTGATAGATCGAAAAGTATTCGTGAGACTTCAAAATTACCAGAAATTCAAAAGCCGATATCTTCCTTAATTACGATCTCGATTTAGAACCACTAAGCCGTTTTTGCCTAAACGCAGATTGTTTTAGGTAAATTGATCTCATAAAAAAAGTTGGTTAAAGGTAACATTGGAAAGAAAGGATTAAAACTCACTGCGATAAATGAAGATTGAATAAAGAAATTAGTTTGCAACGATAATTGTTTTATTCATAATGCAGCATATAGAATTAATTTAGACATTGAATGAGAGATATTTTTTTAACTATCAGTTCCCTTGTCGATTTAAATCAATGCATTTAAATAAATCACCTCGGGAACAAAAATTAAACTTCATTCTCGAATTTGCTGATAAAGATGAACCATGTGCGACTGCTTTACGGCCAGCCACTCAACATTAGACAGTCACTCGGTGTATCATAACATGTAAAACAAAAAAAATTAAAGTTAAAAGTACTACCCTTGTAGTTAAAAAAAGGATGAGTGTTCCTGCTGCATGTGAATCATCCGCAGGGTTGGAGGAAAGAGACAGAACTGCATTTTGGATTTATATCTCTATTCTTCAGTCCTGTTTTCAAAAAATCATCAATCAGAAATTGGTACATTCAAATTGCTGATTACAAAATAGCTGCCGGTCTGAATTTAAATTATGAAACGTTTTTTAAAAGATAATTTTACTTTGTAATTAAAAAATCCATTTCTGGGTGAAGGACATCAGAAGTGGCAGGTTATATTTCGTTTGAGATGATTATCTGTTGGGTCATGAGCATGGGCTCTTGGTTGGGTAAATGTTGGGCTTTAAGGTAACTGGCCAACTAATTATCAGGAATTATCTCGTTAACGTTTCAAGCAATCCAAAACTAGATTGTATCGCGATTTTATATGTGGTGTTTTTTCATTTTTTTTAAATAGTTTTGGGAGCGTTAGGGAGAATAAATTGATTGTGTTGGGACACCAATAAGGCCGCGGTGACGTCACGTGCTAACGCTCTATTGTGGAGACTGCCGACTCTGACTTTACGTACCTATTATCCTTCGTGCCTACTGTCACAAGTACATAAGGCCTAGCTCTTAGGGTTATTACAGGGCGCTGCTATTCCACATGCGCGGTTTTATCCTTTTTAGTAGCTGCACAGAGTCAGGCTGGATAGTCTTAGAGCAAAACTCCCAGTTATTTCGTAACGAGGCTACTGGAAGGAAAATAATTTTGGTGAGCGTCGAGTTAAAGAATTTACGGTAAGGTGAATGGTAACATAAAGTGACAGCCAACCTTTAATTTGACTTATGCACAAAAACAACTTAATGACAATAAATTTGGTTCTTCAAAACTAAATTCTAAAAAGCTAAGTATGCAAAACAGTTGGCTTGGAAGACAAGTTTAAACAGCTTGTGCCAGAAGGTTCAGTAATAATTCAATTCTGCAAGGTTAGTCCCCTAGTATTGGTTTATTGTTATCAATCACTTGCCGCCTAATCCGTTATTTCTCTCTTTGGAATCGAAACTTATTCTTATTTGTCTTCAGTTATGATAATCATATTCCACATGTTTGCATCTGTTGTACTTTGTGAGTTGAGTTGAAATCATCTTTATATATTAGGCTCTCCTATGTTTATCAACAAGTTGAATAGATTTCCATGTGCGAAACTTCCATCGAAAATAATATAATGTTTTTTGTTTCGATAGTTTTCATTTGCTTCCACTAACATTAACGCAGAAACAACAAATTAAAAAGAAATACTTGCTCTGTAGGCCGGTTATCTGCTATCTACATAAAATTAGAAAAAAAAACATGGGTAAAAAACATAAAGGTTGACAATATTCCGAAAAGAATATTATATTATTATACGTTCTCAGTTATTCTACTGTGTCCACATTTTAGTATTTTTATTTTTAACTGAAACTGTTATAAGGATTTCATGGAAAGACAATATACTATTATTCAATACACGAAGGCATTCACATAAAAAGAGCCTAAAGAAAATGTAAATGCCACTAGCTACAAGCAATTGCAAAAAGAGTTGAGACATTGTGTACTGTAGTGAATATTTCGAGGGTAACGTGGTTTTCAACAACTCCGCACCCCCTCCCCCCTTATCAATGTTGTACCAGATCAGAAATGCCATTCAAACTGACAGTCGTCAACATTGGAAGGGGGAGGGGGGTCAGTAAAGCACATTGTATTGCTTTGATTTGTGTTACGCGGTCGCTTTTATACGGAATGAACACTTTTTTGGAAAGTGTCTCAACCTTTTTGCAACTGCTTGTAGCTGGGGTTTGTGAGTAAACTTGCTTTTGTTTGTTATTATTGATTCATTCGTTTAATTGTATTTGATGTACTTTTTTCAGCTGTAGCCTCAAGTTACATTTTATTTTTGTTTTCGAGATACATCCAGAGTGAGTGAGCGAACACCTAATTTGACGAAGGTCAGCGTGCGTTGAATATCAATATAATATGGACGTGAGTGAGTGAGTATAATATATGTCATGGACGTGAGTGACTACTAACATTTTAGGTCATTCTCACTAAAAGCTATTACTTTCTTGTCAGTTACTTCCGTCATTTTCTCTGAATCTTCCAATTTATGCTTCAATATCAAGTTAATTCCCCAGTACACCAAAACGAGGATAACGAAAAATTAACTGTGAGGTGTATAACACAGTGTAAATAACGTCTTCATTTAGACATACAAAAATAAGGGAAAATAGGATAATTTTTTCCTTGAAGTTAGTTTCGTTTCATCTGTGTTTACACTCAAACACTCACTCAATTTACATAGTGAAACCCGCGCATGCGCACGCAAACACACGCATTGTTTCATCACTACATCAAACCCACAATGGAGACGGAGGGATTGTGGATGAGGTCCCTCAAAGATAATGAAATGAAGCTTCTAGGTTTCCTGAATGGCCTCAAGTCCCCATAGCAGCTCTTGGAGTCTTTTTCTCTTATGATAAAAAAATGCTTCTTATGAAGAATTTCTCAGAAAAACGGGAGAACATAATAAAGATTTATATCTGTTCCTGTAGGGGATTGTTTATCAAAGGGAAGTAATCAGAACTCTACTTATACCGAACGTTGTGTACGCGTCCTCTTTGTTGCCAACTCCTCAACACATATAGAATTAAAGAATTAAGCCGCTTGATATACATTTTTTTAAGGACAGCTAAAGATAAAGTAACTAGTATATCCATGAGTAATGATAAGGATGTGAAAAGGATAATGAAAAGGATATTTGGTGACAATTCATGTGCAAGGAAAATAATTATTTAAAACATATCTTAAAGGAATCAGGAGGTCTGGTTCTTTTTCACTGCAATTATAACGTCAAAGATCTCACTATATGGTTCTCAACTAGCTTTACTCAGAATTATTAGAATGGTCGTCAGAATTTCGTAAAGATACTACAGGAGGTAATGATTGGCATCATATAACTTGGAATTAACAAGAAATTAGAATATTAAATAACGAAACAATTTCTTATAAGACATATTTTAACTTTGGTATTCAGATTGTAGACAACCGGCTTCGTTTTGACCTTAATTACGCTATAAGTGTTATACGAATCAGTTGCAAAAAATATAGAAAAGATGGACCGGGCTGCGACAATGACAATCATTCCTTTAAAATCGATAACGGTGTGTTCGACGTAGCTAAAAATACAGTCAAAGCTAAAAATGCAGTCAAAGGATTGACTATCTCTCGTGATTCAATGAAGCATCTAGGCATGCTTTCTGCCAGTTGTGCGCAAAGGCTGTTGAAAAATGAATTCAATTTATCTGGTGAAGCATTGAAACAAGCATTTAATATCCTTTTCCCATTTTCTAGACTTTAAACCATACGTTAAAGCCTTAAATTCATGCCAGGTACTAAATTCAAAATTACACAAATTCAAAAGAATATTGTTCAAGATTGGTTTCATTATAGAAAATCTTAGTGTGTTCTTTCTGCAAACGGGAATGAGAAGCAATGAATCCTTTCCTTTTTGCAACTGCATGTCCTCATTGAAAAGCTTATAATAATAATAATAATAATAATAATAATAATAGTTAAAATTTATAGAGCGCAAACTCCATAAATTCCAAGGATAAAATAAAAAAAAATGTGAATATATACGAAATTTACAAACGTCACAAATTAAAAGCACGTCTGAAATGGTGTGTCTTAAGAACACGTTTAAGATGGGTGATTTTGCTAGGTAGGCTGTTCCATAGTTTAGCAGCTGACATGAATGCCGTGTCTCCAAGAGTGGAAAGCATTTTCCACTTGGAACCTCTAACATAATTCTGTGATCTGACCGATGTGAATAGCTAGTCAATTATTTACGACTGACAAGTTTACAGATATAGTAAAGTGCTATGCCGTGTATTGCTTCTAATCATATCATTTATTTCTGACAACACAGCAGCTGGATCTTACTGGGAAGGACACTTTACTTGCTACACTGTATGGTATTCTAACACAAAAACGCCCCTTCACTTAACTTAAAAGTAAAAGTAAAACTTGGCAGCCGAAGGCCTTGTGCTTGTTTCAAAACAGAAAGTAGAAGAATATTCAACATCGAGTACATCAATCGATATCCGGACATAATGCCCCCAACGCTTTTAATTTTGTAATAAGCATAGTTGGAAATGGTTTGGAGTTTATTTTTTAGAGTGATGAGATAGTAATAATAATACTACGTGGAATTATCATACTGCAGTTTACACTAATGAGATACTGTCAAACATGCATGAAACACAATTGGCTAAAACGTGGTAGCCATTTTAATACCATAGCAAGTAAAGTGTCCTTCCGAGTAAGATCCAGCTGCTGTGTTGTCGGAAATAAATCATATGATTAGAAGCAATACACGGCATAGCACCTATCTGTAAACTTGTCAGTCGCAAATCATTGACTAGCTATTCACTTCGGTCAGATCACAGGATTATGTTAGAGCTCACAGTTCACATACAAATACATATTTGCTTTGTATTTCCTCGAGATTACCATGACGGAACCTAAAATTGAGAACTAAAGTTCGTCTCTAGTAAGTAGTTAACTGATAACCTTTGATTACTTTTGGAACTAGTAATTTTTTTTCCGTCATTTTTATTGTTTTGGCTGTGTTTTTTGTCATCTTTCACTTTTTTACAAGTTGGCAAATGTCAAGACATTAGGTGACTGTACATGTAAAGATCGGCTCTTGAACATGAAATGTTTCCAATACTGCTCGAGCGAGTATACATTGTATTTTACTTTGAAAACAGTATTATATCATAGTAAAAAAAACACAATAAAAAGCACATTTGATTTGCAGTTTGAAGTCACCATTTATACTGTTGTTTATTCACCTGGGAATTTGTTATTTATAATATTTAAAAGTTGCCATTAGTTTTGTTTACATAATGTCATGTAATGTCCATTTAAAAATCAAATTTGTCATCGAGATATCGTGATCACTATTTTTTAATTTCTAGGTGGAGATTCATAAGGGTGATCCATTCCATGCATACACCTGCTTCAAGTGATTGTCTTTAGTTGCCTGATAATTTGATTGTGACACATATTAAACATGGCCAATCTGACCATCTCTGGACCCGTGGAAACGGTCTCAACGCAGAACGTGGAAGGAAATTTAACCTCGACTTTATCAACCGATATCACACGGGCGAGCGAATTTGTCAAGTATTGGAAGGTGGCACTTCTTGTTCTCCATGCAATTATTTTTGTTATCAGCACGGTTGGAAATGGTTTGGTGTGTTTTGTGATCATGAGAAAGAGGAGCATGAAGTCTGTCGTCAACTATCTGATTTTAAACCTGGCGATCGCCGATCTTATTTTTACATGCATTTGTATACCATTTGATATTCCCGTACAACAAATGAACTACGTCTGGCCTTACGGTGCGTTAATGTGTAAAGTTATCTACCCTTTACAGACCCAAACTCTATTTGTTTCAGTTTACACCCTCACTACATTAAGCCTGACAAGATATTGGGCTGTTGTGCATCCGCTAAGGCAACAGTTAACGACTAAACGAATCAAATGGGTGATCATTTTTATCTGGCTGGCATCATTTCTACCCGTGTCTCCATACATGGCAATGCTCCGCTTGGATCGGGAAACTTTAACATGCCACGAAAACTGGAAGGACAAAACATCGAGAAAAGTATACACCTTATGTCTGTTCTTCCTTCAGTATGTTATTCCTTTAGCAGTCATCTCTTGTGGTCACATAGCTATTGCTCTGGATATTAAAAAACGAGCAATACGAGAGCCAAAAAACATAATGCGGAGTGTTCACATTAAGGAGACCCGAAAAGTTTCACGACTGCTTATTACAGTGACGTTGTTGTTTGCAGTTTGTGTTTTGCCAAATAACATTTTGTGGCTATGGTTAGACTTTGGTGAGGCGGACAAACGCTTCATTTATTTCTCGGAGTTCTTGTCATTTGGTAACATTGTTGTGTTTTCGAACAGCGCTTTGAATCCTGTGTGTTATGCGATGATGAACGATGCCTACAGGAAAGAAATAAGGAGCATTGTACATGTACATAACTGTCGAAAGAAAAAGAAAGTAGAAGTTTACATTATTTAATAAACCCTTTTATTCCTCCTTGTAGCCATGTTCAAAATTGGGCAATAATTCAAAATTTCATTTTGCAAAATATTGACAAATAACACTGAGCAACGCAATACGGTAACTCAATTGTTTTCCTTTCATTGATGACGTAAATGCGTGGATAGCGTCTACAAACCAATGAGATAAATAATATACTACAAACCTAAGGCCTGACTCTGAAAGTTAGCAATTTTAATCATGACGTACTGAAAACATTGGTTTTGTTTTCTTTTTACATTGTATATTTAAGAATAGGTTCATGCTTAGCGTGCTCTATCAAGTTATGGATGCACGCGAGAAGTTTGGAGAGCACGAGAGAAGCGTAAGATCGCCTCGAGCAACTCTAGCTTCTTGAGTGCTCTCCAAACGTCCCAAGTGCATCCATAACTCGATACATGCACAGCTAAAAGCATGAACCAATTCTTTTACAACATAGCGAAAGGAAAATAAAAAAAATATATTGATCGCATGACTGAAAGAAAAAAGGCGCGAAAATTATTTACCACCTTATTTTTTAAATTATTTGCCACCTTGGCAAAGCTGTTCAAACCCGCGCTTGATCTGGAAAAAAACGAATAAGCACAATTTACTGAAAATGTCTTCTAATAATTGGCTTTGAAATATGGTATATGCTTTATGCTTCCTTGAAAATGTTCCTAAACATTGTTTGAAGCGGATTGGAACCGAAAATCTCACTACGCGGCTGTAGGAACTAAAACGAGCAAGTTTGTGTTTTTTTCGCATCACGGGTTGTTGTGTGCAAGTTTTGTCGAACTCGGTCTGCTCAATGGAGAAATGGTTCATGAGCTGAAACGGAGACTCGCTGTGCAGTTCAAAAGGCGTTGTTAATTGAAGAGAGAACAACTTATGCTTTCAGTATGGATTGACTTCGGACTTGAAAGGTGTGGACTAAAGATGCGGGTTCTTTAGCGAACGGTCCATGTCAAAACAACAACAAGAACAATTCAACTCGCTTAAACTTATAAAATTAATTTTCTGGAAAGCTGGGTGCTAAAGGAAGAGACTAAAAAGTTAATTACATCGAGTGCAGGTAACGCTTTTTTTAACGTTAATTTGTGTCCAAACGTATTAATTTTTGTAAGACTGCCTTGATTGTTGTTTTTTCAAATCTGATAGCTTTTCGCTCTGTTCGGTCGCATGCTCGGTTCAGTTTGCTTCACAATTCTGCTGAACTGAACTCTTGACATACACAACATTCTCTGCAATTTTACTGCTGTACTTCATGTTGTCTGTTGTTTTATAATAGGTATAATTTCCGTAGAAAACCTCGGACTGTTAAATTTTAGCGTAGCGTGGTCACGAGTAAACTTGTAAACATCGCTCCGCCAAGATAAAAAAAATAACATTAATAAGCCAAGTTTTTTGGCATTTTCATGCAGGCAATGGCAATAAATTAATCATTGAGGTTTGATTTATGTAGACTTTTGCGTCCACACGGATATTTACGATGTTGTTCTCCATTAAAACGCGTTAAAAAGGATTGAGCAAATGAGTGAGCGAGAAAAATTATGCTCAGTACAGTGGCATTTACACACGTCATTTCTATGATAAAAATTTGTCTATACGCACGGCCGCGTGCGTATGTTGAGTTATAGAATGATGCACGCTCGCGCTATTGAATTAGGTTGGGCGAATTTCCTAGCTATGTTATATATATATAAAGGTTGTACCTTGTGGGGGTGAACACAAAGAAGTTTCGCAATAGTAGTATAAACTCAGTTATCCGGCGTTTTATTGGTTCAGCTGGTGTTTTGACGATGACGTTTACGCCGACTCGAGACAGCGTTGATGTTTTTTTATTCAAATTCAACCGTAATGCCGCCTTAAGGCATCCAAAGTAAAAAAAATATTGACAGCTTAATAAATTTGAAAATGTCGTATTGAAATATATAACATTTGGCTTTTAAAGGTTCACCTTCACCCAAAATGCTGTGCGCGCCGTGATCACTTTCTGTGCTGAATTTCGTACAACACGAAATTCACGCTTGAATGGGTGCAACCAATCAGATCACGCGTATGAACATTGGAGCATTCCAAATTAAAAACTTACGATCGTAAGACTTAGGTTAGATTTTAAATTGTACATATTATATATAGTTTTATTTTAAATTCTTAAATATTTTTAGGTAGTATTTAGTGTCCCCAGTTAGTGGTTGTATAACTGCTATTTTAGATTTGACACATGAATAAAGGTTGTTGTTGTTGTTGTTGTTGTCTTTTGGGTGAAGGTCGGCCTTTAACACTATTTAGCTTAGGGGAGGAGGAAGGGCACAAAGTGTTCGTACTGACTTTCAACATTCATAACGTTTTTAATATTGAAGCAAACGCCACCAAACTTTTCTTAACATTTATCTGGCAACAATAAATTGGTATGACATTTAATTGCTCATGTGACTTGATGCTTCCATGGCAAAGAGATTTTGACAACCATATTTTTCAATCAATCAATCCCTTATTTAGCGTGGTCGGTACGCTTAACTTAAGAGATAGTTTCCGGGTATGCCACGAAATAATAAAAGATAAAGGACACAAAATAAAACTTCATTAAAAGCGTATGAATTTAAGATAAGCTGTAATTGAAAATGATTGGTTAGGGTTAGGGTTAGGGTTAGGGTTGGCACCAGTTTGTACTAGCATTCATATAACTTTACAAGTTACCAAAACAGTAACATCAGATCTGTGCTGGGACTGTTTTTATACTATTGCCAATCCCCTCAAATCTTCATCTTCAAGCGCAGAAATAATGTATCATACAGCCAAAACATCATAAAGCTAATTACAGCTTCGAGAAGAATATTTTAAAATGCCGGCTGCAGTTTTTTTACTGCAAAAATGAGCCTAAAATTATCATCATCATCATCATCATCATCATCATCATCATCATCATCATCATCATCATCAAAATAATCCTGACAGATGACGTGACTTAATTTGCAATGTTAAGTATGGTGATATGGCATTTTTTTTTAAACTCAAATGAAGACGAACGCAATGACCAATATCAATATTAGTATGAAGATGACTGATGACCGTTTCCGTTCCTATGGCAAACAAGTAAACAAGTAAACGGTATTGCTGGTAGACAGAGGGTTGTTGAGACTGCTGAGCAAGAACCGCTCAATAATTTTATAACGTACAGTACGTGCTCTACGCTTGCTTAGGGTCATCACAGGGCGCTGCTATTCCGCATGTACGCGGCTGTGTTCTATTACAGCACAGCGCCAGGATAGACAGTCTTGAGCAAGACCCCAAGTAATTTCATAACGAGACTGCTGGAATGTTACGTTAAATAACACTTGTTTTTTCTATTTTTATTTTCTGCGAAAAAAAAAGAATAAGAACCGAACAGTAAATGCTAACATATCTACTTTTAATTAGTTGCAACTGAAGTGGCAGCATAAACCTTTGATAATGCACACAAAAAAAAAACGAAAAGGAAACCCGCCCGCGCGAAAATTAAAGCCGAGTTTTACAATAGGCTATACTAATGACTCGAATAAAGTTGGTTCTTCAAAACTAAATTCTTAAAAAATGAAAAACATTTGCAAATTTGGCGGAACACAAATGTAAACAGGTGTTAAAAGTTGGTCATAACACCTACTTTGAAAATTGTTTATCGCTTCTGCCAGTACGTAGGTTCACTTAATTCAATTCTGCAAGTTAAATCTTCCTGTTGATTTATTGTTATATACTTGACGCCTGGGGCCCCGAAAGTCCCCATTTTTTTAACCCGGAGTAAATAATTTTAAATTCATTCATTCATTTATTTATATTTGAGAATGGTGGTGTAGGTTTTCGCTTGTCAACTTAGAATTTTATTGCTTAGCTTTTAAAAGCAACAAAATTTGTATCTTTATGTTAACATTCATGTACAGTCACATAAAATAGCTTTTCGGGCCCAAAAACAAAAAAAACGTATCAAGAACGAAATCGAAATCGAAAACGTATCAAAAATAGCCCCCTGGTCGTCCTTTGAAAATGAAACTTAATATGCTAATTTGTCTTAAGTTATCATATTCCACCTGTTTGCATCCGGTTGTACCTTGTGAACTGAGTTAAAATTTATTTATCTATTAGGCTCTCCTATATTTATCAACAAGTTGAATAGATTTCCATATACGAAACCTCCATCGAATATAATATAATGGTTTTTTTTTTGGATAATTTTTCAATTTGCTTCCACTAACATTAACGCAGAAACAACAAATTAAAAAGAAATACTTGCTCTGAAGTTGAATCGATTTTCATACACGAATCTTCCATCAAAAATAACAGAATGCCTTTATTTTTTTTTTCTATTTACCAAGAAAAACTCAGGACAAAACAAATGCCGCACAACAAGAAATTAGTATGACAAGTCTGACGATTACAAAATAAAATAGCACTCGTCTGGTTTGAATTCATTACTTTCCTTAACAGCGTGACAGAAACAAAAACAAAAAACAAAAAAGAAAGAAAGAAATAATTACTTTGTAGGTCGGTTTGATGTATGCTAACTACACCTAATTAGAAAAAAAAAATGTGGGACAAAAAATAATCGTTGGCAATATTCCTAAGTGATACTTGATATTCGCCTTAACTATACTACTTACTCAGGCATTTTTGTATATTATTTTTCATGGCTTGAACTTCTTATCCTGCGTAAATAAGTACAATACTAATCAGAATACATCTAAATGTGTGTTGTTGTCAAAACTAAATTTAGTTTAGTCTTCCTAGTGTAATATAAAAAAGGTGGTGTTTAAATTCGTGTATGCATTATTTTAATTCGAACCAAACTTGCAAATTTACCCTCGATAACTCGAACCTTCGATATCTAGAACCAAATTTCTCTCTCCCCTAAAGTTTCGAGTTATCGGGATTCTTTTAGCAAATACCTCAATAAAGGTATCGTGAAGTCCAGTGGAGAGCACAAAACCTTTCAACAACCAAGCCGTTGTACGCAGACTACATCTTCTAGCAATATCATAAGGACGAGTAATATCAAAAACCCATAAGTGGGTTGAAACGTGTAACGCGCATTCACAGCTTCCGAATATTCATTTTTTGCTTAGTGCCATATTTGGAAACCCCTCAGTCCCTCGTGATTGGAAGCAAGTTGTTCTAGCGAATTGAATTGTTTAATATTTTTATCTTGATTTCCCAAATATGGCGGCTGTAACAACTTGTTAGCAAATAATCGGAAGCTTGTTTTGAAGCGTACAAGAATCAGTTGCACGTTTCAACCCACTTATGGGTTTCTGGTGATATAATGTATCAGCTCTACGTGTTAAATGTCATTAACGTACTGACTTAAAACAATACGCCAAATTAATAATTAAACAGAGCTTAAGATTCGCATCCGGTCTTAGCAAAAATATAAATGCTAACTTCTATGATAAGATGAATATATTCTGAAGCCCTGTAAAGATCCGGGAGTGAAAAACGGATGGCATTTCATAGAAACATTATTTTATGAGGTGAGTCTATATCAGCTCTATTAGACTGTATTGGCAGCCTGAGTCTACTAATTGGCTATAGGATCTACATAAATAAAGATATGTCCATTTTCCCCCAAGTGTAAATTTGCCGTGGTTTTCAGACCAGTTAACAAACTACGCAAGGATTTTGCTCCTGTTGTCGGAAAAAAATGTTTAAGATAGCCGATCACAGTTTTGATTGGTTGTGAGTATATGTCATTCGTTAGGGCATTATGTGAGAAAGGTTGCAGCTTGGAAGCTGAAACTTGGCAAAAGGAAAATATAGTGATAAAAGATTTTAATTAACGGCTAAAATTTTCGCTTTGAACTGTTTCCATGGCAACGTGGATGATTGAAAACAACCCTAAAATTTCACTTTGTATATGGTTTACGTAAAATCCAGTCATTAGATTTTGTCATGCACCTGCACACAGCTTACACTAAATAATTCTTATTGTTTAAAATTGGCTCGACCAAAATTTTAACAAACGGTTTTTTAAATATTCAAGAACATGGATGCCCAGTCAGTATTGATCGTGTCACAGAATTCCTTTGTTAGACTACTGGCCCCGGTTGTTCAGAAGGTGGATAGCGCTATCGACCGGATAAATCACTATCCAGCGGATAACACAAAGGATTTTGCTAACACCTATCCACTGGATAGTGATTTATCCGGTGGATAGTGCTATCCACCTTTTGAACAACCGGGGCCTGTTTTATAATACGGTGGCTTCAAAGGGACATCAATAAATCAAACACTGACACTGACGACTGACCACTCGTCATGCCGCTGTAAGAGTCGAAGAGTTGTATAGCCGGTTACACTGATCAAAATATTGCTTAGCACAAGAGAGTCAAATTCTTTATGCAAGCAAGCTTTTTTAGATCAAAGCTGTGATTGAGCTGCGAGTGACAGCGCGAACGGCAAGAGTGAAGTAGATTGTTTGTATCCAGTATCATATGGAACTCTTTGTAGAACGAGACAAAAAAGCAATAGGCACTACTCCTATTCAATGACCGATACAACATTAAGCGAGCTATTGGCTCAGTGTCGTTGAATGTCAACTGTAGCGATGAACTAAGGGACGGACCATTAGAAAAGTGATGGGGGGTGGATTTCAGCTTGCACGAATTTTTTTTAAAAGAACTTAAGCCTTACATTACTCAAACTCGAACTCGAACTCAAACTCGAACTCGAACTCGAACTCGATCTCAAACTCGATCTCAAACTTGATCTCAAACTCAATCTCAAACTCAGATTACACCAAATTGAAGAAACGTGTACCCGTGCAAAGCATAAACCATGAACGATGAGACCGAATGGGATTCTTGGGAAGCAGCATTGGCAAGCTAGTACATACATACATAAACTTTATTTTAACTCGAATTTAAGCGTAGCTTGTGAAGCTAATTTCTTCGAGTAAAATAACATATAAGAACGCAAAAAATAAAATTTACAAAAAAAAAATAAATAAATATTTACATTTCTTGATAATCAAGATGTTTTCCTTGCTTGAGTCATTTAAGAGCATGATTTATGCATCCTGTGTTAATATAATGTATATTCTGTCACAGACGAAGATTAATTTTTCCAACTTCCCAGTAAACCTTTGGGTCGCATCGTTCATGGTTTATGCTTTTCACCCGACAACGTTTCTTCAATTTGGTGTATCAGAAAAAAAATGTTTGATTTATTGATATCCCTTTGAAGCCACCGTAATATGGCTTTGAAGCCACTGTAGTTTTACTGGTTTTAATTATTTGAAATGCGATAAAAATAAGCATAATTCTGACAAATTTCATGAAATTTAAATGAGTGGATTTTGAGAAATTGTTGTTTGTGTATATTGTTTACAAAACGGAGCTGTCTCGCATTCTTTCTAAAAAACCCGCGCCGTCACGCGAATTGCCGCTGACCGCCCGCTAAACTGTGTTCGGCCACCTTCTTAGTCAAATAGTCCAAGAAAGTATTTTTTTGTTCATTTAATCTGACGCTGGGCTTTTCCTTTTAATTTTCGGACATGGAAAGTAATATCGTAAAAAGGGTTGTTGTTGTTCATCGTGGTGAACACACTAGTAAAGAAGTATTCTTCGTTTGTCTCACGATGTAGTCACTTCCGATGTGGATCGCGACGTTTCGACTGCATACTGCTAGTCTTCTTCAGGCGATGGGGTCGACTGGTTACGCGTCACCTTATGAAGCACGATGCTCTGCTGTGATTGATTGGTTTTCAACAGCTGTGACTGGCGCATTTTGATCCTCGTTGTTTCGGCGAACTGTTCCCTCGGCGGTCCGTAGTCGTACGGCTCTCCTGTTGTTGTGTTTCTTGATCGTGGGCATCCATGCTTCTGGAATTTCTATTCCACTGTCCCTGTTGATGTTGTTAGGGTTAAGTCTTATGTGGATCGCCTCTTTGACCCTGCGTGTGTACCAATGAGGATCACGATCAATAAACTTTACTTCATTCCAAAGCGGGTGGTGTCCGGTGTTGTTGGCGTGCTCTGAAACGGCGGAGGTCTGGGTACGGGCGAATCGGATGTCTCGGTCATGCTCTTTTATTCTGTCTTGCATAGGTCTTCCAGTCTCACCGATATAAACTTTACCGCATTCACAGGGAATTCGAAAACGTATAATTGCTAAAAGTAAGGCTGTTAATTTTCCTCGTCATTGAAGAAAGTTCCCTAAATTTAAAGATACGGGGGGGGGGGGGGGGGGGGGGGGGGGGGGGGGGGGGGTGGGGGCTAGGAATTTGGTGAAAAACTAATTGAACTGAAATGCCGGAGATCTATCTTTCCTAAACAAGATTGAAAAGTTAAAAGCTTTAATTGTTTTGGAGACAGATGGGAAAAAGTATTTTAAAAAAAATAATTATTAAAGACCGCTCATTGACTATTGAAATGTTTCTGCCATTACTCATTGAATTCATCCGCGCAAGCTGTCGCGTTTGATCACGTGCAATATAAATGCGTAATATTGAGGTATTTTTGTTTTTATCATATGTGAAAGACGCGCGCAATTGATTCGATTCTGCAGGTTTGAGTCTTTTACGCTTTCATTTCTTGTTAAAGCTTGTTTGGTTGTCTTTAAGTTTGTTGGTATTTATTTTTTATACCTTCGAGGAAACGTAAACGAAAATGTTGCCAGTTTTCTTTGGCAAAGTTAAACCGCTTTGGCGATCGCGGCTCCTATTTTAAGCATGCTGCGTCCAATCAGGCTCATATTTTTGTTTCGTTTGGGAACTGACCATTCCCCGCTGGTACGGTAAACGGAAAATGGGCTTGATCCAAATCTTCTACGCAAGTCTACGGCCCACTTGTTTTTTATTGATTGATTGACATTTGTCGAATCAGCCTACAGGTTATGTGATATATTTCCCCAAAAAGATCAAATAAAACCGAGCTAGGTGAAAAATAAACAACTAAATTAAACAAGGGGAGAACCACATATTACACCTTTGTATTTGTTTAATCTACCCCTTGTATTTATAAATTAAGATCCAAAAATTCGATAACTGTTCCTGAAGGAATCTTCTACACCAGTAATAAATAGCATTGTTTCTGGCTAATCCTCTGGTTAAAATTATTAGCAAAAACTGTGCCCTCTTTAAACAAAGAGGCCATTGGAATAGTACTATTTAAATACCTGTAGCTATGAATTAGCATTATTTTAATGACATAAAAGAAATGAGTTTCTTTTAATTAGTACTGAATAAATAGTTCTCGCGCCAGCCAATTCAACACACCATTTATTGGCAGTCTTTAAAATATAAGTAGTAACGCTAAATTTATATTATTTAGATGATTCAGAGCGAATCCTTATTCAACGGATGATTCGGAAAAATTATCTCGAAGATTCAGGTTTGCAGAAATTGGGTAAGACTTTTATTTTGGATTTTATATCCAGTTACATTTAGAAGTTAAGAAAATGTGATGTGTGTCGTTGCTTGTTGGCCGTAATTTTATGAATGCGGTTCTGGCTTAAAACGCGACGAAGATTCCTCGTTTACTTTCATCGAAGCGTAAATATAATGAATTGTAATTTAGACAAGAACCAAACCTGAACAGTGTAGAATCAAATATTGATGATCAGTCAATGTTTGGTCCAATTAAGAGCTACTGTCTAAGCGACAGGACGCTCTAGTGTAAGCACTAAAAAAAAACGTCTCAACTTCAACAATGCCATATTTTATTTATCTTTACAAAATAGAATTAAGACACTGAAATTTTAGCACCTATAAGTCATACGAAACGGAAAAGATGAAAAATCAGTTGAGAAGATATGTTTTTATTTTTCTTGAATGGCCGTTTACATCTTACAACTCTAATTGTTTTTGTGTATGAAGAAAAATATTCATATTTTGCCGGCGTTGTTTTAATTTCAAGACGAAAATGTAACTATTCGTTATTTTCAGAGTAGAATAGCTAACATAATGACGATCCAAATCACCAAACGACTGGCTCAATAACTGTTGAAAGACATTGAAAGCGCCAAGCACACGTCCGGGGCTCACGCTTAGCGCTCTCAAAGCGTTGTGTCAACGTAAAAAAAACACGTTCGTATTCGCCTCAGTAAAGACTTCATAAAAAGGAAATTGAACTAAAAGGTTAGTAATTATAGTATTCGTCATTCGTTGAATGACTTGAATGGCCTGTTTAAGTCACTCAAATAATTTCTAGGAAGTAATGTTTCCATAGAACTAAAATTAATTTTTAATATCTAATATTCAAACTTAATCAGTGGTTGATTGGTCAATAACGATAAACAAAACGCCGGACCATAATTAAAAAATATTGGCTTTTATTTTTATTAGAGAAATCGCTTCCTTTAATCTTTCCTTGTGGGCAAAGAAAAAATAACTAGTGATGCAAGGAACTATGAGCGCAGTATATCCCTAAAGGTGTATTTATCATAAAATTGGCACGATTTCTTCACTTTGAATCTTCTGTAAATATCAATAGCCGCATAACACCCGGGCAGAACCATGATTGCCACGTCGACCTACGAGGTCAAGTTTGACTGCAAACATTCGCTCCAGCACCAGCTTGGAAACAGTGAATTTCAGATAACTTGACACGTACTAGATTTGAAACTGCCGCTGCTATGGTAAGCATTCAAAACGATCCTTGCCCATTTTCATTTCACAGTCAAAGAGTTAAATTATTTGGTGGTTCTACACAAGGGCATCTAAGTACAACCTAGGTACACTTAAAACCAACTTTGAATGTGAACGAGTAAAAAACACGTACCTGAATCCTATTTGGTGACCGGCATGGAAAACGTGTCTTTTTTCAAAGAAGACGAAATACGCCACCAAGTATGATCCATACCACACTTGATAACTCACGTGACCAATAACCACCACGGAAGCCAACTGAAAGCCGACGTGCAGCGGCGTAAAACATTGACAGTGATTGACAACTGATGTTTCTGATGTTTCAAGTAACATAGTTTCTCATCAGGTGTGAACCCCAATTTTCTGAAATGCGCTTAAATGACGCTCTTGTGAATGACTTGGTCGATCATAGCCAACCTGACAGATAGCAATTGAAAGTCGTTAAAACTGAGGCCAAAACTATTACATATTATTCTCTGATCTGGATGAAGACATTTTAATAAGAACGTATGCGATAGCTAAATTAATACACTTCTGCCCGAGATTATAGTAAACGTTTTGAAAATATCAAAAGGATGACAATCTGCCAATCTGCGCACACCCCCACCAAAACTTCTCAGGAGAACCCCCCCCCCCCCCCCACCCCCACGGGAATGTTTCAGTTCCGTGTCACTATTTATGTAAATATAAGTTCGTTCTAGTTTATATAATGTCTTTGCTGAGGTAAATTAAGCGAATGGTATACGGTTCAACATTTGTTGCACAACAAAGGATGTTACAACTTGTTGCTGAGTAGAAAACACATTCAGCATTTGCAGTCGTCGTCAACAATAAACAAAATGTTAACGCTATTTCTCTTCAATTTTACTTTAGATCGGCTGCCAGAGAACTTACAACTATAGAATAATTTTTTATCATCCGCTTATTTTCCGTTCACAGAACCCTCTTTCTCTATTGCGCTAGTTATCTAATTGCCAATATGACGTTATATTCAATCCTTTTTTTTTTTTCAAAAACAAGATTAATTGTCAAATGCAAAAAAAGACAGTCACTCAAACAAAAACAAAAAATATTATATTAATTTTAGATAAATATCCAATTATATTCAATTAAAAATACTCTTACAGTAAATATACTAGATTACTTCATGGGCAATGCGGGCGTACGGTATTTACGCACGAGTTGGTTCCAGTATCAGAAATCGAACGAGCGAAGCTTTGAGAGCGAGTGAGAGTGAGTGCGTAAATGCCGTACAAGCACTGCCCATGTTGTAATATTTGTTTATTTTGTACATAGTGAGATTTGCGATTGGACGAAACGTTTTTTTCACGTGCGAGAAAGTTGTTTCGCCATTCTGATTGGCTGGGAACCCCGAATGGGGTTTTCACACGCCAAATTTCAATAGAAAATCTCAATAAGTATGAAATAATAGATGTAGCCCAACTCAGTATCAAACGAATAAAAAAAAAGCACTTTAAACAAGGAACAATTAGGCGCTGGAAAAGATATGGGGAAACGCCTTTTCTTGAAGCCAAGCTACGAATGGGTACTGAACAATGGCCTCTTTCCCAACACCCAGACAACCATTGAATACATTCTTTAAAAATACAAGCCAGAGAAAAGAAAAAAGCCAATCCGCAAGGAAATATTTTATTTTGTTACTTTTTCAAGGTTAAAGGCAAAGATTCACTGGTACTTCAGAACAATACGTCGCCATCTTCTTGCTGTGAAATTGCGATTTAGTGTTCATGTGCTGCTATCAATTTATCATCAACAAAAGTGGTTCTTCCTCGGCCTTCCCTGTAGTGATGTATGATATTTGTTGTTACTTTTTTTTCGGTGAATGCGCCATTCCTTTTTGCAAAGTAAATAGTCCTTTAGTGCTGTATTTGTTATTATTGAAACACAAGCAGTAATGTTAGAGAGCAAACTGAAAAACATCCAGAACATCAACCACTCTAAACTGGTGTCTATTCAATCAGAACTTTTGTCTTACAGCGTCTGATAAGCAAATTTTAAAATATTTGACAAGTACAGTACTGTGATATCAAACCTTTTGAAGGTACAGCTCGAGTTTGTGTTGAGTGAGATATTTTAGAGAATCGCGTAATAACAATACAATCAAACAAACACTTCATTTAAATGCGTCATCAAAGGACATTATACTCTGACCTGTTGGCGCATTGTGTGTTTTAATAATATTAGTTTTAGATAGTGAGTAGTGATTGTATCTAAGAAAAAGTGAAGTGAAGTAGCAACATCCGAGCAGAAAATTCCATTACAAAAATCCCGCATACAGAAAACTTGGAAAACCTTAAACCATCGTTTTGGCCATAATGGGAAAGACTTGGGCCTACGCTGTTGAATATGCAAAATATTTATTCCGTACGTGTATCCAAATACTCCAACTTGTCTCTCTTTTCGGAGAGTATAAGATGATGATCCCTTATTAATGGCCCTTATCATCAGGGTATCGAGTGGCATACTTTTTCACCCAATTACCCACGCTCAACAACTCAGTTATTCCAATCACGCCAAGACGGTCGAACCTTTTCTGAGACACCCAAATAACAACACTAGCAATACGATTCAGGGTGGGCTTTACACACCAACCTCAGTCTCACTAAACGACAATTAGCAATCGACTGACAGCCTAAAGAAAGCTGACCGGCTATATCTCTCATTTTCTCGGTAAGTGTTTTAGTAATACTTCTTCGTGTAAGACCCTCACTATTACTAAAGGATTAGGCAGCATCATAGCAAAAGATCAAATTGCTGTAGTTATTCGCTATTGTTTTTGTGTTTTTCACTATGGCATTGACCGGCGAATCATTGTTTGTTTAAAAAGTCAGTGAAGCAAATGACTCTAAAATAGAACTCAGTAAATCAATTCAACTTTGGTGATGGGCATTGCTTGTGGTAGAAAGGTTTGTGTTATCCTATAACTATCTATGCTCTGATCAGGTAATCTCTGTCTTAATGCACATGTCCATCAGTTCTAAAACATTATTTAATACATTGTTTACTTGCCACTAGTTTAACAAGACTGACAACAACCATAATCCCTGTTGAACTTAATTACAAAACAAATGCATAATATTTTACACGTACGTGGCAAAGCACGGTACCCAAGAATTTGGAGTTAAGAGTCACTTAAACTCCCTCCACTTTTAGTGTCTCGGAATTTAAAAAATTGGCTCTCGGGAGATCCAAAATCTAAACCTTTTTACATCCAGAGTCAATGCTTACGTATTTCTAAATATATCTTTAGAAGTTTTAAATATGTAGATAAATTAATTCCTATTAATAAGTGTGATTAAACGATTTGACTGATAAAAAAGCAAGGCTGATGATGAACGGTACGGAATATATATTTGTTAAATATCCAAATATAGTCATTTCCATACCGTTCACGATCAGCCTTGACAGCCTTTTTTTTTTTATTAAATCGTTTTAGATCCTTTACTACAGGATCCGGTGCTTCTATTTCGTCTTACGGTGTGTCGTTTAGGTTATTTAAATTTTTGTCATTTCCCCAAAAACGTTTTTTACACACATGATGATACGTGCAGGACAAGCTTCGACCGTGCGGTTCATAAAATGCAAACATGCAAGTCGTATAGAGTAAATACTACTTGACTGTGTGTTTCTTAATGAAGTTTATATAATAAACAAGAATCCCCCATTGCGGGTCATTATTCAGACTGATCTCGCTATTCATACCATTGCTTCAGGGGGTAAATGTCTTCGCAGATAAACACATTTGTTGTCTTCCGACCCATTATTAAATGATCGACTTGATATGGGTAAATGTTTATTATTTGGTCACGTTTTAAGTGCTTATTAGCGTGTTCTTCACTGGCTACTGGAAGTAAAATGGGGGAGAATGAAGATGCTATTTTTAAAATTAAGGTCGTAAATTTCGGTCACATACAGATATTTTAATAAGTTCTAACTTTCAGTTTTGCCGCGATGACAATTAACTAGATATTATTTATAATATTTTAAGTTACAATATTTAGCTTAATTATAATATTTAATGACATTTCAAAAATTAATTTTGTTTTATAATCAAAACCCAGCAATTGTTCATGACAGAAGTTTAGCATATATATCCTTCAAAATCAGAGAAAACTATAGCAGTCATTGAATTAATTGTATGGTTGCTTATCGAGATGGAAGCCTGCTGGAAAACAAAAATGGGGGCCAAACATGCTGTGTGTCAAACTTTACCGGCTGCGTTACCACTAGCAGCATTAGCAATGATACACGCTAAACGTTTGACCTCGAAAGATCAAATCATTCAAATCTGGACTCACTTCATGTGATAACTCAATTATACAGATATCATTTTCTAAGAGTTCTTTTTTTTTCAACATTCCAGTAGACAGAATAGATTGCATTTCATTCAAGTTATTTCTCTTTGAAGGGTGGCACGATTTATGCAAAAATGAGAGAAATTCAACAGAAACCGACAAAATACATCAAACCGTTGGTGAATATCGTTCCATACACACGGTACGGAATTTGGAGACAACGCAATTTCGCTTCCCATATTTCAGATATTTTTACTCTGTGTAGTGAGAAACTAAATTACTGATAGGGAGACATACCCATACATGTAATCTTGTAAAAACGGATTGTTGCTGACATGGACCTAATTTTGGATTCTTGATTATGTCACCACAGAACCCATTTGGTCATGCTGTGATTCAGTCAACGGATAACATGAGCATCCAGAACAGTTTAACTTCTATCCTGAATAGTATAATGTATTACATTTTACTACTTAACTTAGACAACAGAACACATTCTCAACGACAGGTGTCAATCTTTTTCTGACTGTGTTAGTCTGTACCACTAATAAGTGGGGGTGTAGAAAATGGGGCCTAAAAACAATATCAAATTAAAATGTTTAAAATATATTGATTACAAAAATTAATCAACAAAGTAACTGATTCCTTCTGCATGGATTCTTGTTTGTTTCCGACATCACGTTTCATCACTGGTAACTCAAATCCAATTTCAATTTAAGCACTTGCATTACTCTTGTTCTTATATTTCCAAATTGCCTTCTAATTCATCTGTAAACATCTCCGGGAACTATTCGTTAAAGCAGGCTTATGCATCCTTGACGGTGGGTTATGTGGACACAGTCATATCTAACACCAGCTATGTATATAAAAAAGCATAAAATCATAAAGCATGGGGAGTAAAGGATTGAAGATGTCAGATGGCAGCCAGCTCTACTAATTATGTAAATGATTAACTTTAAATTACCGTATCCATCATCGAGTTAGCTACCATTAATGATATAAAAAGGTTGATATGAATGGGAAATGAGCTTCTTCGCAACTAGCTTCCATATCTTAGTTATTGAAGAAAAAGGCACATAATCGAACTAATGTTTTTATACCCTTACTGGCTTTCATTTCGGTTAAGACCCTGTCACACTATTACGTATGAGAGAAACGTATGAGTTGCGTATTAAAATTCATAAAATAATTTTCATACGCACAAAATGCCCTTGAAAATACAGAATTGTTCGTATACTTATCGTATTGAACCTATGAGTAGCGTATGAGTAGCGTATCGCCTGCGTATGGCCAGCGTATGACCAGCGTAAGTCAGCGTCTGTCTAGCGTATGAGTAGCGTATGAACTGCGCATGTCCAGCGTACCGCTACCACATGACAAAGAGCCCATATAAGTGGCGGTCTTTCTACATTGCAGCATCGTCAGGCATACGCCAAGATGTCTATATACGTTGCAAATACGTCAGACATACGTTACAATTACATTACTTCATGCGCTATCAATACGCTAGCAGCTGTACGTTACACCTTCATGCCAGCGTATGTCAGCGTAAACGTACCTCTAGCGTAACCCTCGCGTATTCAGCGTATGCCAAGCGTATGTCTAGCGTATGCTTAGCGTATAAACCATACGTCCGAATACGCACCAAATTTTAAAGCATGCTTAAAAAAAATTCCGCTTCGCCGTATGCCAGCGTATGCCACCGTATGCGACCGTGCTTGAAATGTATACAACCTATGCCTAACGTGCCCCTAGCGTATGCCAGCCTATACCAGCGTATCAGTGATATTTTTCATACGCTGGCATACGCTAGTAGACTGCTAGTACGATACGCAATAGTGTGACAGGGCCTTAAAGCACAGTTTAGACCAAAAAAAACCCAAATCTTTGTGAAGAAACGTTTAAACTGTAAACGGTAAAAGACACAATGGATTGCTTTGGGAATCCTATTAAAAAACATATTATTTCTTGATATTCAAGATCTTTATATCGTAAAGCGTTAATTAGATTGTTATTTAGGCAAGCTGAAAATAAGTAAAATTTCCCTGCTCTCCCAGAAGACCATAAGGTTGCGTCATGTCGTTCGTGGTTTATTCTTTTAACATTAACCTGATAAAGTTTTTTTCGTTTTTTATCTCGTTAATGCGCATGCGCATTAAGCGAGATTTCGAAATTACGAGATAAAAAAGGGGCAAAAGCTGTTAACAAATTTTTGTGGACTTTTTTCCGGGGGGGGAGTTTCTTCTTTCTTCTTCATAGAAGCTATATTAGGGCATTGAGGATATGGTTGGTTAAAGCGGTTAGGATTTCAAGAAGGGCGTCACATACCGTCACTAAAATATTTGAGGAACACCCCCGGTCCTATTGTTAATTTCCCTAGGGTATTGGGATGTCAGAACTTGTGATGAACTTGTCATATTTCACATTACGTCACCGCAAAGATATTAAAGTTCTTAGTTTCGATATCTCACGTTACGTATCAATATATCAAATTTTCAATCATTTGTCGTAAAGCCATTCAAGCTGCTTTCGAGAATGGTAAAAATAGGTCAAATACGTTTTCTTGGGAAACGTAGTTTGAGAATTTCACGGTCTATTTTTACGAATGGAGACGTTATTGGATGGGAAAGTTTGTGTTTTAATATGAGCGATATGGCAGAGCAAAATAGCATGAACTTTGCGTTTGTATGCAATAGTATGGGAAAGACGTCATAGTTTTATTGGTTTAGCTACCGTGCACAAGGAAATTTTGACTGAATTTGTTTTGCGGGAGGAAATTTTTGTGCGCGGTCGGGACAGCTTAAATTTCTGCTGGGAGGAAATGTTTGCGGATTTCTGGTCAAGTATAAATAAAATCCAAGGCATCGGTATTAAATAATTTCACTTCCTGACCGGAGGTTTTTATAGTTCTCCTAGTTATATGGTTGCTGTTCTGGCGCCAATATGAACATAAACAACCAGAAAACTAGTGAGTGAATTATTGTACGTTGTTGTAAAAATGTATCAGTATTATGATAACAGTCTCTGGTTCTTTTGAGGACGTGTGTGGAGTTGAATCGGGAATACAGATGACTGTTGTGCCGGTCGCCTCGGAGTTATGATAGCAATATATTCACTGTTGAATAGTTCTTGTTAAGCCGATATACATCATTAAAACAAGTAATTTTTTCTGCGCGAGTATATTTCTGCGGTGGAAAATTTAATACAAAATAAAGTAATACTGCATAATAATGCAACAACGGACAACCTTGCCTGTATCTCCGGCAGATCAGAAAAAGGTTTTGAAAAATACTGCGGTCAGGAATCCCGCATGTTTGATTACTTTAGTACAAATGTTATAATTTGAGAAATTGGGGCGCTAAGTTTCATGATGTCACTTTCCGGGAAACTTGATTAAAGTGTACAGCTATCATGCTGGAGATTCAAATATTTAAAACCGTATGTAATGATGCTATACTTCTGACAATGGAGATACTGCCTAACTCCGAGAAACACATTACACTTACACGTGAAATAAACTCTGAGGAGCTATTAAAAAACAATTGCAAGATCCCACTATTCCAATATATGACTATCGCATAAGACTTGGATCTTAATAGAATATTTTACGAAATTTTACTGCGGTCGTGACCCCGGGGGTCGTCAAGAAGACACTGTCAACACTATATTTTGAGGTTTAAAGCAGACCCATAATCTCTAATAGTTACTAAACACATGATACCGGAAATAGAAAACTCTCGACTTTCGAATAAAAAAAGACAGAACTACTATATATTCGCAAATAACCCATTCATGTATAACATTAACTTATGCAGCCATTTCTTTTTCAACTCTCCACAAAAGAAAAATCACTGTCCGCTTCACTTTCCAAAACATTTCATATCGATAGCGATAACAACATACAACAACTGCGTGAAATATTTCCTTTAACAAGAATTGACAACTAAGCGGAAAACAGATATTTCAGCCCACCCACATTTGACGTCTGAGTTATCAAAAGTTTCTTTGCCGCCGCTTTTGTTGATAATTTTGTCCGATGGATTATGAATGTTTTGCGATACCTCGTTATCTTTGTGGAATGTCCGGTTTCCGGAAGATAATAAAAGAACAGGAATGAGCGAATCTCAAAACTGTAAAAATGAAATTAACGTTGGAAAAATATATATTTGCTCAATTCTTTCTTTGAGGAATAGAGGAGTTCTAAGGATATGCACTTTTTTGTCTTGACTTCCTGACTGAATTTAAGTCTTAAAATAGCAATGAATATGCGTGAACGGACTCTGATCGATCAATGACAGACATTGTAGCGACCATAGGTCATGGATCAGTTCTTTTCTTCTTTAAAATCTCCGTAAAATTCTTAGATGTTTATATCTTTTTTTATATATAAAGATCTTCAAACGCGGATAAGCGTAAACATTTATCCGATGCGTTGTGGCACACATCAAAGATTTAAATTGGATGATCCCACAGGCAGATGATCGTGATGTGAGTGACATCAAGTTACAGATTCGAAGCCAGTGCACAGTAATGAAATATACTAGGTAATAATACGATTTGTCACGGAATTGATAAGCGATAGAAAAATCGAAAATATTACACTACACATTACACAAAGTCTTCTCACCTTTACTTTATTGTCTCTTGATGTATCCTGACCGGTTTAAATGCATTTTTACAACTTTTGTCACTCGCCCCACTATCCACTATAAAAGAAGGGAAGGCTGGAGACCTCTGAGCGAACCCTCGCCACGCGAAAGCCAATAAATTCTAAACAATTCAACTCAAGCTCCCCGAATTGCCACCAGTGAGGCCGCAGGTTAAATGTCTACCCGTGCGATTCGTGCTAGCTTCCAAATTCCCTTTCACGGTCTCTAAAAGGGCTCCGTTTTGGAGCGATTCTGGCCATCTTTTTGTACCACGAAATTCGAATACTAAAGCTTAGCGACCGCGTCACAGAGACAAAATGACATTCACCCGAGGGGAGGGTCGTTACTTTTGCCCTCGCGCAAATTGACACCGTCGGGGGAGCCGGTGCGTGTAATTCGAACGGAAACCACACGCGTGACCTGTCACTTATTTGTCTTTATTTGATAAAGTGCAATTTTTCATCAAGATAAAAAGAAAAGTCTCTTTTTAAAATAAAAATGCTCGAAGGAAAATTATTAAGCTTGTTAAAACCAATTTGCGCCAAAAAATCAAAAATCAAAGGTCACGGATATGTATGTGTATACCGGGAGTCTATAGGGTGTACTCTAACTGCACGTCCGATCCAAGAGAGAGGAAGATAGGGGCCTTGGGAACGAGGTTGGTAGACGTTTCAATAACAAATTGATCATTACATGTAAAAGACCGTTGGCCGTCGGGTGTTGATATGAACGATATGGTCAATAATGTTTAATTTTATTGGTAAATTGCACAACCTTCTAAAGTCGCTGTCGTAATTTGTCGCTGTTCAGAACGTCTCATGTCGGCAATTTTCGGGGCCACGTCGCTTGTCGTTTTTACCAAGGCTTCTTTAAGCCGAGATGTTTTGAAAACAGCTTCGGCTATAAAAGGAAACGAAATCTAATCACCAGCTCTATTCCCACAAGAGACACCATTCTGCCCGAAGGTACACAATTTTTTAGTTGACGGAAAAAGCGACAAGTAAAATATTTTCATTTGCCTTTTTTACAATAGTCTACCTTAGTGAAGTATTTAGATAAAACATTCCTTTTTTACTGAAGTCTTTTTACTGAACTTATTCACATGCACAAAGTTCTTGTTTTGTCTCATACATCCACATATACACTGCACATATTAATTGGCTGTTTAAAAACATTGCTAGTAAATCAATTTTAATCCCAAATGAAAATCGTTGCAATATGTTTTAGTTTTGTTTAAATATCAATAAATAAAGATAGTAAATATTTTTTAACCTTCGAACATCTTTCCCAAATTTCGATTGATAGGAAAATCGCCATTGTAGTGCCATACAAGTCATTGCTACTAAAATACTGTAACTGATACAAAACATAGAAAATTAACTAAGTAAAAGGGCTCTCTAAAGATAGATTGAATCTAAGTAGTTTTGCCACCCCCATCCCTCCTCATAATTTCCCCCCGTAGCAACCAAATTGGCCTCGGCTCATTACTCGTGGCGAAGCACACGAGTTGTAAATCCGGCGTTGACTTTTCTTGTTTTTCTTTTTTTCGTGTCACATTAGCGCATGCAAATTTATGCACGCATATTTAAGTCTCTATCGACGACTATATGGCTTTCGGCCATGAAATACATACCGTAAAATCTCTCCGTGTGTGTACTCGAGAAGCAAGATAAAGAACTACTGCGTACAACTGCACACTTTCAAGACAATTCAAGGCGTTCATGGATGGATAGGCCGTTTAATATTGTGTTCGCTGCTTATTCCTGTGGGATTTTTGCTCTGGCAAGTTCTGTGTTTTGTATATTAAACTTGCCATTTGCTTAGGACGCTTAGCGATCAAGCTCCGGGTCGAGTTTAAGTGTCAGCTACTGAATCTAGTGAATGCAGTGTGGTCTTACTTTTAAACCCGTGTATACGTGAAAGCATGATGAACAGGCTATCGGCAAGGGTGTTTAAATAAAATTCACTCTCTCACTCACTCACTCGCTCCTTCCATCAGCTGTAAACTTAGTGAGCAAATGCTTTGTTACGAACACGTTTCGTAACAGGAATTCAACGTGAATCCAACGATAACAATAATTAATTTGATGTAAACGAATATAGACAACAATAAGGTTACAGATGTTTCGCATTTGGAGTTTTTAGTGCAACATTGAAATCGATCTAAAAGGATTTTGCAACCTAAACACGCGTTCTGATGCGTATCTAGATTAAAATAATAAAATTTAGTCCGTAGGCAGTATGTGCTCTTGGACAGCGCAGTGATTGAGTTTGTGGCTCAGTCCCGGACGGCTCGAGTTCGATTCTCCAGAGAGTCCTTTTTTTTTTTTCTTTTTTTTTTTTTTGCTTTTTTCGAACTGGACATTATGAAAGTGATGTACTATATTTTTCGTTCGTCAAAAATCCTTACGTTTTATTAAAAAAAATATATATCGAACTGTGTCAGTGTGAAAACGTAAGCGTACGGCAATATTGCGTTACGCGTTAGCATTTTTTCTTCTCGGGTTGGCTCTTAGGAGCCTTTGATTAGACATAATTTCAAGCTTATGTTTCTCTGTAAAAGCACTCAAATCACTTGGGAATCAATGCTGCAATAAGTTAAAGGCGCCACGAGTTCAAGCTGTGTACAGCTTCTTGTTCGCTTAATATAATCAAGTTGAAGTTTCCCCTCAGCTGTAAAATGAAGACTATTTTGAACAAAATAAATACGCTAAATTAACATGAAAATTATTTACATTCATACTCGTGATTATTTTGTTGCTCATGACTTTTATTGAAATAGAGCCCTTAAGTCCTCTATGACTGCAATGTCTAACTCTTCGATTAGACCTACAGGTATTTTCAATCTTTCAACTTCAATAAACCATTTAGCAGCTTTACACATATTACCTATCACGTCTTTACTACATTTACCTATCAAAGGCACCCAACTTTTCCAATTCTTGTTGTTGTTGTTGTTTTTTATTAACCTTACATTCTCTCGCATTAACGAGATGGCTTTAAGAGCCCTTTGATTCTCTCATGGCATTACTCCATTAAGAGTGCTTAAATAACCATAGAATATAAAGGTATTGATCTATTTTTCGGTCGATATGTGGTGATGAGTTGTCAACAAAAGAGGTTGTACGTCAATCTTTTGTTAAGGTTCTGTTTTCGCTTCTGGTTGCTTGTCCTATCTGCGAAAAAGAATTTTATAGTTTATTCGTATATCAAGTAACTAAGTTGGGATACAACATTGATTACGGTCATAATTTCGCTAACATAGTTTCTTAGAACAGAAACACATTGAATTTACTTTATTCATTTATCTAATTAGATACTTTATACTTTATGCTTCATATTTGATTATATGGCATTATTTACATATTTATAATTATAAACAAAGTAATTTTTAAGGTGGCTCGATAGGCTAAAAATTGTGAATTTTGGCAGCTTTATGAATTACATTCCTTTGTATTATATATTTTAGTGTGTCAAACAATGCACTACTTTTGAAACCTGTAATGCGGCTGAAGAATTAAATAAGATGCATTATAATTGTATCATCATGCAAAGTACATCTATTCATATTTATGAATGGAACAATATTACAAGTTGATTTAAAAAGTAATAATGTTTGTTCCGTTATTCTTTGTCAGTAATTGAACTGTTTTAATCATACTAAACTGAGCGTATGTATAAGAAAGAGAAAACAACTCTCATTGATTCTCTGCTGCCGTGGATAGCAGACGTGACAAAATAATTATTTTTTATAAATTATAGATCAGCGGTGTGCTAGAATTTTGGAAGGACTTAATTCATTTAAACCTATTCCCAGTTATTTCGCTTAAAATAAACGTTTTCCATGATACTTCAAATCATTCCAGTCGTGTTTTCTCCTGTCCCTTGTTAATTACTTCAAATTTAATTGTGTCACTCGTGTGTTTGGTCTTTTTTTTGTTTTCGATTGTCATACATAATTTATAGACAGCGGAAAAGCTCATTGAATCATATTCAGTTAATTTTTTAATTTGTTCACACGCAGAGGAATGACCATCATTAAACGACGTGTCAGTCGGCATGTTTTTATCCAATGCCTTTCAATAATTTCTATTTATTTTTTATTCAATTCAGGTCAGTGTTATCTACCTCTGGTCTACTCGTTGAGGAAGTCTTAGTGTCAATTTCTAAAGCAACAATGCATTGCTTTAAAGCAGATTAAAAAGGTGATTCTAGCAACTTGAAGGAGATTGACCGTAAAATAACGCCGGAGTGGACAAACGTGAATCGTGAATCGTTTTCCATTGCAGCTGACTGACAACATTTTTCTCTTGATTTAAATACAGTGGTCATAGTTTGAGCAAATCTCCACTCAACAGTTACATGGAGCCTAACTCATCTTCGCCGAACAGCAGCTCTGTGTTCAAACCACAAGGAACAGAAAACACTTCAGAAGTGTTTGCAGGCGAAACCCCCGCCTTGAAAGCCATCAAGCTCTCACTATACGCCATAATTTTCTTCATCAGCGTCATCGGCAATGCTTTGGTTTGCGTGGTCATTGCACGGCGTAGGCGGATGAGAACTGTCACAAATGTGTTCGTGTTGAATCTCGCGATCTCCGACCTGGCTATCACTTGTATCTGCATCCCGTTCGATATTCCAGTTCAAGAAAAAAACTACAAATGGCCTTATGGAGGGTTCGCTTGTAAGCTGTTATACCCTCTTCAAACCGCGGCTATGTTCGCCTCTATATTCACTTTGACGGCAGTGAGCCTCAATAGATTCCGGGCGATTGTCAACCCACTGAGCAAGCAGATGAGGAAAATTCACGCAGTCGTAGTTATAGCTATTATATGGGTCATCTGTACCATACTTACTGTGCCGTATGTGTTTGTCTTAAACCTCGATGAGACAACTATGCAATGCGGCGAGTCCTGGCCTGGCGCAAACTACAGAAAGGCTTACACAGCGTCACTGTTTGCTTTGCAATACGTTTTGCCTTTAATCGTGATAGCACTGGCATACCTAAGAATTGGACTCGAATTGAAGCAGTGCTCGAGCATCAAGAACGCTTTGGCAGTCAATGCTGTTTTACATCAGGCACACCGCAACGAAGCTCGAAAGGTTGTACGCATGCTCATTGTTGTCACCCTTCTCTTTGCGATTTGCGTTCTACCAAACAATATAATGTGGCTTTGGCTTGATTTTGGCAATGGAGCCGACTACCCTCATTTCTGGGACGTAGTAGCCTTTACTAATATCATCTTGTTTGCAAACAGTGCAGCTAATCCCATAGCTTACACAATTTGCCACGAGAATTTTAGAGAGGAATTCAAACTATACGTTACCTGTGATCCGAAGATTTTCCACAGTATGGCAGATAATACGCTTACTTACACCAGAACTCGGTTAAAGAGTTTGAGCGGAACTGTTCGGAAAAAAAGTGAGGCTATTGAGTTTGGAGAGATCTTAGTGATTGACGCTAAAGAAACGGTCATTTGATATGGTTATACCTAACAATACTCGAGGTTGTATATATATAACGCAGAAAAAAGCAATTTTTCGCAGTAGTTTTAAAATGCACCTAATTGATGTTAATTATGCTGATTCCCACTCGACGGATAGCCTTCTGGTTAGTTATTTTACCTTGGAAGGCCAAACCGTAACCTTTAATGCGATAAAATACATAACGCCGTTGCTGATTTCCCTTTCGTAAACGGTCGATGCCATTTTTAACGGTCGATGCCATCATTAGCATTCATTAGTAACCAAGCCTTTTGTAATGGTCGATGCTATTTCTCTCTAGTTTTTGCCTGGATTGGGACGAAAATAGGCTATCATTATTAGATCAAATTGGGCCTAGGTAAAGCGATTATTAGATCTGAGCTAGATTCACGGTTAGGTAAGATTTAGGGTTAGGGTGACCCGTTATTGATATATATTAAGAAAAGCACCTTTTATAATTAAATTTTTCTGGGGTTTGCTGGATCAACCCAGTGGCATGGTCTAGTGGTAAAAGAGAGATGTAAGCATGCAGAGGTTCCGGGTTCGATTCCAGGTAATTATATTCCATTTTTCTTTTTCTTATAGAAAAAATAACTCTAAAATTGGTGAAACTTTTTCTAAGTGTCGCTGAAATGGCATCGACCGTTTACGAAAGGGAAATGCGCAACGCCGCCTAGTTAGTTTACCATCGAGTGACAAATTCATTGATATGTCTCGGACTTCAGCATTTCTCTGTCAAAAGGTTAAACAAAGACGATTTTATTTTTACCGTGGTATAGTCATTCTGCAGTGACATGGTAGGAGTTTGACCTTAAGTTTCATTGGTCAAAACCATGCTACAAAATAACACTTAACACCCGATAAAGAAATCAACCAATTCTTCAAAGAGGAACAAATGAAAATGTGAAAAATTGGAAAAACGTTAGGTTAACTTTTTTCAAGATGCAATTCATTCAGAGCCAGTCCGTTAATATGGAGAGACACTTTGTCATCGATAGTTTTGGTACATTAGCAGGGGCGGATCCATGGGAGGGTTGAGGGGGTTGCACCCCCCCCCCCCTCCCCCCTCCCTTTGAAAAGTATTTAGAAAAAAAGTTTGACTCTTCATGTCTCTCCATCCTTGTGGTTCATAAAAATAATGGAATAAAATATTATATCTTGACTTCATAAACTCTTTTGCTGGAAATGGCATTTCAGAGGGTGAAATCGGAAAAAATGTTCCGCAGGGGGCATGCACACGTACCCCCTTAGAAGCTCGCGTCTGTGAGGCTAGTCATCCAAGCCCGTGCATGGCGTGGAAAGTTATTAAGGTGTACAAACCCCCCTTTCAGAAATTCTTGGATCCGCTCCTGATTAGAGTAGTAATTTATCACATGACTGGACCAATAAAAATAAAACACAAACAGCGGTGATAAACATGGTAAACCAACGCATTTTAATAATAGTAATTTACAGTATTAACAGTAATTTAATAGTATAGTACGGATTGTTTTTTCTTAATCTTGGTTCCAGACCCCTATTTTGAACTATATAAACAGTTTTCAAACACTGCGACGGTTACTTTTGAAAATGTATGTTGCTTACCATACGAAACGTCAAGTTTATTATAAAAATGCGTTGTTTTACCATTTTTTTATCACCACTGTTTGTGTTTTGTTTTTAATCAAGTTACGATGGCTTAAGAACAAGAGTTTATATCATACTGGACCATTAGTTTTTGGTTTCTGTTAATACAGACACCATTGCCAAAAGCGCGTGACACTGCCCCTTTACAAAGGGAGGAGAGGATGACATCCCGGAGGGGGGGGAGGGGGGGGGAACTCCCATATAAAAATGACGGGGGTGCTCGTCGGAAATTTTCGAAAAATACCCTAAAAGGTACCAGAATCATGTTTGGTGAGTGTGGCTCAAATGGATTTTTAGCGGAAGCCCCATACTCATAGAACCAGAGGACCAAAGAACCCATGACCGTCATTTGTCATGGTCATGGCTAGCGGAATGTTTCGCGGGCGCGTTGTGTGCCCGCCGCCGTCGCGCAGGGCTAACTCGTAAAACATGCGCGTATGACGCCACACAACATCCGAGATCTTTGCAATTTTACGTCACCTGGGAAACACTGCCGTGTTTAGCGGAGAAAACCGTTTAAATAAATGTCGTTATTCTCTTGCATTTTTTTCGCGGTTTGCTACTCAAGACAGGAATACTAATTAAGGGATACTCAGTAGCCGCTATAGTGGAAATAGAAGAGCTTCCAGAGATAAAATCTTGCTTCGAGGATGGGAGCAATGCGGGAAGATGTTTGTCACTTCGGGTTTCAGAACTGAAGAAGCGGAGATTTAAACAATTTCCAAGCAGTGGAGGGACTTAAAGGTAAAACAAAATACATTTTTCGATGGGAATTTATGTTGATATCAATCTGTGATTGACTTTTTCTTTGTGTTCTCGCTAGTTTTGGAGAATTGTTTATAACACGCGCTCAATTAAATTCAGTTGTTTTGATTTCTTTCATCAGAGACATCTCGGCCTCGATGAGCTCTTAATGGTTCGCGTTTTGCTTTTACACATAAACTTATGGAGATTTCAATAAAATATTTCGAAAGAAGATTGTGTTGTCCATTTTATGTGTTTGTTCATTCATTACATAGGTTGAAAAGCGATTTTATGTAAACAAAACAAAACAAGACTTGGATTTTATAGTTCTAAACTTCACTCGCGTGGTCTTATGCAAATATGTTTGAGTATTTTTTGCAATTTTGATTTCTAAATCGGTTTCTCGGACAATTTTTTATAAGCAGCAGGTGTATTTTATTTATAAATTAGTCGTACTAGTTATTCTAGACGGAGAAAAAGTTGTTTTTGCGAACTTTTGTACGGTCTAAATGTACTGTGCAAACGGTCGCGTAAGTCTGTTTTTGAGAATTGCTAAACTTAAAAGATAGCCCGGTCGTCAATTTTATTCTTGTGCTTCCGACCTTTCACCTCAGTTAAGTTTATCATCGGCTTTCTGTTCAAAGAGCGACGCTGTTAGGTTCAAGCTATCTTTATATACATTACCCTTAAGAAGTACCAAATCTAACAATTCTTGTCATATTTTTTTCCGGCTCAATACCCTAAAAGGTACCGCGTTAATTCTAACGGTGGTCATAATCAGAAACTCAGAGACATACATGTAGGCTAGTTTTTGACAATTGGTAGGGATTTGCATATTTTTAACATGTTATAAAAACCTACGACTGTGCAGAAAAAAGGCTGTTGGGGATTAGTACCGGACCTAAGGACGCGAGAATCACGTTTTGTTTTTGTTTTTAAACCAGTTTAAAATGTCATCTTAATTTCGCGACTGAGGTTAAATGGAAAGACTGTGATCGTCAAGATGCTTTGGAATCTTGCCGCCATCTCATCGTGTCACGAGCGTGTAACGAACGTGTACGCAGGACGCGTGTTACGATACATGAACTACGAGCTCTCTCGTAGCTCAGTAGTTAGAGCATCTGAACGGTGTACGGAAGGTCATGGGTTCGATTGTCGTCAGTGTGGGCTCAGATTTGTTTTCTTTATCCCACGCTCAAGACACGAGGAGCATTACAATTTTCTCATTCCTTACCGATCGATCTTAAAATTTACCATCTTTATTTATTTATCACCAACTATGACCTTCAAGGAACAAGGTTAGCAGATAACTGTTGCAATCAATGAATAATTTACGTTGACAGGACCCGACCAGCATGAAAACCGCTAGCGTGCGGTTTCGGTTGTTTCCCAACTATCCTGAATGATTTAAACTGTAATGCATTTACTAGAATAAATGGCTGGGGCTTTTGGTACAAAGCACGGTTGCTTGGAGGCGAGACGTTAAATTAAAAATCCAAGACTAACTGAAGTCAGGCGAGTAAATTAGAGAAAAGGAGGGTGGGGGCGTTTAAACAAGAGGAGTCGTTTATTCGAGTATAAAATATGTGGTTGAGTCGCTCTGAGGGACGGAAAGAAGAGAGACCCTGGGAACGAGGTTGCTTAACGGACAAGTTTGCGTGACACAACAGCCCACAACTTCGGTGTGCATGATTAAACATAATGGCGCGCGCTTGCAGAATTGTACATGTCGCAAGTGTTCTACTTGTTATGTTAGCCTACTGTGGCAACACTGAGGCCAAAAATATCCTTCTTACTCCACTGTTTGGAAGTAGTCATTATCTCCTGTTCAGACATATCGCAGAGGAACTGGGGAATCGAGGACACAAGGTATAATATTGCTTCTAGCCTCGCATTACTTCACATTCAATTGCTTGGTTGGATGGTATATTCCCTGATATACGACCTGACTTTACAGCAGTATTATTTCATGTTTTGACTTCTATTCTTAGCTGTCTTCATCTGTCTTTACCCTTCGACTTCTTAGAGTGCATTCGAGCAAACACCATGTCAAGAAATCAGTTTCGTGAAATACGAGCTATGATTTAAACGGTCACGCTTAACGATTTCATCTTTAGATTCAAAAGTTTAATAGAAGTGCATTTATACACTTCAGGAATAAAGAAATGTAAATTGGAATGAGGGATAAAAATGCAATTACAACTGCAATTTTCTTTCTGTTGCCTGAAATAAGTGCAACATATCTTGCAAGATGAAATTAAGTCTAGGTAACTCAGTGAAAGAACCCTTGAATCTCGCATATGAATCGAAGTACATTTATCAAAAATTAACCAACCGGCTTACATCTTTTTAACTTCGTGTAGCTCCGATCCACGTATTTATGTCTCATACCATCGAATACAGATAATATTTACCATTACCGTTCGGCTTTATTTTCTATATTCTGTTCTTTCAAATATTGCATAAATTAGGTCTGCTGTTTTTCGATCCTGCGCCAATACATTCGAATTCTGTACAAAACAACACGATCGCGGTCGAGATAAAACTTGATTTTGTAATACATCCCTCGTAGTCCCTCGCTCATTTGTGGCAGACAGGTTTGATCCAAACAGCGTCAAGATTTGTTCGAAACAAATAAATGAAAACAGAAAGCTACCGAACTGCCACCCGCATGCATAAGAAAATAGATCAAACTCTAATATATTTTGCATTTTGTTTCGTCACGCAATACATTACTGCGATTCTGTGAGAGACTGCTTGCAATTGGTACCGGAATGAGAATCTCGACATCGAGGTTTAAGGATGACTCCGTACTAGCATCACTGAGAGCTTTTTGGACGAGTATCCAGCTATTTCAATAAACGTTGTCTGAAGATTGTGCATTGATTTGATACATTCCAAGACCGCAAGGCATTGTGAGTTCACATGCAGAATGTATGCCTGCTTCATACAGCGATGACCTTAGTTGGCGAGATGTTTGGTTCATAGAGGTTTTACACCCTTCACTAGAAGAAACCGGGTATGTTAGAGAAAACAATAAATCGCTATCATGAAAAATATTACACCCACGGTTCTGTATCGCACTTCAGGCTTGGTCGGCCTCATGGCTGTGTTACGTTTGCTTCACGTGAAGAGTTTGTTATGGAGCCATGGATGCAGACCATACCCTCGCAGAAATTGCGGAATATATTTTTAGGGAGACAGGCTTAACTTACATGAGCTGGACCCACTATAACTTGCGGTCTTGGAATGTACCAATGCACAATTCTTCAGACAATCTTTATTGGCTAGTTCTAAAATAGGGAACGGGGAATCGGGGAACGGGGAACGGGGAACGGGGAACGGGGAACGGGGAATCTCTAAAATGGGGAATCTCTAAAATGGGGAATCTCTAAAATGGGGAATCTCTAAAATAGGGAATCTCTAAAATGGGGAATCTCTAAAATAGGGAATCTCTAAAATAGGGAATCTCTAAAATGGGGAATCTCTAAAATAGGGAATCTCTAAAATGAGGAATCTCTAAAATAGGGAATTTTGAAAGCAGCTGTTACGAGGGCCGTAAGTAAAGCTGTCCGCTCGCGATAAAACTGAAATTCAAGATGGTTACAAACTAGAAGTCACACGACTCCTAGGAAGACCATGCAATTACGATACGATTTTGTGTATAAATAAATATTGATGATGATGATGATGATGACCATTTAATTTTTGTCGGAAGAGGAGGGAGGGGAGGGGGGGGGGGGGGGGTTGGGGCAATTTCTTCTGAGTGTGATTTTTTTTTTCATCATCACTATTTGCAATAATTTTTTTTACCAAAATGCTTGAATATTTTTCACGTGCTTTCTTGTGCACTAATTTTTTCTCTTAAATTTCTTCTGCAGGAATTTTTTTTTGGTAATTGCTCACCCCCCTCCCCCCCCCCCCCCCCCCCCCACAAAAATTAAATTGTCCGTTCCTCACCGTGTTTTGTTTCATATTGTGCGACAAATCAAGCTAAATCATGTTGCGACACTTATAGTGTCTGGTTCATAAGTGTAAATATCCGGTCTCGATTGCGAAACCGTCACACGAAAACTCCCCAAAAAAAAATCACTTTGCTTTTCGGTAAGTTTGAAAGAAAAATTAACAACTTCTCGTTACATTTTTTAACACCCGAAGAGAAAAGCTCAATTTATCTGCAAGATCGCGTAAGTTCGCGAACGTGACCGCTTTGCGTTTTCTCGTGCCGGCGTCATGCCCGCGGTTGGTCCAAACCGTGTAGGACCTGTAGGACGAGAACTGCGAGAAGAGTATTCCCTCCAATCTTGATTTTAGTTGGCTGTACGAGATTAGAAAGGCGGCGCTCCGTCGTCACCCGCGATATCTTTAAGTTGAGAATTTATAATAATCCAAAAATTAAAATACCAATTATTAAAAAGAAAAAATCACCAAAAAAATTAACTCATATTGGAAAAATTGGGAATCTTGCAAAAATTCAAGAAAAACCTTATGGCGGGGTGGCATAAAGGGGCACATAAAGTTACAATATTACAAGGAATTTCCCGTTTGCTTACCTCTATGTAACATCGACGTGCATTGAAAAGGGAGTGGAAAAAATTCATCTGTCCACTGTTAACGGCCGCAAACCCCCTCGGAACGAAAAAGCGCAGCGTGTAAATCGTCGTTACTTATGCCAACTTTTTTTAAGTAATGCTATATTTTTTTTCTTTTTTCTGCAACTCAAGACATATCGTTTTTGGGTGGGATAAATGCGTTATCTCCGCAATTATTTTTTAGTATTTTTTTATCTCCGCAATTATCAGTCATTAATTTAAATGCTTTTTGTCACTACATAGTCTGTATGACGGTATTTCTCCTTCGTTCCTCTGTGCTCTGCAGTCCGAATAGGACGTTCGCTCAATACACTGAGATATGCAGGTTCCTTGATGATGATGCTGCGATAACATGAGAACATCTCTGTCCCCCTTCCAACTGAATCGCGCTACCATTTTTCGCATTGATTCTGAATTGCTACAATGAGCCGCCGCAAAACGTCTTTTTCCTTGCTTTTCACTCTAATAAGGATAACACATGTCAAATTGAACAAAGGAAACTCGGGTTTCATTTTCAGTGGCAAGAGTTCCATTGTAAGTGTTCGGTTAGTACAGGTTTTTGACATTGACAAATGACTATTTATTCAATGTCCGCTTAATTGAGGTGTTCGCTTAAAAGAGGCAGTTTTTACAGTAAACATGGGAACAAAATTTTGGGACATCGACAATACAGGTTTGACTGTATTTTTTTTTCTTCCACAAACCTTCACTAGTTTCTGGTGTACTTATAAAAAAAGAAGTGCTCACATTCGTCGTTCGTGCTCACTTTCGGCGCGGTCGCACGAAGGAATTTGTTATCCTAGGAAGACGAATTTTTCACACGGTACCACAGGCAGCCCAAGCGGTAGTGATTTTAATACGTGTGGTGATTTTCTCACTTATCTGCCATGTGCTTCTAGCCTCCACGTGCAAATGTTCATAGTAGCCATGTTATAGTCTTTTGACCATGGCGTTCAAAATATTCCTTTATAAAGTCCAGCAAGTCCTTTTCACATGGGTACTTTGATGTTTTGTTCTTCAAGTTTTTCTATGGCGCAAGAAAGTGACAAATAGATGTGTCGCGCGGAAGTGCTGACCTTGGTTTGCATAATTAATACCTTTCCGCTCTCCCTACGTTTCTTAGGAAGAAAGGGGAAACTGTTCGCAGTCGTGTTTAGTTTTTTGTGATCTCCAGTTTTCATGTTAGGAATAAGAAAAAATAAAATTGTGCATGGTTCATTTGGTTAGAAGCTTGTATACTTGTTGGCTGTGTTTGATAACGTGTTAAGGCATGCTTCAACGATTACTGAATAAAATAGGTGAACTTGTGAGTAGTACGAATAAACACTGGCTTTTTTACGTCTTGGTTCAATTTAAGAGTTTCAGCCTTTGAGAGTTTCTGTGGTTCATACCGCCTTACCACTCGTAGGCAAACACCTGAAAATGTCAGGAAGGTGGATGCATTATAGGTGTGGTCGTTGATGACATGACTCAAATCTAATTAACTGACCGTTACAAAACTGATTTTAAACTACACACAGAAAGATTTGACTATAGATGTAGCGAAACTCCTTATAATGTTCCAAAAAAAGTCAATGAGTGTAAGAAAGAATGTTAGGCCCGGTTCAAACGCCGAACTTTTCATGAGCCGAACCTAATACCTTGAATTAAGTACATGAAAAGTTCGGCGTCTGAATCAGTTAAGAACGGCTATTTGAATTTGGAACGGCTCAGCCGTTCTTTCCGCCTGGCTCAGCCGGGAATTTCGGCTTTGGAACGGCTTTGATTCAGACGCCGAACTTTTCATGAGCCGAACCTAATGCATAAATTATTATAACGACTGTTGCGTGTTCTGACATCTTTGCCTGAAAATCGCTGATCTTTCGATTTGTTTCTCTTCAAACTGAATTAACTTCGGCTAATTAAGTTCGGCGTCTGAATCAACAGGCGTACTTTTGTTAATTTGGGTCGGTCCAAATTCGAATTAAGTTCGGCTCATGAAAAGTTCGGCGTCTGAAACGGGCCTTAATGTTCAAATGAAGATGTGAGGGAGACTTACTGGCGATAAAAGTGAAACTAGACCCTATTTTAGAGATTCCCTATTTTAGAGATTCCCTATTTTAGAGATTCCCTATTTTAGAGATTCCCCATTTTAGAGATTCCCCATTTTAGAGATTCCCTATTTTAGAGATTCCCCATTTTAGAGATTCCCCATTTTAGAGATTCCCCATTTTAGAGATTCCCTATTTTAGAGATTCCCCATTCTAGAGATTCCCCATTTTAGAGATTCCCTATTTTAGAGATTCCCCATTTTAGAGATTCCCCGTTCCCCGTTCCCCGTTCCCCGATTCCCCGTTCCCTATTTTAGAACTAGCCAATCTTTATTAAGATAGCTTTGTGTAAATAATGCAAAGTCACACGAGGAATCCCGGATGAACTTGTACCGGTATACAAAGACGTGTAAGTATCAACACCCCTTTTGAAGAAGGATAATCCAGGTTAGGTTGGGAGCAGTTACTGCGCCTTTCAATAACATGCGGAATTTAAAATTCAAATCTCCACCAAAGGTTGCGTTATTCCCTGCCGTCAATCATAATTAACACGAAAGCCAACGGACCATGTAAAAAAGAAACAAAGAAAATGGATCGAAATCTACCAATCATAATGCACGGACGTGACCTTTTGAACTCATTGAAGTGAAGATCTGTTTCCTGAGAGGTAAGCTAAGATGATTGACGGCAGTGTAAAAACGCAACCGTTGGTGGAAATTTGCATTTTAAATTCCGCATGTTATTGAAAGGCGCAGTAAAGATAAAAATTGCGCGTTATTCAACATAACAATCATACAAGTTTTGACCTCGTTCTCATGCAATACAGGTAACGATGCTTCTTTCTTCGGCCCAGGCTTTTAAGCCCAGCAATGCTTATTCAACCAAAATCTATCAAGTTCCTTACGAGACAGGCTTCGAAGAGAAGTTCATCGAAAGAAGTATGGCAAAAGACAAGAATGACACCAGAAATCAAGCGTCGGGCTTCGACAAACTCAACAGTTTTGCCGAACTGCATGCAAACTTCTGTAAAAGTTTATTGGAGTTGAAAGGTATTCAGAAGACTTTGGTTGTAAACACCCCATTTAATGTCAGCTAGCGTTACTGTTATGCGCAGGTGAGCATTTGGGTATGAAACCTGTGCACTATTAATGTTAAATATTATTATTATTATTATTATTATTATTATTATTATTATTATTATTATTATTATGTTTTTCATTTCTTCTATGTGTGTTTTTAATATGTTCTTTTTCGAATCGTTTGAATTGAGGTGTTTTAGAGAATCCAGATGGGTCGTTTCAGTGCTTGAGCTACGTTCTGCATTCGCAGCTGTTTCAACTTGTTTTATTTCTATATCCTTGATCTATTTTATCAGACAACAATTCTAAGTTCAACTTAGAATAACAAATAAATAAATACAAATATCCCGGGGAATAGTAAAAAGACAAGGAACATTCTTTTAATCTGATCTAGACTCATGCAAAAGTTATTTGAAGGCAAACTAACTCAGCAGAGAAATATTTTCCCTCAGTGTTCCTCTAGTGACCGATTGATGGAGCAAGTTTGAAACAAATTTCTCTTCAGAATTGGAACCAGGATTCTTAGATGTCGAAAACACGAGGATGTCAAATTCCCCGAGTTACTGAGGGTAGGCTAAATCTCGACGCCCGTGATTCGAACGTGAGCAAATGCCCGACCTAATTTCCCGGGGAGGGGATGGGCATTGCTGGAATTGACTAATGTGTTACCTTGTTAAGCGGGATTTTAAAGTGTTTGTAACATTTCCTTTATCCGATTAGGTTTAAAAGAACTGAACCCGGACATCATCGTCGGAGATTCGCATTTTAGTTGCAGTGGAGTGTTAAACGATTTCCTTGATTCCAAGCTCGTGCTGGTCTGTCCGTCAGGCTTAACACACGCCATGTTACCAGTTTTTAAAAACCCCAACCCGTTGTCGTACGCCCCTCAACCTTTTTCAGGTTTGGACGATAAAATGGACTTCAAGGATCGACTGACGAACTTGGCTGGGTTTCTGCTCGCTAATTTCATTGGTCGGGTGTTTTTTTTCCCCGCTGTGGACAAGGTAAAGGAGCAATACCATATCAAGCCGGAAGTGAACGCAGCAGAAGCATTAGGAAAAGCGGAACTGGTGCTTGTGCAGACACATTTCGCTTTGGATTTTCCAAGACCTCTGACACCATGTATGTAGCGGAATACTACTTTGTTTAAATAAAGAAATGAGAAAGATGTTATGGGGTTAGAAAATTGGTGGTGAATTTTGTGGGTAAAAGATTTTAGTAAGGACTTGTTACCTATTTTTTGCAGAGAAAAATGAGCTTTGAGAGGTTACGTTCTGGGCCTTTGGACTTTTCTTTTCTTTTTTTTTTAGGTTAATAGGGCTGTTTTGCGTGTAACAACTTGGCCTCATTCCACGTCCCCGTCACTATTAAAGCTGAAAAAAAAATGGGGGGGGGGGGGGGGGGGGTGGGGGTGGTTCTGTTTTTTTTTTTTTCGCGGAACGTGTTTCTTTACATAAATCAACACTTTTACACTCCAACTTCATCTCGGATCCAAGGGCGTAACCCTCTTTTGAATCAAAACGAATTATTTCTTTATTGTTTTATTTGTCCCATAACAGCGATAATAGTGACAGGTCCACTATTGCCGAGGCCAGCCAAACCACTTCCTGCTGATCTTGAGAAGTTCATGGCAAGCGCAGGTGATGATGGAGTAATTGTTGTTGCCTTTGGCTCCATGTTGTCTTCCTTGCCGACATCAACGTTGATTATTTTGGCTAAGATTCTTGGTGAAATGAAACAGAAAGTGTTATGGAAGATAAAAGGTGTGTTACACTTGTCTTTAAAATTATCGTCTTTTTAGAACCGTCTACCATTTTGTGCTTTGGTAAACTATAGCCACTAAATAGGGCATTATGGCCAGATTTATAGCCAGCATTAACCCCTAGATCTACCAAAGTAATTGGCGAGCCCAAGTGTTAGCTTGTGGAGGGGCGGTGGCGTAGTGGAGGCACGGTGGCGTAGTGGAGGCGCGGTGATGTAGTGGTTAGCGTTTCGGACTTTCAACTTGGTCTCTGTCGTTGTGTTGTTTCCTTAGGCAAGAAACTGTGCTCCACGTTGTCTCTCTCCATCCAGGTGTATAAATGGGTACCAGCGACATAAAGCTGGGGGTAGCCTTGTGATGGACTGGCAGGAGTAGTAATACTCTAAGTCGCTTCATGCTACAGAAACCGGGTTAAGCTCTGGCAGTTGTGATCCATTAGGCTTGTGAAGACTTACCAAGTGTTAGCAGCCATTCATGGACAGCTGTTTCGTCCTTGTTAAGCCTCATGAGTATGGAATAGCTAATACTGTACTTGCACGGCACGGGGGATCCCACATGGCCACAGTGCCCTATTTAGTAGCTATAGTTTACCTAACCACATTTGTGCGGTATTCTGACTTATTTTGCCTCCACTACTCAACCGGACACACAAGAATGATGATATCTGGGCGCGTGGGCCAGCCAAGCCACCGTGCCATAGCTTCAACATATGTACAGATATCAACTGTGATTAAAGGAAGAACAAATGCAGCAACGCCGGACATGAAAACCCCTAAAAACCAGCAGGTGGAGAGTACGGGGAACGTGTGCCCCCGACCAAGGCAGTGGTGCCACCGTTGGGGTTTTAGCGTATCCTAATTTAAAAATGTGCTTTACACTTATAAATAAAGGTCACCATACGAATTATCTAGACACTTGAGAAACGTAAAACCTAGTGTCCAAATGATGACATTAAAAGAAAAGTAAACGTAACCCTTACTCGGCGAAGGCTGACCGTAGAATGTCTCACCCTACTGCAAATTACGAACTCTAATCCCATAACTCGCTGGGCACCTGCTACCCTCCCCTACACCTCTGATACGTGCCGGTAAAAAAGTAATTCATACTTATTTAGGATCAACACAAATTACATTATTCTCTACTGAGATAGCAACGAAGACAGTTTCTACTGTTGTTCTCGTTTTTAAACTAAAAAAAAAAAACAGGGAATCTACTGAATTCTAAACCATCAAACATCAAGACAGTCGATTGGATGCCACAGAACGATGTTCTTGGTCACGCAAAAACAAAGCTATTCCTTTCTCATGTGGGCCACAACAGCTTGTACGAGGCCGCGTATCATGGTGTCCCCGTCGTTGGCTTTCCAATGTGGAGCGATCAACCAGAGAATGCCAGGCAAGTCGTGCGAGCGGGAATGGGACTCTGGGTAGACATCAACAGTGTCATGGAAGACGAACTGCGCATCACTATTTCCCGAGTCATGACTGAAGCCAGGTACATATCACACTCCGCCAGTCCTCCTTGCCTTTGTCAGAATGTTTCATAAAGTAACGTTAACCCTTTCCTTGATAGTTTAAAATATTTAGTATGTACTGTAAATTTTTATTCCGTAAAAAGGTAAGTTAAATGTAAGCATCCAAATAAAAGCGACTGTGGTGATTTTTGTTATGCTGTCACTGGTCTATATCAGTTCAGTTTTTTGTTGTTGTTGTTGTTTTCTCTAGTCTAGAAGAAGTCTTGGTTTTGGCATCGTAACATAACTATTCCTTAAGTTCGACTGCTTGGCACCAGCATATTAACTTTCTATAGCCAGGAGTGTATGTCATTTAGAGAATTATTATAACTATGAGTTGTCTGCAGTGCTTTAATATATACATCATATGTTGGAATCAGTGGTAGTTGCATAGAAACGTAAAAAACCTTGATAGAAGATAATTACCAACTTTGCATCATGGTTTCAGTCTTAACTTGGGGTTCCGCCTTTAAGTGATATTTTTACTTTAGTATTTTTTTTTTGTCATTGTAATTACTTTGTCATTTCATCTTGTTTACAGTTTCAAAAGCAATGCGACACGTGTCTCCCGTCTAATAAAAGACCATCGTAGAACGCCTCTGGAACTAACAGGTGATTGGATAGAGTTTGTGCTGAGGCATAATGGGGCACCTCACCTTCGGATCCAAGCTTTTAACATGCCGTGGTACCAGGAGAATTTGATAGACGTGGGCTTGTTTCTATTGAGTATCATTGTTGGCGTTATGGCATGTACCATGCTCTGCTGTCGATGGTTGTGTAACAAGTGTTGTAGAAGCAATGACCAGAAAGCAAAGAGCGAGTGATCAAACAAACGTTAATTATTAATAATGTCAGTGGTAAAAGCGTATTAGCCTGGAGGGACAATTGACCATTGTCGTCAAATCTTCTTGTACGTTGCTTTGTGGCAATGAATGAGTGAAGGCACACAGGCTTTTTTGTTAAAGGGTCAAAAATTAATTTAATCACAAGAAAACCAACAATTCTGTCTTCGTTTAAGTATTAAAACGAAATGGAAAAAGAACAGGATAGACATGGATGATATGGCACACAAGTCTGACCCATTCCTTAAAATTTGAAAACACTACATTTTGTTGCAACAATGAATTCCTAACAGCCAGTAATGAACATTTATTTACGACCTCGACAGAATTGACAATCAGTACATTGGTTACAGAAATTACACGTCTAATGTCAGTAAAGGTTACCAACCATGATAATTATAGTGGAGCCGCCGTCTACAACGGTCACGTTAGTGACAGGAAAGTCAGTAGCTGCTAGATAGGTGGCCGTTAAAATGAGGTTCCAATTCAAGCGTCTAAGGAAATGAATCGGTGATCGAGGCAAGAAAATATGGCCGCTGTAGTCAAGAGTTGGTCTTCAGTGGGGGCAAACTGTATGCCGAACACATTTCTTATCATTTAATTGAAGAAACCATTTTTTTTTTTTCGTTTACCTTTTAATTTGTATAACAGTTACACCATTCCTTCCGAGTAACGTAATAAAAAATAAGTACAACTCACTGGCAGATTGTTGACCCTCGGACGTACACGCAAACTTATACCCCCACCGTGGTACAGGGTTGTTGCAATATTTCGAAAATATTTTACGTCCAATAGATAGCCTGTCATGTGCTCTACAACATAAGGTAAATATTATGCGTTGTGGCGCTGCCGGGGTCCGTGACGTCATCCAAAATGGCCGTCAAGGTGGCCGCCATCTTGGATTTTACTAAAAATTCAAATTTATCGGAAAAATGCGAAAATTGCAAATATTTTTTGCTAGAGTTGCAAAATAACATACAGTTAAACATTTTGATGCTTTTTGTAGCATTTTATATATTTTTCACCGAAAAAAGGTGAAACGCATTTTTATTCAAAAATGGCTTGACCTCTTGCTACTTATGACGTCATATCTCGTTACCATAGCAACCGGTTGTCGCCAAACTTTACCAAAATGTGTCTCAAGGATAAACGAACAGCTACTGAAGATGACATGTGTCAATCGTAAATGGTCTTGAAAAAATCGGACTGAAAACCTAAGGGGGGGGGGCAACCACCCCCCCCCCCCCCCCCCTTGTACGTCCGAGGGTTAAACAACAACGCAAACATTAAGGGCCGGTTATTTAAACGAAGTTTAGACGGTGTTTAACAAAACCGCGGTCTAACTCCATTTCAATCTGGCCAACCATAATATTTAAACGCCATTCACCGTAAACGATGTCAAGGAGGCATATAGCACAGACTAGAAAAAACATTTATCTTCTAAAATAGCAAACTTATAAACAGATAGGGAGGGCCATTAATTTTCTTAAACCGCGGTCTAAGTTAGACATTGTTTAAATAACCGGCCCTAAATGTTACAATCGATGTTATTACATCTGTCTTAAAATAAAACATACCATTTTCTTGGCTTTTTGCACTTAAAAAAAGCTTTTTCACTTATTATATTAATTAAATTTTAGTTTGTTATTTTTGAATTTTATAATAAAGAATTTTGCAGAATTGTTTATTTAGATGCAAGTAGAATAGACAAAATAAGAATAAAATGATACGGGATGGTAGCGTGGTAGAGTAATTAGGGCGCCGGACTTGAAATCGAAAGGTCCCGCGTTTAAGTCCCCTTTTGGCAACTAGCTTTTGTTGTTTTGCGGAAGACCCGTCTAGTCTATATCAACTACTCAGCCACGCTTGTGAATAACCTACTGGTCTCTTAGAAACACAACTGATTATGCAATTTCCAGAGGGGATAATCGGGTTTAATCCCAATTTCTAAACGCATAATTTACAAATTATGTATAAAACGAAATGCAGTGAAAGGGATATTCATGAAAAAGAATAGAATTAATTTTTTTTGAAAAAAAGTAAAACCAAAACGAAATTAGCCCATTTCAATTATGAGCATAAGTAAGACGGGAGTTGATTAGTTTTGATACAAGCTTCCACGGTTCTGGCTTTAAATATGTATACACCTGATTGAAGAAACGTTGTCATTTAAGGTGTTTCCCTCCAGTTTCCATGCAGCCGCACCGACCATTTTTAAGCGGCCGTTTAACTAACTTTCCTTTATTGAATTAGTATGAAACTTACACAAAATATTGTAGAAAGTTTGAAGTTTATAAGATTGTAACAATTTTGAAAATCGGATTTAAAAATGCGGAGATAAACGAGAAAAATTGAAATCGCTTGAGTCTAAATTCCGAGCGATTGCGATGGCATCTAGAAAAATCAAAACTATTACGATAAACTATGACATATGGCAAACAAAATATCTAAAAATTAGAAAATTTTGTCAAGCCGATTTTTAGTAAATCAGGAGAACATTTCGAACTTGTGATTTTGCATGTGTATGAGCACATCAATAAGTTCCTCAATTAAGCTTATAAAAGTTTAATTTCTCAATCTCAAATTTACGCCAAAATGTGTGTTTAAAGTATGAGATGAAACTATGAAAGTTTGAAAGCGTTTCTCGTTTTAGTTTTGGAGATTCGATTTTCTATAGGAAACCATAGTTTTTTGACTGAGTCCTTGATATTGTAGTTTTAGCGCTTTTCTATATATTTCAAAAACCGCGAGATAGATTTTTTTAAAACTTTTTTAGTCGTTTCTTTATAATATGAACAACATTGTCTCGAAGTTTCATCTTGATTGAAACATTGCAACATGGTCAAATAAAATGATAAAGTTCACCCAAAACGCGATTGAGACTTTGTGCTTTGATTGCACGGTTGAAGGCGCACAAAGACGCTTCAATTAATTAATTCAGGTGAAGCGCAACGCATTTCTGCGTGACCATCATGTTTTGCGGAGTAACGTCAGGGGCTGTGTTCCACGTTATTTTTATCATTCCCACGAATTTCAGTGGGACGTTTATTTGTAAGCAGGTTTTTTATTCGCATTTGACGTGCTCTGGACTCTCTCGACATTTTGAATTGTAGGGAAAAGAAAGAAGTCATTGCGATTTGCATAATTCTCAACACGCAGAAATGCGTTACACTTCACCTGAATTAATTAAAGCGTCTTTGCGACGTGCGCCTTCAACCGTGCAATCAAAGCACAAAGTCTCAATCACATTTTAGGTGAACTTTATTATTTTATTTGACCATGTTGCAATGTTTCAATCAAGATGAAACTTTGAGACAATGTTGTTCATATTATAAAGAAATGACCATAAAAGTTTAAAAAAAATCTATATCGCGGTTTTTGAAATATGTAGAAAAGTGCTAAAACTACAATATCAAGGACTTAGTCAAAAAACTACGGTTTCCTACAGAAAATCGAATCTCCAAAACTAAAACGAGAAACGCTTTCAAACTTTCATAGTTTCATCTCATACTTTAAACACACATTTTGGCGTAAATTTGAGATTGAGAAATTAAACTTTTATAAGCTTAATTGAGGAACTTATTGATGTGCTCATACACATGCAAAATCACAGACTCAAGCGATTTCAATTTTTCTCGTTTATCTCCGCAATTTTTAATCCGATTTTTAAAATTGTTACACTCTTATAAACTTCAAACTTTCTACAATATCTTGTGTAAGTTTCATTCTAATTCAATAAAGAAAGTTAGTTAAACGGCCGCTCAAAAACGGTCGGTGCGGCTACACGGAAACTGGAGGGAAACACCTTAAAAAAGCATAAACCATGAACGATGAGACCGAATGGGATTCTGGGTAGGCAGCATTGGCAAGCTAGTTATATTGTATTTCTTGATAATCAAGACGTTGTCTTTGTTTGAGACATTTAAGAGCATGATTTATGTATTCTGTGTTAATATAATGTACATTCTTTCACGCACGAAGATTAAATTTTCCAACTTCCCAGTAAACCTTTGGGTCGCATCGTTCATGGTTTATGCTTTTCACCCGACAACGTTTCTTCAATTTGGTGTATCGTGCTGTTCTCGTACTAACACTTTAATAAGGCTGGTTTTTACTACCATGAACATAAGCGGAAGCATAAGAATTTACATCGTGAAAACGAACATTGACTAAAGCATGAGATTGATCTTTATATACTTATGCTTTCGCTTATGCTTATGTAGGGTCCGTTTTTATCGTGACATAAGCGTTGGTATGCTTCCGCTTATGCTATTTTCGCTAGTAAAAATCATAGGGGACCCGAGCAGTTTATAGATATTTTATAGCAATGTAATGTGAACAAAAATCGATTTTCCTGTCGACCTGTGTGTCCGTGTCTTTCTTTAGTCGTTTTAGAAGGGATTTGCATCAGAGCGAAGACGATTTTTCCGTGGTATAATATCTCCGTGCGATTTCAAAATGCAGTCGTTATCAGCATGTCGGAAATTCGAATCTTGAGACTCGCTCTTCTGCTCCCGAGCGAATTTTAATAGTTAATACGCAGTGAAACTCGTGACTTTAATCTAGACTAAAGTTCCCGATGCACTGAAAACGATTGCATTTTGAAATCGCACGGAGAAACTGTCTTCGCTCCGATGCAAATCCCTTCTAAAACGACTAAGGAAAGATACGGACACACAGGTGTCTCGTTTCGTTTTTATTACTTGACATTAGTATAATATGCCCATAAACCGCGCGAGTTCCCTGTGTCGCTAGTGAAAACCAGTGGTCAATTCAATAAAACTTTTACAAGAGCAATTTACAAGTGTAGCCATTGTTTCATGGGTTGAACGCTTGTAAAAGTTTTATTGAATTGACCCCAGTCTTTAACTTCTGTGGACGTTTGTTGTCACATTTCGTATGAAAAGCACTATGGTTTGCATCGTCAGTGCAGCGTGGCAAAGTTTACTTCACCCATTTTCTTCTACTCAAAGGCCAAGTCACTAAACACACTACTAGAAAACAGGTTATTGCTTACTACTATCATCATAATACATATCTCATTATGTTTGTCATAGAGCAGAACTGTTCATTGTGGGCGATCGATATGCCTTCGTGGCATACAAGCTCCCAGAACTTGTGACAGTTGGTGATCGACATGTCCTTGAAATCAAGCTTACGGAACTGGTCATTAAAGTAGCCGATCGATATGGCTTCGTCAACAAGCTCCCAGTACCATCTGGACTATCCATTCCTAGAAAATCCTTTCGCACACGTATAGGCTTCCCAATGATCTTATAAAATATATTGGACAGATGATCCTTGAACGCGTTACGATAGCTCTCGTTTAAGATCGTGTAACAAATGGGATTGGCAGCGCTGTTCGCAAATGTAATTATGTTACAAAAAGCAACAAGTTCCCAAAATTTATCGTACTGCTCTTCGGCTTTGCCAAAGTCCAGCCACAGCCACATGATATTGTTTGGCAAAACGCAAACCGCGAACAGCAGTGTTACTACTTTGAGCATACGAACGACTTTCTTTGCTTCCTCAGCTTGGAGATCTTGTAAATAGCGGTTAGCATTCTTTGCGCGTTGAGCAAGCTCCCAACCAATGCTTATATATGCACCCGCGATTATAGACAGCGGAAAAAGGTATTCGAACACGAACAGGCACAAGGTGTAGGTTTTTCTCGAGGTCGTACTTGGCCAGTTCTCGTCACATTTGCCAGTTTCGCCGTTCTTATTCAACACGCTGATATAAGGGGTGACGGAAATCAGCGAAGCGATCCATATCCCGAAAATTATTCTTTTGGCCCATTTTATTGTGAGCTGCTGCTGAAGTGGGTGGTTTATTGCCCAGTAACGTGATAAACTGACAGCGGTAAGGGTGTAAATAGACGCGAAAAGCGACAGAGTCTGCAGTGGGTATATAACTCTGCACAGCAGTGCTCCGTATGGCCATTGATAGTCCAACTCCTGCACGGGAATATCAAACGGTATACAAATGCAAGTTAAAGTCAAGTCAGCAATTGCCAGGTTCAATATGAAATAGTTCGTGACTGTTTTCATCTTTTTCCTCCGCAATATGACCATACAAACGAGAGAATTGCCCACAGCGCTTACCAGAAAAATTACAATGTAAAGAGTCAGCTTAATTGCTCTTAAATCGGGTGCCATCACCTCAGGTAGTTGTGTTGCCACAGTGGTGTTAAATTTGTTTGCTGTTGTTAAATTCGGGCTTGAGCCACGTTGGGATTCAGAGTGGTTTTGTTTTGTTTCCATTGCTATATTAGACCACGTGAAGAAATACGAAGGAAAGGTGTTTGGTTAGTTTCCCCTTGTAAAAGTGGATCAGATGCTACTTAGCAGTGCTTGATGGCTAATCTATAAACAAAAATAGAAGCATGTTACAACTAGTAGTGTCGTATGGCCAATACCAAATATGATACTTTCCCCGTCAATATTTGATAGATTATATTTCTTATAACTTAAAACAACAGTAGCCTGAGAAATCAGACGACTTTTCGCGTTAGCGCCACTTTGGTTCCCTCCGCGAAAAGGCGTCAGAGAAACGAGCGCAAAAATACCGTAGTGATGACGTAACGCTACCCAGATCAGGATAGTCCTTCTGATTGGTTGAGAGATTCTCGCCCCTTTCACCCTACCCTATCCTAGACCTATTCCAGACTCGCTATTTTCCAGAAACTCGTTCATTATCACAGTCTAAGATGCCAGGGGTCAGTAAAAATGCCATACTGCCCGCCGTACCGATTTTTTAATGTCATTTGCCAGTAAACCTCGTCTAGACTAAATTCTTCACGCAACTGATCAGTTTCGCGGAAAATGATACCCTATTCTAGACCAAAAATCTCTGATTACTGTACCCTATCCCAGACTAAACTGCCTGAAAACCATACCCTTCACAGCGGCACATACCTATATAGCTCATATATGGGAGTATCCCCCCCCCCCCCCCCGGGACACACGGTTACAACTTTAATTGCAACGTTGCGCGCAACAATAGCCCATTTCCGAGTTGGTAGAGTCTAAATGCTATAGGTCAGAAGGAGGTCGGACACCTTAATGAGAATATATAACGGAGTAACTGGTTAGCTTTCAGATGAGGTTAGGGGTAGCAGTTTATATAGTTAAATTTAGGCCTAAACAACCCGAAAAGCTAGGAAGCCTAGCTGAGGTCACAGGTTCAATCCTGAGTGGGGATTTCAGATTTTTTTAATTGAAAACAAAATTCTAAGTGTCGACATTACGTTATATAATTTTCAATAAGGTGTCCGACCTCCTTCTGAGCTATGGCAAGTTAGACTCTACTTTCCAAGTGCTCTTAGTCTCCTTTTCAAAGCGAGGCCAAATGCAAAACCATTCACATGGATATAATTTTATTTTTGCATGTGAAAGAAAACTCCTTTTCGTATGAATGGTTTTGCACTTGGCCTCGGTTTGAAATGGAGGCTAAGAGCAACTCGGAAATGGCCTATTGCAGAAGTAGAATAGAGTTCTACTTTTGCGACGTTGCGCGCAACAAATTGCATCGTGTAACACCCCCCAAAACTCTTGTTGCGCTCAGCGTTGCAAGAAAAGTTGAACTGTGTGTCCGGGCCTTAACTCTTCTTTTAGGGAAAATTACAAACTTTGGTCAAGAAACTACCAGCTTATTAGTAAATTCCTAAAATCTTAATTTAATTCACTCATTTTATTCTCAGTAGATATGTTAACTTTATAGTTTATACATTTGGTTATTATTTTATTATATATAGCTAGTATATTTCTGGTTGTTGTTGTGATTGGACAGCTAAGCCCTGATGTTATCGCGGCTGGTCAGTTTCTATCCCTATATTGTTAGCTAAGTGTAATTTTCGTTAATTGGTCCATATTCTCGGTCACTCAGTTCTGTTATGACGATCAAAAGGGTAGCAACAAGGGACGTGATGTGAATATGACATCATTTGTTTTTTGTTGTTGTTGTTTTTGGAGAATCATCGTGACTTAATTAGTCAAGTAAACAAGGTGTACCCTGAACAGTTTATGGATTTAGTGGTTCTCTTACTTGTTACTGCGAAACTATATGTTTATTTTTTAATTATTTTTTCCTGTGTGTTGTTACCTTCGTTTTCATCCTTCATTTGTAGAAACCACTTAATACAGCTCATGAGAAACAACAGAGACTAAAAACAATGCTCTATAACTGTAGTGTTTTTACTCTATTTGTAGTGCGTTCACAGAGCTGTAATCTTTACAATCCGGCAAATAAATTAGCTGACAAATTACCGTGACAATTGTCATAAAACGTTCTCTTTTTTTTCGAAATAAAAGCGTTTTTGTTTTCGCCGAGGACTGTCTCAATGTTAAAACCGGTCACCTACTTTACACAGTCAATCCTGTTTTGACGGGAGAACTTTGCATTATATAATCCGGTAACCCCGCCAGCTACGCAAGTTAAGTCTAGGGTTTGAAACTAATCCTTAAGAGAGAACATTCAAATGCAAAACATTAAAGGCCACCTTTCCATTGATAGTTTTTTTTTCTGCAATAGTTCACAAAATGACATTTACAATACTAAATTTTGTCATCTAGTTATACCTTGTTATAGTATAAATAATATAAATATCTTGTATTTTAGGAGAAAAACACACTTAGTGTTAATACTGACGCTTCCACAGTTTTTCTCAACTTTTGATGTTGGCCATGTAGCGAAAGTCCAATGACAAAAAATAGAAATGTTACAGGCCTGAGTGCCCCCCAGCATATACAAACGTCTGTAAAGATTCCCGACTTCACGAAGCTATAAGTTTGCTATTTTACAAGATACGTCTCACAATCTTGGCGGTTTTACTAATTTTGAGGTTCTTTTTCTAGCAGTGTCGTTAGATTTTCGCTACATGGCCAATATCAAAAGTCGAAAAAACCGTGGAAGGGTCTATCGACATACTATTACCCACTGTCAAACCTCAACAGAGTTACTCTCAATAATTTTAGTTTTTTAGCTTTTAGTCTTGTATTTAGATTATATATCATTTTTAGATTATTTAGAATTTGTAAGCGCTCTGATCATTGCTATGGATAGTGTCGCTATATAAAATGTACGTATTGTTATATAATTATTATTAATGTCGTTCTAACTTTTGAGTCTGTGGTGTTGTTTGTTATGCTGTACATAGTAGTTTAAACTTTTCAGTCTGTGGATTAAATTGCACGATGTTAATAATAATAATAATAATAATAATAATAATAATAATAATAATAATTCAAATCACAACACTTCAGCAAAACTTTCCTGTGGTGTCGTTTATTATGGTATACAAAAGGTGGTTCTAACTTTTGAGTCGGTGGGTGAAGGAAATGTAAAAGCCATCGTCATAGACTGAACATCAATATAGGGATATATATATATATATATATATATATATATATATATATATATATATATATATATATATATATATATATATATATATATATAATGAATTAGCCATACCCTACCTTTAACTTGCCTGAAACGTGATTTGTACACCAAATCAACCGTCATAAAATTAACACAGTTTTTTTCTCTGATTCTTAGCAGCACGGACGAATGTCGCGAATTGGCTATTTATATTATTAAATCTGAATAAGAAACTTTCGGTGAATTGATACCATATATATATTTAACTATTATAGCGCGAAAGCGCGCGTGATATCGCCTAATACTTAGCCGACGAGGCCGTAGGCCGAGTCGGCTAAAATTAGGCGATATCACGCAAGCTTGAGCGCTATAATAGTTTTATAATTCAACACATTGATAACAAAGCACAGTTTGAAGAAAAAATATCGCCGACAAGCCTTTTATTTAAAAAAATCTTACAGATGTTTTACCGCGCGAAACTTGCAACATCACACAGTTCATGAATGAAAGTGGCGCCTTTGTCAATATTGTGCAAGCTTGAACACTATAACTGTTTTATAATTCAACACATTGATAACAAATCACAGTTTCGAGAGAAAAATCATTGAGATTTACAACCTTTCATTAAGTAAAAAGGCTAACTACAATATTTTACCTCGCACCATTTCTTAAACAACAAGCAGTGAATGCCGAAACTTTTGCCAAGCTAAAATTAATTTAGCGTACACAATCAGTTGACAGTTTCTACGAAGAGCTTTCGTCTGCTCAAAGAACGGGACAGAGTAGTGACTACAAGAATTAAAACAGTAAAATGGCATAGAATGTCTTAGTTACAAGTGTTTCGTATCTTAAAAAGTTCAATTCAAAATCAAAACAAATTGAACAAACACACGGCTACGAACCTAAACATAGCGGCGAAAAGTCGGAAAGAACTACAGCGTGGACAGTAAACTTACAAAAATTCACAGCTAAAGGATACAAGAAACGGTTAAAACATCGTACCTGTAGTTGATTTGGCTTTTTAGTCCCTTCCATAAGCACCAAATTTTCAAACATCGAAGTACGAGCTGAGATCAATGTTGTTTACAAACTTGGAATGCTCGTTTTTTAGCTCCCACAGCCGTAATGACGAGATCAGAAACTTTTCTTAGGAAACATCAAGTCTATATCATATTCCAGAGGTGATTACCAAAGGAATTTCACGAAAATTGTGCTCCTACATTCACTTCTGGTCGAGCGGTTAAACTTTGAACCAGTTTTCATTCAGCTACGCCAAGAAACACTGCGACCGCGACAACGCGAAAATTTCGCGCCTTTTTTGTCCAATCATGTGAACAGTATTTTCTCTTTTCTTTTCTTCTCCTTTTTTCTTTCTTTTCCCTTTTTTAACTAATAGTTCACGCACTTTTTCGTCCAAAAACACGAAATTGCAGGCAGCAGTCATTTTCACTTTCCTTCGAAATGCGAAATTTACCGCCATCGCTGGTTATATGTCATGTAGACATAACGTCTATCGACAACTTTTATACCATATTTGGGCAGTGTATCAATGTGTTGAATTATAAATATATATATCCGCAAATTATTGAAATCCCGCTGAGAAAGATAACATCATAACAGTTTTGTTTTCAGTAAAAGTTTCACTGATAAAAAAAACAAATCCATTTAGCAAAAAGCTTGCATTAGCCGTAATGGATTCTTTGAGGTCATCTGGTATTTAATTTAGAACTCAGAGACTATGTAATCAAAACAAAGTGGTTTAAAATATTATTACTGTCGATTTTTTTAATTTGCAATTTTTAATACCATCCATCATGATGCGCGTCTTATTTTAAAATTTATTTCTTGTGTTTTATTTAAAATGCAAAGGGTGTATTTTTGTGAAAATTATCGGTACTTGAACGAACTAACAAAGTCAAAATTGATACCGGCCGGAGGCCAGGGAATATCACTGATCTTTTGATTTAAAACAATACGTGTTTCTTCCAAGAATTGCGATAGCAGTAGCCGACAGGTGTAGGCAAGGGCAAGAATATCCTGCACTAACAAGAAGATAACGTGCGGTTTTTTTTTAGCCGAATTTTAAATTTTGCCCGCCCCCTTAGAGACTCGTGTACAGATGGTTTATCATAGCTCTTCATGTCATTGTATGCAAATTTTTTTATGTTATCCCCCAGAAAGCAATGGTTATTAACGTCCCTTTCAGACAAATCATACTAGGTAATTAAAAGAAATTCGACATTTTTTATTAGGTTACCCAGCTTAGTCCGTGTGGCTGGTGGGATTTTACGAGAATGGACAGAGTTTTGACGGCCGGTGGAGCCGCAATCACAATCGGCGAAGCAGCGAGTAAAAATTCTCTAAATTACCTCTCCATTCTTCTTGCCGCCACAATTGCCGCCTGTATTAGCGGCTCCGCCGCCAAAACTTTGCCTTCGCGCGTTTCTATGTGTGAAACTAATCGTTATGTGACAACATTTAAATGATACCTTTCCATGAAGTTGTCTCTTTTTTTCCAATATAGTTCACAGAAAAAGACTGAATCTGAATTTTGAACACTGATTGAAAGTATTAAAACACTCAAATTTGTCGTCGGGTTATACCTTTCTGCTAGTGTAAATATTGTGAATTGTAAGAGTATTAAAAACACAGCGTACGTGTTAATCCGGCACGGGTGTTTACCTACATTCAAACCTTACTTAAGTTGAGTCAGCAGTGTGGTTCTATAACTTTTAACTTTACTATTCAAATCAAAGTTCTTCAGCCGTACTTTCCTGTAGTACCGTTTATTATGTTGTAGAAGATGGTTCCAACTTTTGAGTCTCTGGATGAATTCCTAGCTAAAGTGTGACCATTCAAGTGAATTAAAGCTCAGTATTGAGCAATGCTTCCCTATTTTATTATGCCGTTCAAGGTGGATCTAACTTTTGAGCCTGTGGATGAAATTGAACGATGTTAGCATTCAAATCTAAGCTCTTCGTTAGTCTTTTCGGTTCTTAATGTACTCAAATATATATTTTTTTATGAATTGTCGATTTTGGCTGCTTTTGGGAGTGAAATAAAGGTTATAAGAAATAATACGTGATGGCACAAACTACATGACCGTATTACTTACCGACAAGTAGGAGTGTTGTCGTATGCGTTGTCGAATGATTGCTCGATGCCTTATTTGAATACGAAGCCTGTGTGGTCTCTATCTATTTGTTCGTTGCATTAATTCTGCACTTAATTATTTTTAATTATACAAATAGATATTTAGCCAAATTTCAGAAATTTGCACAATAAAATTGGAGTGTTGTCGCCAATCGGCAGAGTGGAGGGAGTCACTTGAAGAAAATATTCCATCAGTAAATATTAGGAGAAGTACTCAGTGGGAGAGCTGCCCATTTTTATTTATATAAGTGTAGGAAAAATTGAAAAAAAAAAAAAAGAATTGATTTAAGGACTAAAAACGAAAGAATTTCAAAGTTTGATGTGAAAGTAGATCATTTTAGGAACTTTGACGTACATAAAATCAAAATAAATGCCCTCGGGCTTGATAAATTTCTTCCAGTGGTCGAAACAATCTTCACCTTTTTCGATGAAATGTAAATCGCCAGAATATGTTTGTTCCGGAAAAATGGGTAAATTTCTGTTTGATTTTATTAAACTACAAAGTTATTATAGGCCAAGGAAACGTTTTTTTTTTTCGCCTTTTATCTTTCCGATCACCTTTTAAGTGCTTTCCTACACGTTATCTTTTGTCTGTCTACAACGTTCAAATAAAGAAATAAAGTAAATAAAATTGCTTACACCTCTGATAGATATCATGATTTATCGCGGCTTCCTAAAAAGAAACAATAAAAAGCCATTCATGCAACGTAACTTATCCCTTTTTATGGTTCCTTAGTTTTTTCATCAAGTAAGCTATAATATGGCACTAAATCTAAGCTGGTAATAATAAGGTGAAGAATTAATTAGTAAAATTAAAAACAACAGTTGTGAGCCGAACTGTGTTCTAGAGAAAGAAAGTGTTCTGTTTCAAAAACTTGTAAAAAGAAATGTGCTGCTATTTCAAAAACGAGGGATGCTACATGTAATGATACTTCTCAGGCTGTCACTGATGTGTTTTACAAACAGTGCAATTACAAACCTGCTAAAAGGAGGAAATCCAGCAAAGAGATCTTCGCTAGACTGATAAAAGTACATGTAATCTTATTCTTGATATTGTTATGGCCTAGCTCGCTACGAGTCTCTCGTGGCGAAGTGGCTACAGCATCCGACCAGTCTATGGAAGGTCATAGGTTCGATTCCTGTCGGATCTCAGACTTTTTTTCTTTGTCCAATGTGACACGATAAACATTACATCTTTTTCTGTTTCTTTCAAGTTTGGCAATATTATCAATATCAAAGTGAAAGTTTCCACCTATGTCCTTTTGTGTGTTTAACCGTTTATATAATGTTTACTACATGGGCGGGAGTGTTGCTTTAAAATAAAGCTTTAAAATAATCTGTAACTCTACAGATCAGCTTCTGTTTTGTTATATTGTCTAACCTTTATTATTTTCAATTACATTACTTTTCCCTGCCTCGAATAGCGTTTTTGCTAATTTGCAGGGGAACTGTACTTAAGTTTATATATCTAATAAAGTTTTGTTTGTTGTTGTTGTTGTTGTTGTTGTTGTTGTATCGGCCTATACAATCACGAGGCGCAGCCGAGTGAATGTATAGTGCCGATACAACACGGACGCGAATGTAGTTAACAACTTGTGAAATTCACATTCCAGATACAACTCACTAGTGGTTGTATCTAATTGAGTCGTGCCTTGGCTCTGAGCCAAGGCGACGACTCTATAAAATGGCCTGTGAAAATTGAAAAAGTCGAGATTTTTCAAGTGGTTTATAGCCTAAGGTAAAGTGTTAGTGATGTCATACAGTGTATCAAGCGGTTTATAGCCTGAGGTGAAGTGTTAGTGACGTCATATCAGTTAATAAGCAACTTCAAGCTCACGGATGATTGGATTTATTTACAACATAAGAAAAAAAGGAAAATGACGAAACGAAACTTATCAAGTAAAAGGAACTTACGTTATTGCTGGGTTTGGCGAGAGTTCCATTCGAGAGTTCCATTGGCGAGAGTTCCATTCCATTACATAACGATTGCGTTTTCTTTCTTTTCGAGTAACAGATAGATTATTATATATAGAAGTAGTTAAAGTTGACACAGTTCATGCTTTCAAATGACGTACAGATCATAAATCATAACGATATATTGAAATAATTCTCGTACCTTAGGGGCACTTACAAGACCCTTAAGATTACAGTGTACCTTCAGACCGAAAATTCATTGATTTTTTTTTTTTTTTTTGGCGTTAAAATAAAGTTGACAGAATGAACTTTCATCCAAAAAAAATAATCGAAAAATAGTGAAAATTGACGGAGAAATGACGGTATAACTTTTGTGGGCGGAGTTTGTTTATTAAGCGATATGTTTTTTAAGCGCCGTTTTCTCAAAGTTAATTTTTCGCTTGTTGGGGACACTTTAAAGAGCTACAACTCAAAGGGAATTTGTCGATTTTCCTTAAATTTGGACAGAAGCTAGGCTAACAATTTCTTAATTCCGAAAACGTTTTCGTCAAGAGCCATTTCCGTGCGATCATTCCAATTTTTTTTCTCCCCTTTTCGAAAATATTCTGTAACTTTTCAATGCAATTGAATATGGGAAATCGCCGACACGTTTTTTTAGCGCTTCGTGTCCGGAAACCCGAGAACAAATCAAGTTAGCAAAATACAATAATCGCTTTGAGTTGTAGCGTTTTAAAGCTGATTCGGACGTTCGAATTTAGACGTCGTAAAAAATTCGACAATTCATTTTATTACCAAATGGTTTCCATATTTAGATAGCCAGCTCTATAAGCTTTAATTTGATATCTGGGTTTAGGTATATTAAGTGTAATCTTAAGACGCTAGAGCTGTTATACTGGAGACACCCTCGAAGGTACACTGTAACCTTAAAGCTTCTTAAGCACGACTTCACTACTCGAAGAGTTGTTGTTCGTGTTTACATATCAGATACAGCTCACTAGTGGTTGTATCTAATTTACATATCAGATCCAACTCACTGGTGGTTGTATCTAATTTACATATCAGATACAACTCACTAGTGAGTTGTATCTGGATTACAGGGTAACCATGTGATTGGAATGGCTCATTTCTATTTTTTTAGTACCCTTATGAATTATTAATGAATTTTACAAATAGTTACATGTACACAGGCTATATAAGTATGTTATTCAATGAAACGATCTTAAATTGCTTGAAGGATAAAAAAAATGCTGTTTCGCAGTACAATAATTATTTATTCTTACCAACTTTTTATTATATCAGTCTACTGGTAGTTAGCTTAACTCTGGTTACCCCTAATTTTGTGTGTGTGTCTTTGTTCGTTTGTGTGCCCGTCCTGAACATGTGAAATATCTTTTCTATTAACTGACTGCCTGGCATTTTGAAATTTAAGGTTATTTTGGGTAGCCAGTATCCCTATTATTTTTATTTATTATTTTATTGATATTATTTATTGTAGGCTTTGAGGTAGAATAAAGTTTGTTGTTGTTGTTGTTGACAATGTTTCAATCATCATCGTCAAGGAAGATAACATGAAAAAATAACTTTTAAGACAGAAAGATCATCCATTGGGACTCGGGCAGACAGCATATGAGATAACGATTGATGTAGTTTATTAATTAAAGTAGGGCAAACATTTATGATTGAATTATCGAATAAGCCCATAGTCACCACCGATTATACATCTTGCTGCTTCAGTGCCATTATTCAGACGTTTCCAGGTAGTCAAAAACCTCCCTTTTCAGAGTTGAGCGGGGAGACGTGCAGCCATTCACAAGTATTTCACAGTTTGCTCAAGAAAGAGATAATAATCGCGGTTTTTTTATCATTGTTATGTAGCATCCGAGATTCTCCGCCTATTTTTACAACCATTTTAGCTTAAAGTGGTATCATCGCCGGTATTATTAATATTCTTATGACGTCCTCGGGTTTATTTTTTCCAGCTTGTTAAAGCACGACGAAACTTTAAATTTATTGTTAAGCCATCTTGCAATTTGAATTTGAATTTTACAGTATAATCCCACAAAGCTTTCAATAAAATTTCCACTAAAATATAGGTTTTAATTATAAAATTACAGTCCATGTAACAACCGAAGATGCTTCGGTCGTTCGAGCAACAATGAAATCAGTGTAAAATTTATTGAGGGTGAGACTTGTAAAAGGCGTAAAACTTTTGCAAAGAAGACATTATATTGTTCCTATAAAAGAGCATTGATTTTTCAAAGCCGCGGAAAAGAAACATCGTTTATTGTTTGTAAAATAGCCAGAAACCATTGCTCACATTGGTCGTTTTATATTGGTATTGGTTGAGGTTTGGCAAAAAAAAAAAGCTTAAATTCGTTTAATTTTTTGTCTTATTCTTATTCTTTACTGGCCGCACTTAAAAGAGCTAATGCAAGCTACGGACACGAAAACAATGTGTCTTAAGACAATCTTATTTCCTTTATTTTTTCAACTTATCGGCATGTTTTCAAAGCAAGGTCAATAACAACATTCACATTCAAACATTTTTTTTTGTTATCAAACATTTCTTTGTTATCATTATATCAAGTCTTTTATCAAGAAATTCAAAAAAAGTTAAAATTAATTAAAATGTGATTGCTTTTGACTTTGACCCTCCGATGGAGTCAAACGTGTGAGGTGACATTCTTTTCTTTTCCAAAAAAGAAGAAAGAAAGGTAATTAATTTTTAATTCTAATTAAAATGGTCTTAACATTTCACCTATTACAGAACTAAGAACACAGTATAATTAAAGTGTAAACGATCTGAAAATTGTATTGTTAACGTCACAACGATAAACTTTGCTTTGTGTTTTCACAACAAATCATTTCAAGATGTAACGTACATACATTTATTATTTTAAGTGCGTACATTTCAATAATATTGTACTTCATTGAAAATACAACACCAAATCATTCAATTTTCCAGTAGTATGCAGACAACATTAGAAGATTGTTCCTCTTCGTATATAGATGCGAGGCGTGATAGCACATTCACGAGGATACGAAAGCTACAAACACTTATAGAAGTATGTGATCCGGTACCTTCGTCCTATGGTGCCAATTCCTTGTTACGTTGTTTCATAAAAGAGTGAATTCTGATTGAAAGCCAGGTTCACACGTAGGTTTGCCATAAGATGGTACCTTTTTGGTACTTTTCTTGCTATCATTTTGATAAATGTGTTAAAAAAAACCTACTTTTTTTTAAAAAAGTGAGTATTTTTAAGGTTTATCTAAAAACGACGTCACGTTAAATTTGCAAGCTATTTTGAATTCTTATTTTCAGTTTTTTTTAAGAAGACGTTAATAGAAATTGCCTACCTTTTTCGTACTGAGAAGCGATGTTGTCAAAGGCGCAATATGGTACCTTTTTTGCTCTTTGAAATTATTAAAAGTCCATGCTGATTGACAGATGTCAACAATTGGCGCCATCGCTGAGATCTGATTTTATCCGCCCTCAGCTCACTTTTTGATTACCAATACGAGTGAATGATACTGAATATCTGAAATGTAATATCCTCATAAAAACAATAATTACACTACGGTGCTTGAAACGACGATTTATTTCATCAGGAAGAGTCTTTCCTGAGAAAAACTTACGGCTGCATCACTACTGGAATGCCGGTTTCTGTATTGATACCTGTCTTGAACATGATAAGACTCCTTTATTTCGTAAAACTAACCTTTTTTTCTCGACTATCAAGGACTTCGTCAGAGACTTTTAAGCGCTCCCCGGCGAGCAAAAATTTATAATTAGTTTGTTTTCTATCGTAAACCCGTAAAAAAAAGGTTTTTATAGATTACGTTATGCTTAAAGACAAACATGTAACTATTATTTGTAAAACGTCCCGGCCGTCCTGAAGATGTCCGCGATAGTCGAACCAAACGAGAGGAACTAAATCAGGAGAAAATCAGTTTTGCAAACTAAAGTTGTAACAAATTTTGCTTGTTGCATTGGTTTAGCTTTATGAATTTCCCATGTTGGGGGTGGATAAAACGATCACTCGGCGATGGCGCCAATTGTTGGCATCTGTCAATCCGCACTGCTTTAACTTCAAAGTGCAAAAATATACTTTTTTGCGTTTCTGATGAAATCGCTTCCTATAACGCGAAAAAGCGAAAAACGGTAGGAGTTTTTCTGTTTCCGTTTCTTAAAAAGGGTGAAAAATACGAGACATTTTAACGTGACGTCATTTTTAGACAAACATAAAAAATACCCACCATTTTTCGAAAAAGAAGTAGTTATTTTCCACATTCAAATAATAGCGAGAGAAGTAACAAAAAAGTCTTAGTTTGTATTTTATTTATGGCAAACCTAGTTATCCGTCAACCTGCTTAACGTTTTTATGTTTTTTTTTTCTACCACAAGAATCCACTCTATTCTGAAAAAGGACGTTTTGTCTATCGTCGGTGATTTGTCAGTGTCTTGCACATCTATAATTGAAAATAATTGATCTGCTCGCCACTGACAAATCACAATATTTTGCTCAACCTCGTCCAATAATTGATTATTATTAATCTCCTCAGCCCCTTTCTCATGCACAAAAAAGAAACGAAGTTGATCTCATCCGTATTTACAAGCGGGTTAGGTTAATCAGTAGGATCGGAAAGCAGAATCGGTAATTTATCAAAAGACTATGGGAGAAGAAGAGATTGATGACTACACTGTAATTAAAGGCCCATGTTCACCAAACCTGCTTTGCGCGCTCGGGCTGATTTTCGCACAGACGGAAAATCGAAAAATCGACGTGCCAGCCAGTCATAAAGGCTGGTTCTCATATAATCGTCCCGGTCGTCCCGGTCGTCCGAGTCGTTTCAAAAGTTTTTTTGCAAACGACTCAGACGATCGGGACGACTCAAGCGATTTGGGTTCTCATATGATCGTTCCGGTCGTCTCGAACGTCAATAGCGCAGTCGTAAACTGTGTCCGACAACATGTTTTGGGCAATAATATTGCATTCTGGGGTATATTTGGGTCGCTTCGATCGCCTCAGTCGTCCCGGTCGCCTGAGAGTAGTTCTCGTATGATCATCCCCGATTATTACGATCGTCCCAGTCGTCTGGATAAAACACAGTTCTATCTAAGCGACCGCGATCGTCCCAGTCGTCCGGGTCGTTTGCGATGGTCCCTGGTCGTCTCAAAAGTGTTCTCATATAATCGTCCCGGTCGTCCGTGCACGTTTTGAAACGACTCGGACGACCGGGACGACGGGACGATTATATGAGAACCAGCCTTAACGCTACATTGAACAATTGAACCGTTTCAAAACAAAAACACAAGCGCGCAAAGCAGATTGGGTGAACATGGGCCTTTAAGTCAGATGGAAAGTCGTTCGCATGTTGCGTTTTCTAGTCTACGTGCAACAGCGTTTCTATGTAATTGGTAGTGTAAAATCTTATGATTAATATCTTACTAACATAAAACCAACAGCTGCATCTTACTTTTGAAATGTATTATTTGTACAATTTTAGCGTCAACGATATTATATTTCGCTGTCACTGAAATAAACGATTATTGCATTAACAATAAGTAAGCAACGAGTGAAAAAAAATGAGTATAGAAAAAATAGGAGAAGGGTATAATTTCGATATCATTTTTTCTTAGCTGTAAGCATACACATCACATGTTGCTATTTGCTATAGAAAACTTCAGTCAGTAGTTTGAATACAAATGTAATTTTAACCGAGACGATATCGCCCTCGTCGTGCAAAGGTCCGATTCAGATCAACAAAGTTCCGAAGTTAGAAAAAAACACAGATTCAATCAAAGTCGTTGTAAAATGAAGTTTTGTCATGAAGTGCTACTTTGATAAGGAGATCATCCACAGACTCAAAAAGGTACAACCACTTTGTACAACATTAGAACCGGGTCATGGGCTCTTGACAGCGTAGTAAACAGAGTCAGAGGAAAGTACTGCTCGTTAGTTTTCATTTGAATGGTCACAATTTAGGATTTTAGCCACAGACTCATACGTTAGAACCACCTTATACTGCGTAATAAACAGTACCATGCCACAGGGAGGTACTGCTCGTTTAAGCTTTTATTTAATTGAATGGTGCGGTTGTAGAACGTCACTCTTTAGTGTTTTTTGAACAGTCTCATAACTAAGACATCTATACGAGTAAAGGTGAAGGCATACGGGCAACAAAATCGTTCAACAATCACGGTTGCGTTGCAGGTTGCAGACCTGATGTTGCGCGTATTACCACCAACGCGCGCAACAAATTTTCATGTTGCAGAAAGTCAGGACGTCGCTTCTACTTTTTGCAACATGAAAATTTGTTCCTCGTATAACTTTTTGTTTCAACTATTTCACTTTTTGAGAGAAAGATTTAAATTATACTTACCTTCAAATAAAAAGTGCACACCTGAACGTTTTGTGATGGTCGGATGATGTTTACTACTTTTGTTCGTTTTTTTTTTTTTTTCGTTTTCAGCTTCTTCTCCAATTATTCGGGCAAAACATGATTTGACCAGCGCGTAAGTAAATAACTTTTTTTTCCTCACGACTGATACGTCGGTTTTCTCAAAACAAACAAATTTTCGGTTTGCTTTCTCCAGCGCTATATTTTTATGCAAATTTTCTTATTTCACAACGCTAAACATCTCGATGCAAAAATACTACTTATATGACTTCGTCATAATGACTATAATAAATGAAATGTAAACATGAAAAAATTGTTTTTCAAAATATGGTTTCTTCAAGCAATCACTTCGTGCGTTAATTAAGGTCTTTTTTCTTCTTTGGTAAATTAATTTTCGAAGGATATTCCAGTGACAATGCATAACGAAGAAAAAAGACATAGAGCATATAGATATATCACATTTCACTTGGCAGTTAATATACCAAATTTATTAGAGTTCCTACATTGAAAACATTAATTAAAAATTGAAAAGTTACTCCACGAGCTGCTATTTACGTTTTCTAAATAAACATTAATCAAAGAATAACTCATTAAAACCGTAAAAACCGCCTAAATTGCATTTTCTCGCTTTTACTTTTAAACGATTTCTGACAGTTTACTGACAAAAGAAAGCAAGGGGAGAGCATGCATGTTGGCGGTGTTATTTCATTTGCATTTTGACTAGAATCCGGCCACGGTGGTCTTTCGTTTGCCTAGCTCAGTGTTTTGGCAAAAACTGCGACAAAAAAATCAATTTATCAATTCATTTTTCCCGCTGGTCTTTTATTTACCTAAGTATTTTTGTCAAAAAAAAACACGGACCTGGAAAATTGCAAACCCCATCCACAGAAGAGGTGTTCAATTCACAATTTTGCTACCATTAAATTACGACAATTACTATGTTACCACTAGAAAGCGAGTTCTTCGCTCATTGAAATGCTCATTGATATTTTTTTCCTTCGATATCACCACAGTGTTTCATATCTCTCGAGTAGTTGTTTAGCTATTTACTCAAGGTTTGACATGAACTTCCAGGTGTCAAAAAGTAAGGCGCTGATCTCCGTCGCTGAGACAATATTGCTTTAAGACACAGTGCCCCGGCTGATAAATCTTCTTTCCATGATTATGGCCTAGAGCTTGCTTTTATGGTTGCTTTATTAACTTAAAATAAGAGAAAAATCGCCAAAAGTGATGAGAGCGAAGAAATGTTAACTAAAGACTGGGAGCAAATAATGGCTAACAAAGTAAAAAAAAACACAAGCTTGGCCATTTTGATTTCTTGACCGGCCCGGCTGTCACGAAATCAAATTTGATGAACTGTAATCCACTTCAACCCTTGCAATCCTGCACTTTACCCCCAACAACTGCTTCTGTTTTGCTCTAAAGAATCTTTTTATCCAATTAAGTTGTATGTTTATTCGGTGGCATTTGGTGATACAACATGAAAATAAAATATTAAGCGAAAGTTTTGGGGGGACAGTTTCCTTTTATCTGTTTTTAATGGAGATAAATGACAGTTGAAGCTAGCCTGTCGAAACTAAAGACCTCCGCAAACGAGGAAACATTGTTGCGAAAACATCGTTTCCCAGAATGTTTCCCAGCCGCGCAAACGAAAAAACATTATACTGGGAAACAAATGCGCGCTGATATATGGGATAAGGCACTGCGCATGCTCAATTTATGAAGTGCAGTCCGAAGCAGTCTTCGCGACCCTGGAATCTGGGCAACATTGTTTCCTCGGCGCGCAAACGGGGAAACATTTGTTGAAGAAACAAAATGTTTCTGAAAAAAGTCAGAAACATTTTTTGTTTCTCGGAAGCAAAAAATGTTTCCGCAACAAATGTTTCCTGTCCGCGCAAACGGGGAAACATTTAGGGAAACAACGTTTCTGCAACAATGTTCCGCAACAATGTTTCCTCGTTTGTAGGGGCCTTAAAACAGTTAAACAATGGCAAAGTTCTACTTAGGATAGGGATGACTTAGGATAACTTGTATCATAATTATTATATAGTGTCCCTAATTAGTCCATATGGGCTAATAAAACAAATTGACACTTAAATAAAGTTCCTACTTACTTACTAACTTACTTACTTACTTCGTTCTCGGTTTCTCGTTATACCATTTCCTGTAAAAGATGTTTACAACAAAAGCGACAGGCCGAGACCAACTTAGTTCAATTTCTATCTCTTGACGTGTTTTTACAATCATTTCTGACTAGAAAAGGATGATCAAGGCGGTCGTGGTGATGGCAGTGTGGTCTAAAGAAAATTGAGAATTATTTCCAACAAAATATAAAGAAGGAAGGTAGTGCAGGCTGCTGTGCCTCTCCCTTATTAGATCCGCCAATGACACTGGTCAAGGTGGACAAAGAAGGTAGACATAAAAAATATAACAGCATTTGTCTCATTTGCCCGAAAGATTATTAAATATATAAAATACCTCAAGGTTACTACCACTTCTAATTGATTGTGCGATTTTCTCCCCATGAAGGTGATTTTAGCGCCGATCTATCGCCACCCTAAAAAAATCGCATAAATTTAGGGAGTGCATGGTAAGTAAGCAGTTTTACATGAAATCCGCGCTTAAATCGAGTTATTATGTTGCCACTAAAACTTTAGTACAATTTTATAACTTCAAATTATATGAAGTTGAATTAATACGTTAGACGAAAAGCAGCAAATCCAACATTATATAATACAAAAGAATCGTTAAAAAAATAAAAAGAAGTATTAATAACAAAATATTACATTCAATGCCAGAGCACGGAGATGGAAAAAAATCAATTATACCCTCAGCGGTGATTAGAAAAAGTTTTAGGAATTAATTTCTTAGAAAATCAGCATGAAGTTAACCGCAATTTTAAAATTTGACTCAGTGGGGACAACAACATCGGAAAATCGGTGCCCAGTTTGTACATTTAAATTACAGGTTCTTTCTCAGTGTTCAAATAAACGAATAGTGTTAAAAATATTAAGAAACCCTGGAATGGATTGTCACTATAGGGCTCGCCAATTAAATGGTATTTAGTAGCTACGCTTCAAAGAAATTAGCTGAACGTGTATGGCATATATCATGGTGGAGAATAATTTAAATGAAAGACCAATAAATGAAAAGTTGGTGGATTGAACTTGTCAAATAACATAACGCCTTTTTAAGATCTTGTTCCTGCCTCTTTTAATATTAGTTCTTCATCGCCTATTTCTGTTAATATTTGACGAAGAGGCTCATTGATTTTCTTTATCTCTTATACCCGAAAATATAACAAAATCAGCAAACTATTACGATACCCTGAACAGTACATATAGAATTGATGCAGTGGAATGAATTTATAAAATCATGCATGTAGGTAAAAAAAAAAAGGATATAGGAACGAATTAAATCCTTCAAAGAAAAATTGTGTAGTATTTTTTCGTTTCAATTTTGCAATTGTTTATATTCATGACTCGTTTTCCAACTAAAGTAACGCATTCGATCTTGTCGGGCTTATATAAATTTATCTTAATATCTGAGTCAAATAGCAACCACGGAAAAAAAGCTAACATACTAATACAAATATTTTAAATGATATAAGCGTCTCAAAGTTTCGATTTTTACCTGTTATGCTTTGAGTTGCGTCGACTTGAACTTCAGCCAAACCAGATGCGGTCCACTTGAATTACATTGATGAAACGTTTGGAGATTCGCCAATAATATCAACTACCGTGAGAAAGATGTAATGTTCATCTTGTCAACTTTATACCAAAACCAAAACCGCACAAAACATTACATCCTTGGGAGCTTTTGAAAAAGGAAGGCACCAAGATGTATTTTGAAGATGTGGAAAACGACTAGTTTGCTTCAATCCATTCTATCGAATCACATTGAAAAAACCTGCAGCTGACGCTAGATTTAAACAACAGTTGGTCTGTGCGGTTTCACTGTCTTGCTGTTAATTCATATGCGTTTGGAACCCCAAGACTGGTAAACAAATTCATTAAAAAGAAAGTCCACGTTTATATGTATTGATTCGACCGATTAATTATTTCTGAGCCACCTCCAAGAACTAATATTAATTTAGCAATGAAAAAGGGAAATAAATATGAAAAACTTGACAGCAGATCCAAAAATAAATGTATTTACTATGATAAGAACCTATTGAAAGTTATTTTTTACTGATCTATTATATTGAAGAAATGCATGACGAGAAAACTTGCTTTTAAGGTTTAAGTTGCTGTAACTAGACATAACATTATTGCAATCACAGGGTGTTGCAAATAGTATATCGAAGAGGCTATATTTGAATAATAAAAAGAATGCTCTGGAGTGGAGCTGTTTATAGTTAGCGTTAAAAGTAACCAGACGTTTACAATTACTGTCATTATTATAATAATTATATTAGAGAGGCTATTTGAATAACAAAACGATGGCTTTGGAGTATTTAATAATTAGATTAAAGCTCAACGGATTCATTAAAGTATGTGTTTAAAAACTAATTTGACATCACATTTCTATGGTTAAATCAGACGGAGCTTATCAGTTTGAAAAATATAAGAACACGGTTCAAGTGTGTTCAAAAGAATAGACCATTATTTGTTTATAGCCTCCAACGCAGGCATCTCTAAAGAAAAATCTAGAGAATATTAATATAAAGACTGGGTTTCTTGTGGTGGAAGGGAAGGGAAAAGGAAGAGGAGGCAGGGAGCTAGGCTCGATTTCCGCCGATCTCTCGTGTCCGGTCTTTGTTCCTCCCTCATTTTCCCAAACAGCAGCTGGTAATCGAGCCTAGCAGGGAGCCCGCGTTAGGTAAAAACTGGCTTTTAGCTCTATTATGTGGACGCCTGCGGAGGAGGCTAATCTGTTTACAGCCTCTTCGATTTTTTGGTTTAATTTTGTCAAGGGTAATTTTTGTTGACACATGAATGTTAGGACGATTTGCTAAAAATCGCCGATATATAATTATATATATTTTTTTCTTTTTTCGGCGAAACACTGAGCGGTGTCCCTTGACCTCATATCCTATATATATCCTATATATATATATATATATATATATATATATATATATATATATATATATATATATCCTATATATATCCTATATATTCAAATGGAGTTATAGGCTTCCCCTACCTTGTCACCTCGACAGAAAAAATCCCGGGAGGCCCACGTCTGAATCACAGAAATCACCTCTTCGATTGCCATGTTGCCAGCATGGTTGTCCTGATGGTGTAGTTGTTATTATCACACCTGACTAGTGTGCAGGGGGACGTGGGTTCAAATCCCACTCGGGGCAAATTTTCTTTCAAACATTTATTCAGTAGCTATATAATTTTATATATATATATGATATGAGGTCAAGGGACACGGCTTAGTGTTTCGCCAAAATAAGAAAAATTTCCTTACCTTATTTCCACGTTATATGGCTAAATGCCCGACCAAATATACAACTTGCCGGACGGGATAAAAATATTCTATATAGCAAAACAGAAGCAGTAGCTTGGAGATTAATGTGCAGGGTTGCCTGGGCCGAAGCCAGAAAAAAATAAGGACTGAGGCAATATCCATGGTTAAATTCCCCGCCTAGCTATTTAGGGTCTTTATGATGACTACGTTTAAACAAAACACTGGGATCATGACTGAGGCAAGTGTCTCGGTTTGCCTCATACTGGCTACGACCCTGGTTGCAAGGATGGAAGTCGGGCAAATTTGATTTCGTGACAGGCAATCAAGAAATCAAAATTGCTATTCTAGTTGAATTTTGACTTTTTTAGCCATTATTTTGTCTTTTTAGTTAATATTTCTCTGCTTTCATCGCTTGTGGCGATATTTTTCTTCCTATTTAAACGGACACTGTCCCGCCGCCGAAATAGAAAAAATTATCTTAACTTATTTCCACGTTATAACGCCAGATACCACCAAATATACAACTCAATTGGATAAAATATTCTATAGAGCAAAACGAAAGCAGTAGTTTGGAGATAAAGTGCAGGATTGCAAGGATTGAAGTGGATTACAGTTCATAAACAGCACGTTATTTCAGCCGGGACGGTGTCCCTTTAAGGAAAATAAGTTAAAAGCAAGCCCCTGATGGTGAGTCCATAATCATGAAAACACGTCGATATAACAGCCGGGACACTGTTCCTTTAACTCGGTCTTACAAAAAGAGCAGCAAAATATTTAATGGAATCAAATTTTGGACGCCGTGTTTGTACAACGTGCAATTTAGAAACCTTCTGGGGAAAAAAAATCAAAATTAATGTCATTGAAGAAAAGTGAAACATTAACAAAACACCGCCACGCGCCATCTTGGATAACGTCGCAGGCGTTCCAGTAATTGTTTAACCCATAATATTAGCGTTATCTTGCAGAGAATATAGTCAATATAGGCGAATATCTGCATCGCGCTCAATGCGAAATTGACTTCAAAAGTTGACTGAAGAGCTTGTTAAGTTTAGAAATCTGCCCAATGTTTAGCTCTGTGCATGTAATTGCAAAATTTCTGGGTGACAAAAGCGCTTCAAATGAGCCATTCATCCCGGCTTGAAAACAGCATTGCAGACAAGGAGTATGTAGTATATCGAGCTCAAATTGCTAGAGAAAGCCAGTTGTGCTACGCCCTTTCAATATTCAGAGTTGATTTTTTTTGCAGCTCCATCAGAAAATGAAGTGCATATGCTAATGAGGCAATTATTGTGAACAAATATTCGTCTATATCACACTCTGACTATTTGTAAAATCCAAAGAAGTTTGATAATGATCACGACAATGCCTTTATAAAGCGCATTTTCCACTGGCATATGTTTAACTGCGGTTTTTCTATAAATTTGATAATTCGATAATCAAATTTCAGATTTTTTCTGAGTGTCTAAATGATCTAATCGTATGACAAATATTTAGAAACTATAGAGAGTGTACTACAGTGCGACTACGAAAACCGTGAACGCCGAAAATATGTCTTCATGTTTATTGTGTTACTCCAATTCAAGGACCAACAAAGTGACTTGAAATCGAGCCTTATGATCGGCGCTCGACTGAAATATTGTTTAAAATTTAAAGTCCAACCACAAAAACAACAACGTATCTGGTGGTTCTGATTGACAGTAAGCGCGTAAACAAGAGAATGAAAATGTGTTTCCCGCGGTGTCTGCGCGGCTTTTTTTCCGCAAACTGCTATCAGCTTCCTTTTTTTTTAACTTCACAGTTCATAACTCCCAATAAAAAACAAATGCCTGCAAGGAAAACATGAAACGCGTTTTGAAAGAAAAAGTCGTAAAAATGAAATAATGTCGTTTCGTGAATCGGCCAACGGTTTACAATTTGCCGGCTTTTCGTCTAGTGGTTCTTGAAATCTGATTGGCCGTACCACAAAAGCATTGCAGACATATTATCGAATTTCGTTACTTTCATGGTCACACTGTAAAATTGTATTTCGTAGTCCTGTTTTGTCTTTTTTATGTTGTTGTTTATACTTCTTGTCTACGATTCAAAGAAATCAACTGATATAATATCATAGTGAGGAGAGTAACAATTAAATGAAATACCATAACATGCAAAGGCGCAAATACCAGCCACTAGGACGCCATTTAAGACTTCACCCCACCCGCGCCCAAACAGTGATGTGGCTTATTTAACGTCCGTCTCCTACGTATGTTTAGATCAAATTGACAGTGGATCACGGTTTTGGCTTCACTTTCGTTAGTTGACGCTCACGCGCTCTAGCTGTCGACTTTGCACAGTGCACCGCTTTCGCGACATTGACCTTACCTCGTCTAATACCCAAGTCTTATGCGTTGAGATTTTTGAAATAAAAAGCTCTACTTCTTAACTCACCTGGATTTGCTTAATAGTTCATCTTCCTCTTTTTCTAATTGTTTTCGCTGTTGATTATATCACGACATACCCGACGTATTAAACTCGCAGTGAAGTAAAGCCATTTTGGTTTTGATAATGTAGATCGCCGGTGATAAGCAACCGGCTTATACACAACGCCATATAATTATCTAAGTCAATCGTTAAATCACGTTCAGGCCATTCCAAGCCCAATATACCTTATTATAGGAAATTAACGCTCCATGAAATTAACGCGAATTCTTAAAATTCGCGTTAATTTTTGTAAGCATTAATTTCCGCGACATTATTTAAGTGGAGTGTTAACTTCCGAGACCTTAATTTCACCCCAAATTCTGGATACCGTCCGAACACAAATAGCAACTAGGAAACAATAACCTTCTCTTTTCTACACACTATTTTTCAATCTTTTTCAATGTAAAAGCCTTAAAGATATGTCATCTGCAATATTTCCAGTTCATTCTTGCTTTCAGAAGAGCGGTTCTTGACATCCGTTTTTTTTTGTACTATAAAGTCAGCCAAAATATCTTTAGAGACATCAATAATCGCGCTAATTTTCTTCATTTTGAAAATTTTCCCCCTCTCTCGCGTTAATTTCCTTTATTCGAAAGAAATTTTCCCTCCAATTCGCGTTAATTTAAGTCGCGTTAATTTCAAAGACCTTAATTTATAGGAGCGTTAATTTCCTTTTATTAAGTATATCTTGAATCGGATCTCAGAAGCATTTTTCAATGATGAGGTCAATCGGTTATTTCTTGGAGTTGCAGAAGCTATTTTTGGTAAACCATTATGTTGTGGTATGGGTTGTTTATTGTGTTTTGGTTTACGTCATTTATCCGCAACACCAATAAACAGCCGGTCAATCTTTTGAACAGTAAAGCGCAGTTGGTAGTTCCAGAATACAATTACAGGTACAAGGTGCCTCTCATTATCCTTGTAATTAAAGTATAAAAACAAACATCAAACTGAGCACTTACTACGATCTGCATTTCTGAAACAAAATTTATGTATGCACAATAAAATTTCACAATATGCGCTTTGGCGGCGAATTTTGTCGAGACGCAGTGGAGCGAATACTTGGCCGATCAGGTCAACTTCAGTTCATGTCACCTATCAACAACTCACTTCAAATTCTGGACTAATGATAATTAAGGCAAATAGCGGGTCAACGTTATTAACCAATGATTATTTTTTGGTAATGGTTAGATTCCCGACAAAGAAATATTAATGAATTCCATAGTTTGTGCAAATGTTAATTGTGTTCTGATGCTCAGTCTTCACGTCAGCAACGAAACAGGTTTCCTGCTGTTGCTGTCAACGTAAACACGTTTGCAATTTCATTGTTCACATTTATTTAGCTGCAAACTTCAAAACTGGTGCTTCAATTTATGCTGTTTTACGAAACAGGCATTCCACTTGTCAGACTCAAGGGCAATACACCCGGGGGGGGGGGGAGGGGGTACTCCCTTATATACACTATATAGGTATGTGCCGCCCGATAGGGTAGGGTTTTTGAGGTGCACAGTCCTTAAATAGGGTATCCTTTTTGGTATTTTTGGTATTGTGATTCTTAGATATTCCTTAGATAGGGTCACTAAATTGCAGTATCCACCCCAACGCGCAAAACGAAAAAGACATGGTCTGTTGAAACTGTACTATACGCCTGAATTGGGCCTTAAAAAGGGTATCAAATCTCGATTTTCTACCCTTAAATAGGGTCAGGGTTTGAGAACCTTGGCGGCACACACCTATCCTAAATTGTCGGGAGTACTGGGGGGGGGGGGGGGGGGGGGCAATGCAGTGTTTAACAAGCCGGAAGGAGTATCATTTGCGTTAACGTGTTTCGTTTATTTTTAATAGATCGAAACTACCTCGTGAGATACAGTGTCAATCATGCTCAGAATAAAATGTTTCGATCACTATTCGCGCAATGTTCCGCCGGATGTGATGTGAAACATAATTCATTCGTGATCAGACTCAATCAATCAATCAATCAATCAATCAAAATCTTTATCATATACACGCGTTAAAATATCAGTATCTACAATATAAAAAAAGCAATTCACTGTTTTACATATTTGCCGTGTGAGAGTCCGATAGGGAAAACCATTCACTGATACCTTTTTTTTCAAAAAGGCTCAATGATTGAGTTGTTCTTAGTTCCTCTGGAAGGTTATTCCACAGGAAAGCTCCACTATTGCTAAAGCTTCGCTTTAGGTAGTCAGTTAATTCTCGGCTTAGGTAGCCTGTGAGCAGGCTCTACTATTTGGGTTTCACGCGCGAGTGCCCGGCATGCGGAAGCCGCGAATTACGAGCGAGTCACTTTTCCTCGTCCCATTCTTCTCGCCGGCTTCGCCGGCTCACCCTGGAGACTTCGCCGCCAAGATACTCGCGCGATACCTCAAACAAGTTAGCCTGCTCGCAGGCTACGGCTTAGGTAATGCCAGTCTTTGTTTAGCGTCACGAAGATCATAAGACGTAACTCTTGGTGTAAACATATCACAGAGATAAACTGGGGCAAACTTATTAACACTTTTGTTTTGCCCTGAACATGAACACAGCATAAAACCAAAATATATTTTTTTCAGAAAATTAAATTATAATGGACAAAAGTGATAATACTTCCGTCGGTCAGGAAGTATTTCCGTCGATCCAAAAACATTTTTTGTTGTCGTTTGTGACTGTTCTTTTTGTATGGGAAATATTTTTCTGCGGTCAAGAAAATGTGTTTTAGTGGGCCGAGAATATTTGAATCGGTTGGGAAATTTTTTGTTGCTAATTCGATCAGGAAATGTTTCGCGGTAATAATGGAAGCATTCACTATTCAGGTCACGTAGCATTGAGAAACTCAGCTGAATCAGTAAGCTGGAAGCTTTTTGGTGCCTCAGTCAACGCACGTTTTGTATTGGCTTATGAATATTTCGCGGTTCAGAAAAAATTGAGTTCCTGCTGATATTTTTATTCCCGCATCGTGGCGTTTATAAAAGCGTTTATGGCGTTTACAAAGGCGTTTATGAGCCGACACCTTACTCAAGACACAAGCTTTCCTCCCAGTTAGTTCGTATTTCTAGCAGTACATCACTTTCTTTTTCTTTTAGTTTTATGACAAATAACTGAGTTGATAAGCTTTTTAGAATTGCGGCTAGAATATAACTCACCTATACAGTCTGTAAGTTAAAAATAAATAAATAGTTCACTGAGAGCCCGGGGGGGGGGGGGGGGGGGGGTAATCAATATATCCTTGGGTGGGGAGGTGCGGCCGGCCCTTCATACCCTGACCCTGTTTAAGACAAAAATCGCTGATTTTCCTACCTTGTTTAAGACAGAATTTCGATTTTTGATACCCTGTTTAAGACATTTAACCCGCAAAAATTTTGCTATTTAACATACGCGCGGGCAGGAGCTTATAAGCTCCTGGCGCAGGCTGTTTATCGTTCAAGAAAAGATATCCTGTTTAAGACAACAATTGATAAAATCGATATCCTGATTAAGACAAAAAATGATAAAATCGATACCCTGTTTAAGACAAAAATCCCGAAAAACATTCCCTGGCTGTCCGCACGTCCCCATTAAGCCCTTATAAGGGAGTACCCTCCCCCCGAGACTGAGAGCCGGTGATGATTTAAGGCAGGCTAGGAACGTATACGGTTGATCGGTTTTCTCTTTAAAAGAAGACATCCGTTCCTTCTAAAATCAGTAGTTGAGCTAGCAGCTGGCTAACGTATAACGATAACATTACCTTTAGATTCGTTATGGTAAGAGAGATAAACATCAGTGTTGCCGCTCTGTTGAAGTCACTCCAAGTCCTTACTATGATAAGCAGTAATGAAATGATCGACAGAACTGGCGACAAACTGTTTACAGCTGCTGATAATTCAATTCAAATGGGAAGCTAATCATGGAATCGTTTTCACTCCTGGAACGTGCGGATGTTCATTTTTCAGTTTCATTATTTACTCCCCATCCGACATAAGTGCGACATCTTGGCAAGACTGTTCAGTTTAAAACCACGCGAGCAATTAACGTTAACTAGCAGTTACCACCTTTTTCCATTTTCTGAATAGCTAAACCACAGTTTATAGCTCAATTTTTATTTTATTTATTTTTTACCCCTTCTTAACCCAGTGAACACATTAGAATTCGTAGTATTCATGGTTCACTTGACGTAACAGGTGCACTTTGGTCTCAAATTTCCATTTATCAAGTGTCTTGGTATTGAAACGAAAAGAGCTGTACCTATTTGATGTTCTATATTTGATATTTGATGTTGGAAAGAAATATTTTCGATATTATTCTGCTCAATCATAGTTAATAATTAAGTGCAATGGTTATGAAGCCTGAGAAATGTCTTTGCTCGATGTTTTTGTAATCGTCTTTCGGCCTTGACCGTACACAAATGACAATAGATTTTAATTTGAACTGTTGTTCGAGCAACTGACTAATAGAAATGGTGTTATTAAATATGACAATTATGTGTAATGATGTATAAAATGTCAGAAATGTCGCCACACTGTATGCTGAGTAAACAGTCTACGTTTTTAAAGGGACACAGTCGCGGATTCGCATGCGCGGACCAGGCTCACTTTAAATATCCTTCACTGAATAATCCTTTCCCGTCCCGAGTTTATTCGTTTTCCACCGTGACCGCCGCCACTAGTCGACGCCATTTGACATTGACACTTGAAAAATTCAGGCTGAGCTTTTCAAGTTTCGATTCGAGAAACTGGCGCATGCGCCCTCGTGACGGTGTCCCTTTGTAAGTAACCCTTGATGATTTCGCGCCCCCGAACCAGCTTCATCAACCCCAGAAGCGCCTGTTGTGAAGGCTAAAGTGCTGGACCACAACAACCAGACGATGATTCACAATTTACATGACTCTCAGGCTGTCGAAAGGTCAGTGAATGTCAACAACAACAGCTGATGTTAACTTGAGACAACAACAAAATAAACTTAGAATTCCCTTTGCAATTACCGTAGAGTTTTTATGAACTTATAAATGCACCAGCATTCTTTCGAAAAACAAATCTTTCACGCCCGGTTGTTTGTCGTCAACTGTTGTTTCTCATACAAAACTGAATTCAGGTCAACTAAGTGTCTCCAGTATTAAACTAGTTAAACAGAGGTGGAAAGCCTAGTGCTCATCATTAACCAGCGCGGGAGTGAGCCAGTACGACGCGACGATAAGTATACAACACTGCTTCATGCCGAAATTGTTCGTTATTAATAGACATGGACACCAGTACTGCATATGGAATTATCGCGAAGTCATCGTAGCAAAAGGGTTGCGACGCCCTCTAATTTATGCCTGGCCCGTTTATACAGCTTGCCGGAGATAACATCGACATGGAAAGATGGAATGTGAACAACGCTTGCAACGACTATGGTGTTGTTTCAAACGAACAATACTGGCCGAAACAGAAGCAGCATTATTTGCCTATCACTCCTACAAAGGAATATCTTTGTCGAGTCAGTCAGCTGTGGAGACTGTGCTCGTGTTCAGCACTCTCGGACGACGGTCAACAGTGGTAGGTGTTGTACAGGGAGAAGATCCAGCAGCAATGGTCCTAGTGACTAGGTGATCCTCTCCGATCCATCCATCCGAATCGACTTCACTTGCATAACGGTCCATGATAAACGCTTCAGCTATAGATTACAGTACCATATATATATATACGTTCATGAAGAATGCCCAGTACATGATGGTCAGCCTATAACAGAAACACGGCGTCGTTACCTTTGTCTAGGTTTTTTACTCTGAAGCGTAGGAAAAATACTGTAATGCGTTTGGAACTGAGGCTTTCGGGTTGCGCTAAATTAACTTGCTGTGATTGGCAAAAATGTTTGAAGAAAGTGGATTGTATGATATCATGCTGGTGTCCGGAATCTACGGCAGTCACCTGGCTTTGGTAGTCCTTCAAGGGTCGAATGGGAACCCTCAGGGCCAAGCGCGTAAGCCGGCGCCCAGCTACAAGTGTTGCCGCGCGAGGACATGCCCAGGCGATGTAATCCTTGTTTTCTTAGATGACATCTGGTATATATTTCTGACATGATATTACGTTACTTCGATCCAACTATGGCTCCACAAGTGCATCGAAAATTTGAGAAGGGAAACCACGCCGTCAGCAGGTTGGAACCGCCTTTCTTCCAGGTTTGGGCAGTCATGGGTTTGAACAAACCGAATATCATAACAGGAAGACGAGAGTGGGGATAGTTGGCATTTCCACAAATTCTGCTGCACTTGATATATAGGTGGTTTCTTACAAGCCACGAAAGGACTGCAGTTAATGCTGCCACCAAGTAGATGTACGACGTCGAGGAAGGAGAGCTATGGAAAATAAGGGATAACATGGATGTCCAGAAATTAAACCCCTTTCATCTGGTTTGGGAAAACGAGGAACCAGTTACATTCCTCAATATTGCGACTGGGTTAGTGATGCCAACTGAGAAGGCAGACCAAACAGCCGGGGCAGCCTGAGTGTAAGAATTGGCATCCAAAATGCTTCCCAGCGCGATGCCTTTGATTTTTGGGATAAAATCACAAAGGCTGTGATGACAATTGCGTCTTTGTTCAAGAAGGGCAATATCAGAGGTGCAGAAGAGAAGGAAGTAACCATGCTGACATAAGCTTCTTTGCTCGTTCGTTAGCCTTCTTTAGCCGTATAGCGAAGGCTACCTAGAAGTGAGCAGGAAGCAGCCTTGATCTTCGATGGCATGGGATCGCAATCTCTGAAGTTTAGCTGGATGAACCATTTTTGAAGAAGCTGTTTAGAGTAATCACAGCGAAACTTAGAAGGGAGAATTATTCAAGGCAGCCAACATTCCAACAAAGGAGGGGAAAGAGAACGAGAAGAATTGCGCAGCGCGTTTGAAATCCATATCAACTCTGGAAAGACTCCAAACCCGAAGCACTAGGCCAAATAAATTAGTAATTCCGAGGACAAGACGGCGATAGTGCATTTCCTTTGCTATACGTGATGTGAGATGGCAAGAGGTTGATCGCTGGAAGCTCTGTGACCAAACCAATGCAGAAGGCCTACTCTGGGACCTTAAGTCGCCTTAAGTCGCCTTAAGTCGCCTTTAGTCGCTTATAGTCGCTTATAGTCGCCTGAAGTCATTAAGCTTAAAAAAGGCCTGTACACCTTAAAATTGCCCTAAGAGGTTTCACTTTTACTATTTCATGAATATATAATAATTTTATTGCCCCAAATCTCTTTTTTAGTTCCCATATATGATTATATGCTGCAAGGCCATGACCCCATGCAGTAAAACACCATGCTTCAATACTCATGCACCATGCCCTAGTTGCTTCAATTATATTTGTTGAACCCTATAAAGGATGGACCATTTTATTTATTTTTTTGGGAGGGGGGGGGGGGGGGGGGGGGTGGGGTTGGCAAATACCAAAAAAAAAAATTCACGCACAGATAAAGTATAGAAAAGTATGGAAAAATCACGAAAAAAAAAAAATTCTTGCACAGCCAGAGAGGCCAACCTCTGGAGATTAAAAATAGGGAGTTTTTTCTAGGCATGAATGGGATCCCGAAATTATTTTTTGGCTTTACCCTCTAAAGGTGCCATTTTCTGCATTCTGGAGACCCGAAAAGCATTTGTGAAGTTAAGATATGATGAAAGACTGCATTTTTGGGGGGGATTTTGGGATAATTTGTGTTAAAATCTTAGCCTATTGTAGAGAAAAGATCCAAAGTCGCTTTTATCTGGGAGATTTGGTGACCCGTGCAGGAGACCGAGAGATTTGTTCCGTATCCAGGTGAGTTGGCATAAGTGCACAGCCTCAAGATGGGAAAAAAATTCATGCTAAAACAAAATACCCAACCCCCTCCCCCCACCCCTAAAAATAAAATGGTCCATCCCCAAGGAGGGTACACCCATTTATCTTCAAAACATTGACAGCTATTTAATATTTAATCTATAGGTTCACTCATATTTCATCGACAAAGTGTTGCTGAATGGTTGAAGTTGTCGCTTATATTATAATCAACATTTAATATGAGCAACAGCATAAAAAAGAAACACTGCTGATCAGCAGTCAATACTGATATAATGGTGTAGGCATTCCTTCACCTGCAGGGCATTATAACAACAGTGAGAGCTGTTTTGGATCACTAAGATCAGAATAATTTGAAAAGTATTTTGGAGTTAAGCCCAATTATTGCTTATCACTTTTACTTTGAGCAAGTAAGCTTGACAAGATCATAAGCTTATCCAAAGGCAATGTAACTGTATACAAATGTACTTGAGTTAACTTTTAGCTTACTTACCCAACGTGAAAGAGCAATCAAAAATGGGCCATTTCTCCCGCATACAACCTCTAAGCTGCGTTCTAGCCATCCAACAGTATTCTATTTACAACCAATCGTAACTGAACGTTTGAAAACTTGAAGCTTAGTGTTCTAGTACAACTTGTACATGTCATCTTGTTGACAGTTTGATGAAGCAAAGAATTTAAATCAACCTGTACGCTCAAGATTGCAAAATTTGCGTTGATTATGTTACTATGATAGCTCTCTGTCACAAAGGTCAAAAGGATTTCTTGTTATCAACCATTAAGCAGGAATGTGCAAAGGATTTGCAGCTGTTTTCAGCAGGAACTTTGCCTCACTCGAGTAAACATGGCCACCATACTTCACATGTTTTGACCACGTGACTTCTTTGAACCATGGATGCCTACGCGCGCGCCCGCGCGCGCACTCACGATTCGGCAAACATATTCCCACTTTACAGTACAGCTACAGGCTGGCTAAGCTACCACTCACATGCTTTTCCTTCGTGGCGTAGATTGTCAAGCTGGCCTGGAATTTTTTAAATCGACACCAGTGCGAGATAAAGTTGCTCTTGTAGCCATTGACTGGCTTCCTGCTTGTATTGCGGAAAGAAAACTAATTCCGACAACTGAATTCGAGGTAAGGTAAAAGTAAATTTCTGAAATTTATTGGTTAAGCGAGCGCGGGAGCTAGTCGCGCGCGAGAAGAAAAGAAACGCGCGAAGCATGGAAACCATCTACGATTGGAAAGGCATTCTGGGAGAATCAAAATGGCGGACACCAATAAATATTGTCAACTTTGTCATTTGCTGTGCATCCGTTTGTGATCCATTATTTTCTGGAAATTTTTTAGGTAATAATTCCTCGCGAAGCGAGGGCCGAAGGCCCGAGCGTAGCGAGGTTAATAAATTTGGCGGCCGAAGGCCGCTCGGGTGCTCGGGTCTCGGGAGCTGAGCCGCGCGCAATCGAGCGAAAAGTTTATATATATATATATATATACTGAAGATGTCGTGCAATTGCCTAGCAACAAAAATCGTGACCGCTGACAATGGCGCGCTCTCATTGTTATTCATTGAAGCGGCCGGGCTGACGGTTGGGGGTTGGAAGCCTATCCCATAATGTCTCATCACGTGACCTCGCATTTGCCAGTGATCGCCGAGGCAAGCAGTGGCTGTCAAGACACCCTTTTCAAGGCCTCTTGTCTGTCGGTCTTCTTTTGTCAGGATTTGCAATGTCAAGAAAACTTCTCTTGCAACGAACAGATACATGCTTTCGAAAATTTGTTTGAAGAATGACACGACAAACGAAATTTGCGCGCGCTTTAACGCGTAAGCATCCAACTGCTTGTCCACGCATATGACGACACTCTTGCACTGTGTTAACCAAATAAGTGCTCTAAAAAACTGAAAACCTTTGGGAAAAAAGTTCTTCTCTTAATAGCTATTTGCTTTATCCACGGTTTTAGCTAGACACAGTAGTTCTGATGTCCGCGACAGAAAAAACCGTAACTGACGCGTACAGCTAGCTTGTACGCGCGATATAGCGCGCGATATAGCGCGCGCATATATTTTATTTTGCTGCGTGTTTTGTACTGATTTGAGCTTTCAGCACTGTTGCATTTGCCAAGATTTTTTCCGCTATAACCTTTGTTCAAGACGGCTTTTGGAAATACAATGTAACCCTTTTTATACTCATTTACTTGAACTTGCTTCGGTCTAAATTCGTTTTATTCCTCAAAGAATTTTCATATTCAACTCTGCAAACGTACGCGAATTTCCTAAATCAGCTCGCCGTCAATTCAAAGCATTGACTGAAAGTACCCACACTTTGATGGTTTTATTCAGCTTGAAAAACCTGGAGGGATCTGGAGGGATCTGATGTTTTAAGTCGTTATGATATTAAGGAATACGTTATAAATGTTAAAATGCTAGTGATGCTTCGATTAAGAAGGAGGTACAACTGCACTTTCCTGGTATTTTCGGATATAAGAGACATGAGAGGCGTGTAATATGAAAGTGCGAGAAACGCCTCTGGCAACCAGAGTAATTAGGCTCAAACTAGATCCGAAAAGAGTCCAACGGCCGATAACGTAACACAAAGTCCTTTTTCCTCCGCATAACAAATAAAATAAAAATATCTAAGAGACTATTCAATAAGATTGTACTCGCTCCAGCGGAGTTTCGGTGGTTAATCTTCTCGAGAAAGGATTTCCAGCCACTTGTTCAATCCAGCGTTGTTGTATTTGCTGTTCTTTCTCATTTGCATCAGAAATTGGTCGTGTTTCACCGAGAGCAGGGGGGGGGGGGGGGGGGGGCGGTTGAAAGCCTATCCCATGATGCAACGCAACGAATTACCGGCGGCATTTGAAGCGAATAAACAAACTTTTTGTAAAATCTCATATTTCGGTGATTTTGCCGGTAGTCTGTCTTAGTACATGCTGTAAATTGATCATTATTGATTTTCTCGCATACATTACTTATGATATTTGCAAAGAATATGTTGCTTCCTCTTGAATATTCATGTTTAACTTTTGTAATCAATTTCGTAATTCTCATGACCTGTATCCTATTAACTCCTGCAATCTCAACCATTCAAGCGAATAGTGAATTGAATTAGCAATTATTTGATACACAGTACATAGAACAACAGCTACAGAAGTATGTCAAAGGAACAGGTTAATTTTGGGAGATAGCACTCACAAACTTCAAAAAGGCCCACATCGCTAAAATTTTGCAGTGCATCCTCCCCCGAGCTTCGCGAGGTTCTGCGAGACACGTATTTCTAGTTAACTTCTACACCGGTAAATCTGTCAACAGCCTCAACAGTAACACAATTTAGTTTTGTTTTGACAGGTTAAATGCTGCCAGGTGGAAGTGTGAGAGCATTTCGGGCCTAGTCAACAGAACTAATCAACCCTGCTAGAAAGTCTCCTACGAGGGTTCGGTTCCCTGTGAGCGGAACTTCCAAGTTTTCAGAGCCGGACAAGTAGTTGGAGAAAATGGGAAAGATGCGCTATTGAGAAGGACCCTCGCTTACGGTACCAAATATGATATTGGAGTATTCTGTTGGACTAAGGCAGGAGAACAACAAATTGGCTGGGTGCCCGACCAAACAGTTTTGGATGTTGTTTGCCAAGCTTTCGAGCCAAAATTGACTGTGCAACTGCCGCAACAATGGCAGATAAATTTATGTAATATGTGAAATCGAGAAGTGATTTTTAAGTAACTAATTCGATGCCTTTGTTGTATAAATAAGTCAAGCAAAATGTAAGCTTATGTTAGTTTGATTCAGATCAGGTATCCATTTTTAAGTGAAAAAGTTGGATTTTTTTCCCAAGTACTTAGAACAAACTTCCCAGATTTGGTTTGGCAGTGTATGTGATCTTTATATTTTTGTTTGATTATTGTTTTTATTGCAATATCTTAAAAACTTTTAAGCAGCTAACCGAATTTTTTCTCATTCTAGATAAGCAATATTGTTCCTGCTTCTTGTTTGGCTAATTAATGTTCATAATACAATTTAGCATTCATGTTATTTATGTAATGTAGTTGTTGTTGTTATTGTAATAATTTGAATCTCAGTATAGCTAAAAGGGGCTTTAAAATCTGGAAACTGGAGACTTATGGTCACTTAGGTCTATCTGAGACCAAGTGAACTGATCGTGATAATTTTGTGTATTGAAAGACGAGACAAACTATCATGAATGACAGGATTCAAGTCAGGACTCAAGCTATAGCCCTAACCCTAACTCTACGTCAAACCCTAACTGGAGTCCTTGGTCGCATCCTGACTTAAGTCCTGACAGTCGATCGGACCTGGCTTGAATCCTGTCTCATATTTCTCTCCAGAGACCAGTGGCTTGGTATTTAGGTATAGTGATGAAGAGACTGTCAATAACTTTTTGTTTCATCACTTTTTAGAAACACTTTTATGTTGCCTGAAGTTGCCTTAAGTCGCCTTAAGTTGCCTTAAGTCGCCTTAAATCGCCTTAAGTCGCCTAAAGTCGCCTTAAGTCGCCTAAAGTCGCCTTAAGTCGCCTTAAGTCGCCAATATTTTAAACTAATTTTTCCTTAAGTCGCCTTAAATCGCCTTAAATCGCTTAAAGTCGCCTAAAGTTACGGCGACTTAAGGTCCCAGAGTAGGCCTATGCAGATGAAGTAGTGTAACCATAAGATGTCCTTGCCAGTCTTATATATTAGAGCTTCAGAATGACTACGAATAGCCAGATACAAGAATTCTTCTGTATGTTAAGCAAGCTTCAGAATCATGTGGAAGGATCGTCATCCAGTCTCGTGACACAGACTTCGCAGTGCTTTTCGTGTACTTCTTTACATCTCTGCTGTGCAACGAGCTGTCGTTCAAGACCAATACATACAATACAAGATCCGTTACATACCTATCCACATCTCCTGATAATCTCGGCAGTGCAGTGCACGATGGGATTCTAAGTCTCCATGCTATCACACGATGTGACAACACGAGCGAGTTATCTTCCAGCGGCAAGCTAAGGGAAAGGCACTGAAGACACTATGCAGTAGTTTCAGGGTCCCAGGACAGCTATAAGATCCCTCCAACAAAACCGTCACCTTGGAATCTTGTGAATTACCTTAATAGTTTTCTGTTCTCTACGCCAGTGACAGTTATGATAAAACTGCCACAGCAGACCTTGCTTTGGTGTCTTAGTCAGTGACAGTCAACCTGATGTGGAACATGTTCATGACAATCACATAACAAAATGTTTGTCATTGAGTAATCAAAGTAACCCAAAAAAACCTGTTAACTTGACAATGATATTTTGATCAATGATTGTAATAGAAGCCCCCACACGTTCGCATTGCGGACCTATTTTTTCTTTTTAACAGTGCTGTATTATGTATAGCTTCAATGTGTGAATCGAAACAATAAATGAATAATAAATTAAAAAAAAAAAAAAGGAAGAAGAAAGTGACAGCGAAAAAAAAAGGGAGCGAGTATACGTACTGTCTAAAGAATCCAGGAATTCTGAAAGGGAAACTGACAGATGGAATCTTTTTCATGAAATCTGTTCTTTTCAGGGAAACTGAAATAGTAGCACGACTATAAGCTTATAAATTTTTTAAATTGGGCTTGCGTATTTTTCACAAGTAAAATATTCTAGATCTTCGATCAGTCAGAGTTAAGTAATTTAAAACGAAAACTGAAATATAAAAGTAGGAAGTGTGCAGTACCACAGGTACGTAACGAGAGTCCTCAACGGCAAAAACCAGAAAAACGAAAACTCGCTAAAATGCCGCTTTGTTAGAAGCCATAAAGCCGCCAAGAAACAACAGATAGACATTATTTAATGAGGTATGAACGCTTTTAATGGCAAGTATGAGGACATGAGGACCCGTGAGAAACTTTTACCTTTTGCTGAATATTAAAACTTCACCGTCCCTGTTCAACAGCTCATCATTGACAGATCTGCATCAGCTGTTCTCACGGCCAACCGGCGCTTCGTTTTTACTTCACGATCAGTGTGTATAAGTTTTCTTTGACAAGAGGGTTCAGGATATAAAAAAAACTCCGAAAAACAGCTTTCTTAAGGTTACAGTGTACCTTCAGATCGAAAATTTATTGAAAATTTTTTTTTAGCGTTAAAATAAAGTTTACAGAATGAACTTTCATCCAAAAAAAAGAATAATCGCAAAATAGTGAAAATTGACGGAGAAATGACGGTATAAGGTCGTATAACGTTTGTGGGCGGAGTTTGTTTATTAAGCGATATGTTTTTTTAAGCGCAGTTTTCTCAAAGTTAATTTTTCGCTTGTTGGGGACACTTTAAAGAGCTACAACTCAAAGGGAATTTATTCGATTTTCCTTAAATTTGGTCAGAAGCTAGGCTAACAAATAATCAATAAAAACGTGTCGGCGAATTTCTTAATTCCGAAAACTTTTTCGCCAAGAGCCATTTCCGTGCGATCATTCCAATTTTTTTTCTCCCCTTTTCAAAAATATTCTGTAACTTTTCACTGCAATTGAATATGGGAAATCGCCGACACGTTTTTTTTTTTAGCGCTTCGTGTCCGGAAACCCGAGAACAAATCTAGTTAGCAAAATATAACAATCGCTTTCAGTTGTAGCGTTTTAAAGCTGATTCGGACGTTCGAATTTAGACGTCGTAAAAAATTCGACAATTCATTTTATTAGCAAATGGTTTCCATATTTAGATAGCCAGCTCTATAAGCTTTAATTTGATATCTGGGTTTAGAATCTTAAGACGCTAGAGCTGTTATACTGGAGACACCCCCGAAGGTACACTGTAACCTGGGACAGCAACCTTGCTTGGGGCTGGATTAATACCCTTAATTCTATCCAATCAGAGCAAACATACTAGCTTTTCATCCAATCAGAAGTAAGCGAAATCCAGTAGCAACTTGGCTGCCGCGCGTTTTCCCGCGCTTGGCGCCGGCTGCTGCCTGTCGAGTGTGTCGAGTGCTGATTGGTTCAATGCATTAGTTTGGTTATTTGCGATTGGTCAGATTAGATCACTGAGTTGATGACTGTCGTTCTGGCTTTTTGGCAGTCAAATTTACACCACAAATGGCTACAATAGCTTTCCCCTAAACAACTACAAGCATAGCCATACTTCGATCATGTCTTTCACACTCTCAAAATCTCCTTTTAATAAACGCACACCGCAGACATACCGCGAACGCGAAAGTCAGCCATAAGTTGGACTTTGAGCGGCTTAGCAGCCGCTCATTCGTTTGTTACGTGACAACAATAATTGAGGCCTCACGCAGTTGGAAGTGGGAAGTCAGGGTTTTCGCTGTAATTTCTGCTAGAATGTTGCGTTGTGGATGCCTTAGGCTGTCCCAAAGTCTTTCCTACCTACCGAAGGGAAAATCGAGCCGGATTTTTACAGAGTTTCTGAATGTTAGACGGTAAGAAACATAAGCTTATACGAAAGCAAAACTAAGTTATGTAAGCTTAAATGTAGTTCGATAGAATGCAATTCTAGAATGATTTCGTTGGTTTTCATAGCCTAGATCAATATTATTTTCAACATTATTCTTTTCTTAGATCTATCTGATATTCTTAGACGGTATTTCTACAGCATATAAGCTTACAAATTATGCAAACTTTGTTTATCTTTAGAACTTTGTATTTTTACTATAATAAGCTTACAGACTGTACGCCTATGTGTAAACGTTCAAAGGTCGATATTCTTTGGTAGACTATTAAAGAATTTGAATAACGCTTTAAAGGTTAAAATTCAACTTCTACTACTGACTGCTGACTAACATTTCAAAGATTTATTGATTTGCATGAAAGTTATAGTTGAAATCTCAAATGTGGCCATTGAAACGTGTTTAAGTCGAGGGGGGCGTGATGTAGGAAGGGCTTGTCAATTAAGCTTACATGCGAAAAGCCGTTGTTGTCTCATTCGATTTGTTTCCCTACATGTTTGTCCTATGTATATTGAACTTTACCGATTACTAAACAAATTTATTCACCTAAAAACCTACGCTTCAGGCAAAAATTGTAGACCCTTTTTGATATGGGTGCCCTAAGAAAGTCATGTGACATTTCCTATGTGGTCACGCAATTCAGTTTAAAGCCTGGTTTCCATATAACCGTAACTACCCCGTAACTGCCGTAAGCCGAACCGGCGGTAGCACTGTGGCACACCTGCGGTAGTTCTACAGTACATGTATTTTTAATGGAAACATTCTGTTCCGGCATCTGGGATGACCGGCGGCACGATGTCCCTGGTGCCGGAAAGTTGAGTTGAGTTTAACTTTTCCCGGCTTTACGGCACCGCAGGCTTGATAAGATTTTAATGGAAACACATGCCAGCAGGAACCAGCGACATCCTGGGGGAGTTGCATTGTTTTTATGACAACACATGATTAGAACTGTCCAATCAAATCGCAGCCATTTCCGCGCTAAAAGCTCGTCACGGTCATGCGGTCACAAATGGAAACACACAACTGCGGCTGCCAGCGGTATGTATATGGTAGCATCTTGGTCACTGCCGCAGTGCTACCAGGGGCTCGCTTACGGCAGTTACGGGGTAGTTACGGTTATATGGAAACCAGGCTTCATATACAATGAATATAATACAATACAAAACAATAACCTTTATTTAATCTCAAAACTGCCAATACACTGTATCTTCCAGAAACTAAAAGACTAAATAAGGCCAATAAGTTACAAAAAAAATGACAACCTCGTTCCCAGGGTCTCTCATCTTCCCGCCCCCTGGAGCGAGAGAAGAGAGACCCTGGTCAACTCTGGTCACGTGCGTCCCAAAATCTGGGATGTAATAAATAAAAGACTTGAGGGAGGGGCGGCAAAGTGTGAAATTTGTTCCCTCCACCAGAACATTGCGAATCAAAACAAATCCAAAGGTGTTTGGCGGCTTGCGATAAATGTGAAGCGGCGGTCATCCGCAGACTTTAAAACACATCCACATCGACTGGTTTTGAGAGTGAAGTTGCTTTAGGATCTGTAAATTAACGGTTGTAGAATTGTCGTGGCGCTTGAAGATTTGCCTCAGTAAAGCTAATTTTGGACTCGCTACACAATGCAGTCCAATTTTATTATTTACTGGACGCCGCTAAGCTCGGTCTCGGCAGAAAATGCTTTTATTTCATGGCATTGTTCTGAACTGGGATGAATTATCGCTACATACTATATATTTAGCAGGCGATCTTTAAGCTTCATTGGACAGGCACAATAAATTGTCGCCGTCTGTTCTCGGACGATGGCGAAGCAAAGCCGCCACGAAAAAAAAATTGACATGCAGATCGACTATACACTATTATAACAGGAAACGAGGTAGAGAAGATAATGATAGATTCCTCGTGGGTGAGGCGTGTTGTGACTGTTGTTTTGTTCAACATTTACCAGTTGCAGTTATTTGAATGTCTATACAAGATTTTTATATTTCATTGTTTCATTATACGCTTGTGAAATTATTGAACGACAACAATTTCATCCCTGTTTGGCATTATTCATTCGCTTTTGTTTGAATCGTTTGATTGAACTGTTTCCAGACATCAACCGACTCGCGCACAGCACGAGCCGCTGTGAAGAAAACGAGACAAAATAACAAACACTGTCGACCCCTCCTTAGGAATATAATTGTCCAAGAGACACGTGACCAGAGTTGACCAGGGTCTCTCTTCTCTCGCTCCAGGGGGCGGGAAGATGAGAGACACTGGGAACGAGGTTGAAAAAATGAATAATGATTGACAATAATAATTAAAATAAAAACAAGCATCTACATGTACAGTAAAGGCACAGCATTCAGTATCAAATTCTAAATTATCAATGGCCAGTTTAACATATCAGTCATGACAGCCCCAAACAAGCAGCAATTTATAAAAAGAGAGCAACATTTTTAATTTTGCAAGAAATGTTTCCGGTGATGGACAACTGCCATCTATATCGTCGGTTACAATGGATTTGAAATTCTTTACATTTATAATGTGACATAGAATATAAAATTAATTAGGAATAATGTAAAATGGAAATACACAATGAATTAGAGAAACGGAATAAAAGGAAATAAAATGAAGGAGAAAGGAAGCTACATGTACACTGTACATGTATGGCAAAAAGTAAGTGTTGAGTTGACATATTGACTTGTCTATTTAAATTAGGTTTTTCCCAGTTTATAGATTAATTTTGTAATAGAAAAGATTTTAATAAATGATTGACTTCTTTCCTTCTAGTGTTGCCATCCTTGGTTCACAATATACAAGACATGGGTATGCAACAGATGCAAAGGTGTGTATGATATTCACATGCAATCACCATGTAAAGTAATGTACATTTGTAATTAACAAATTATTATTTATAATACATTACACATAATCATTATTACAATGTACATATAGCCGTTTAAATTACTAGAGCAATTTTTAGCCAAATTTGTGGCCGTGATCACAAGTATCGTGCGCATGGCCTTTTCACTTTGGTTTTGTCTTCTTCTGAATATTTGCCAATAGCTTTTGCTAAACACTTTTTGGATGCCTTCACTTCATCTGTCTGGAATAATAATATTGTCCACATTTTCAACACTATCCACCATGTTCAGGGCTGTCACTAAGATTTCAAGTTGCTGGGTATATGCAATTAGTAGGCGGGGAATTCAACAGCTAGCAAGTTCTTTTGGTTTTATTTTTCTTCTGTTTCCTATGCAAGTAGCCGGGGTTCATCATGCTCATAGAAAATGGGGGAAATCCCCGGCCCCCAGCTCATAATGACAGCCCTGATGTTAGATGGATGTCATCCACAAGGTCAGCTATGCATCAGTGTACTATTAATAAACACTTACTGACTGGTCCTGAGGGAAATAGTGAATTTTAATTCACTGTTTCCCAAGGGATCAGTCATTAAGTGATTTGTTATATAGCTTTCTTTGTCATGGAAAAAACACAGTTTGAAAAATGCACCAAGCACTTTTGTCACGGTCTGATCACGTGGGCTAGCAGGCAACAGTGTACTGTTACTCTCTCATGAAGATGTTGCCCACTTTCACAAATTGTGCCCACTCATGGATGTTGGCAGGAAACAGTTTGTTTGTTAGATGTCATGTGACCATGAATCGACCAATAAACATGCACTGTATTGAGAAAAACTCCAGCTATATACATGTAACAATAGATCATAAGTAATGACCAAAATGCATTATTTTAGAATTCAGTATAATGTGTAAAAATAATGATATTGAGTCATTTTATGCTGCGTCTAGTCCACAGAGTCACAATCGTTTGTTATGGGTTTATTTAAAGGAGATCCAAAAGCGCAACAAGTATTTCCATTTCCAGAAGGTAACTCACCTTTTTTTATTAATTTATTCTTATTTTCAGTCCAGATGGGTATTGTAACAGGGGAAAGGAAATATACTTTTAACAGCACTTGCTGGCAGCTGAATGAGTGACTTTTAGAATGCAACTGCCAAGATCAGTTTTTAATCACCCCGAAGCAAAATCCCTTTTCTGCCCCCACTAATCAAAAATTAATCTGAAGAGAAATTAGAATGGTAGCAAACCATAGATTCAAAATTAATCAAATGTACATGTATATTAATTTACATTAAAATTCCAGGTACACTGTAAATGAGGCTGTCAGATCATTTCAATACAGTCGTAGAGGTTTTGAAATAAAATTATAAATTATTTTTTAAAGTAAACAAGTTACTGTAGGTTACAATTAAGAATTATATATTTACCCAAAAGTGAAAAATGGGTATCAATTTGGAATATCAAAGGGTTTCAACACATCATGCAGTTCAGAAAGCAGTGAATGAATTGGTCAAGTAGAAATTGGCACCATTTCATTGCTAATCTCAACATGTGATTAGCTAATTAATAAAAACAATTCTTTAAAATTACTGTAATTGCAGAGTATAATAAATTTAATATTTAATTTAAATGTAATACATTGTATTTATTTGACATTTCATATTCATGTACATGTACATGTATATGTATATGTATATGTATATGTATATGTATATGTATATGTATATGTATATGTATATGTATATGTATATGTATATGTATATGTATATGTATATGTATATGTATATGTATATGTATATGTATATGTATATGCATAATTTGTTAATTACAAGTGTAGAATAATGTGTCATGTAGTCTATGTACATGACATACAGTAAATCAAGAATGTGAATCATTTCTGCCAAATATTAATATGTAAGACATGCATGCAAATGTAAAATGAAGCAGTTGTACATGTCAAAGACCAACATACTGTATGTACAAATTACACTTAATAAATGGAAACTAAGGTTATTCATTTCTATTTGTAAAACTTCATTTTTTTTTGCAGTCTTGGACTCAGAGCAAGAAAGTGTATTACAAGCATATGTAGATCCTGTGACCAAGTTTTTTGAGGTTGGGGTAATCATTTTTAATTACCAAATGTTTTGTTTTTAGAACATGAAATGACTAAGTGATCAAAGCAATTTATTTATTATTACTCTGAATTAACTGTACATTATTGTCTGTAACTATCCTAATCAGGCCTGCATGTATTAAGTGGAGCCTACATGTAGTGGTGTACATCTTTGTCACTCTAAATCTACAGTATATTCTTGGCTTGCACATGACGTCATAAAAATTAAAAAATCTAAACTTAATTTACATCCCACACTGTACAAAGCTGTTTCTAACATCGTATGTTCATGACTGTACAGTACCGCTCAAATGTAAGTTACCACCTCTCGTCTCGTTTCTCGCGAGACGAGATTCTCGTCTCGCGATACGAGAATCTCGTCTCGCGATACGAGAATCGCGTCTCGAGAGAATCAGTGAAGCGGATATTTTGGAATACATTACGATCAATTATCTCGCGAGAAAACGACAAAGTTAGTGCAAGCACTTGCTTAAAATTACACACTTTAATCCCAGATTATTTTTAGTTCAAAGCGCATTGAATTTGCATGTTTTGTGCGTGTGAGTGAATTGAACTTGATAGGCTTTTGAATCCAAAAACTGCCATCACAAATGGAAAACTTGAATGGAAGTTATGTTAAAAATCGGAAAACACGACGTTAGTGAAAGCGCTTGATTTGCACGGCTTTATAAATATAGCAACAAACCCCACTGCGATCGATCGAACTTTGTAAATGTGCGTTGTTTACAAACACCGTCATGAATTAGTCACGGTTCTTTTTTGCTCCTTGGCCATCTTCACTTTCATAACATTCGATTATCGATTATCAACACACGTTTTATTCAAAACTACAGTTTTATTCAACAATGAAACTAAAAGTTAAACTAAACTAAGTTTTATTCAACAAGTTTCCCGAAAATGTTTCGACCTTTGACAGTATGCAAATATGAGCGCTTTTGGAAGTCCAAAGATGTCCCGTGGGAATGCACTGTCGGCTCATTCCAAGTCTGAGATTGTTCTCGCTTTTAAAAAGCGGGATAATTTTTCTCTTTCATCGCCCTCATCTTCATTCACCATGTTCCTTTTTTCCGGGAAAAAACTTTTGATAAGAAACACGTTATTCACGTGATGAATTTAGTGGGTGAAAGTCGAAACGCAAACAAACGAAATTTGATACTCGTGCCTTTGACAACGTGACACAACTTGTGACTTGCGACTAAGCAGCTAAGCGTGTTGCAAAGAATTTGAAAGAAAGCAAGGTCTAGAATCATGCCGAAAAACTCACAACTTCAAAGTCTACTGATATCATAATTAATGACAACTGTCGAAGGCAGAGTATTTTACTGTTTCAATTGTAACTTTATAAGTGTTGTGGAATCCACGATATTCAATGCAAATCAATGCGGCCACGCCGACAAATTGGCGCCCGCTTCTACATGTATGTTTACTAAAATGAAAATTTGCTCGCACTAAGTAAACGAGAAATACTCGGCACATCATGGAAATTTTTATCATTAAAGATTGTGCCTTTTACTTCCAAAGATACATAATAGCGGGAAAAGCGTCACCTACTCCGAACGGCAGTGTTACAATCAATGACAAGCGCAGAGTTCGGGAAGCGAACTGATCGGCCCGTACAGCTGGCGACGCCGGGTAGCGATCGGCAAATTTTAATATACATGTAACTGGCATGTTTGAAGACGCTGAAAGCCATGAACGTTATGTTTTCGATTTAAAAAATAAAACTTAACACCATTCGTACGAATACGATTTTTGAGGCCTCGTAGATTTGAAAATTTGATGACTATAATCTTAATGCACGCACTACGCAACAGAGTTCGGCAAGTGAAGCATAGTCAAAGCGGAGTTTCATCGCGTTCATGTTGCTACAGGGTGTTTTACAATAGGCTATTAAAAATCTTGCGAGAAGTTAAGACAGTGAAACTTACAGTTTTTAAAGCTTCTCGCGATACGAGTGTCTCGTCTCTCGATACGAGAATCGCGTCTCGCGATACGAGAATCTCGTCTCGCGAGACGAGAATCGCGTCTCGCGAGACGGTGGTAACTTACTTTTGAGCGGTACTGTAGATACCAGTAATCCTTCACGAAATGTTTTGCTTCCGATTTGTAAAGGTTTAAAATGTGTCACAATTCGTCACGCATAATATTATTATAATTTTGAAGTTTTGGCCGCCATAAATTATGTTGGTGTACCACCCAAGATGGCCACTCAATACATTTTCACTAAAAATGTCTAAAACTCATTCGCCTATATCTCTTGAATGAAATGATCTGGCATTTCAAAATGTGGCCCAGATGTGTAGTTTTAAATTCTTTACAATTCCATATTAAACATTTTGGAATCGAAATCCGTTTTTTAATGTGTCTAAATTTTGATCATGATATGACATAAGTGCAAGCCAAGGATACAAAAAAAGTCATGTACATCTGTAGAGTGTTACATTATAATCAGTGCAGTCTGTAATCCTTTAGGAGCAAAATGATCCACTGAAAAATGATGAGTTGGAAAAAGTAGAGGATGACACGATGGAAGGTCTTAAAGAAATGGGTGCTTTTGGACTGCAGGTTGGTGATAATTAATTTGTTAATGACTGTATTTAAATTACTTACCCCCAAAACACGCCATGATATAAAGATCGTGGTGGCCAAAAACGTGCCGCAATCCACGATATAAAAATCACAGCGGCCAAAAACACACCGGAGAATGCCGTGCCATGATTGCCATGACATCGCGCTGCGATCACACCATGCTGCCATATTACATGTATAACAATTACTGCTTCTTTCTTATAATGACAGGTGCCGGTAGAATTAGGCGGACTTGGCCTTACCAACACGCAGGTAATTACAATTTACAATGTACATTTGACGTAATTTGATAGATAGATACATGTACATGTATGTTGAAGGTTTTCTTTTTTTCACTCACAGGTAAATATTTAATTTTTTGCTAGGTTACTGGTAGTTTTTTTTCTAATTTTGAACTAGGTTTTTTTTACCTAGTTTACCTGTTTCTTTATTTGACAATAACCTAGGTTATCTGCGATGGTTCCAAAAATGTAGTGTTGTGTTAGGGTTACGGTTACGGTTAGTGTTGTGTTAAGGTTATGGTTAGCTTATAGTACTAGTGTTAGGGTCAGCTTAGGGTTAGGGTTAACTTTGTGTTAAGGTGCTGGAAGTTGTTAATAGGGTCAAAAAAAGAGAATTACAGTTGGAGAGTAACACAACAAATAAAAATGGGCATACTTTGAAAACTAGTTTTAGTATTGCATAAATTAAATGTTGGCCATGGGGAGTCTGGGACCAATAATAAGCAATAATACAAAGAAGTTTGAGCCATTTGTCAACCTTGTCCTGTGTGGTGTAGTGGTATAGAGAGTGGACTGCAGATCTGAAGGTAGAGAGTTCAGCTCCAGGTAATTGCTATTAAATAAAAAAATCTTTATTTCATACATGTACATGTGATTTCACTGCAGATATTCCAGGAGGTACAGTTGTACATAGAGGGTAGTAGACTAAGTATGGCATCAGGGGGGTAATATGAGAATTAGGGAGGGGTGGGTACATGTACTTTTATCTTGTTGTTTTTTAAAAGAAAAAAATTCTAGTTTAAAAAAAAAAAATACTTAAGTTAGAAAAAAAAAATACCTATTGACAAATTTTAACTACAACAGATACATGAAGATGACGTTCTACAGTATACACAATTATAATAATTGAAGCTAAAATACAGCTTGTGGGGTCAGGTCATACATGTATATGTACATTTACGTATAGGGATATACAGTTTATTGAATTACAGTATACAATCTACATGTACACTGTATATGGCATGTAGTAATTAGGTCTGTTAGGGTGCACTTATTCCCACAAGCATCATGGTATTGAAACAGCGACACGAGTGAAGCGAAATGATGACGAACACCAACATTATGTCAAATTGCTGTCAAACGGCTGTCAAATGGCTGTCAAACTCAGACAGCGACACATGAACCTCTCGAAATTGCAAAACGATACACATGTAAGGTTTCAAATTCAGGCTCGGGATGTGCCATTGTGACACCTGAATTCCTTTTTTCAGTATGCACGGCTTGTAGAAATTGTTGGTGCCCATGACCTGGCTGTAGGAATTACACTTGGAGCTCATCAGTCAATTGGATTCAAAGGAATACTGCTTCATGGAAACAAAGTTAGTTGCATGTACAGCCGGGCTGCAAATAACAGTCGGTCATTGAACAATGGCCGACCAAAATTTGTCAATGTCTGGCGAAATCGCAACCGTGGTCGAACATTATGTCTGGAAAACTTGAAAATGGCTGACCATGTTTGAAATCGCCCTATGATGCATTGCAAACCCTTGAGCATTGAATACGTCATGTATGCCTGCTTGTAATGCATGGTACATGTAAATAATGTGATGTCTGACCAAAATTTTCGTTTGTCCAACCAAAATGGTGCCCAAGTCAGACATACATGTATGTACTCCTTTCAAGAAAAAATAGTTATTTGCAGCCCTTTTCAGTGTAGATAATTTGTACAGTATATACTACAACAGTGGATGACCCATTGTTGACATTCTCTGATTGGCTACTGAAACTCAGGATAGCAAGTGCTATTCACCCCCAAGTAATTTGTGAGCAAAAATTGTAATATAGTTGATAGGAATAAATGAGCTAAAAATCATCATTTTTGTGCATAGATATTATTTCACTCTTTTAGTTTATACTAAAAGCAACTATTCACTGGCCACCTCCACTTTAGTGAATAGTTGTTAATAATTAATTTTGATTCTTTATTTGTTACATGTATATAATTATGTATATGTATGTTCATGTAGCTTGTTCAACACCCTTTCCTCCCTACACGGAATAAAGTGAGTGACAATCAATACATGTAGCTTGCAACTTTGTGTTTTCATTGAATGCTTTAATCATAAAGCTCCTAAATCAAGAGCAAGAACATACATGATACAAAACCCCACCACAAATTCCTATGGTACACACATACATGAATCATTCTAACAAAAGATGTTAGTTTGCTGTTAAGTGGTAAGTAAGACACTCATGAATTTGTCAAAAAATAGTTGCGAAAAGCTCAAAATGTTGGACATGCAATTAAACTAAAATTTAATTAGACTATTTACATACATGTTTAATAATCTTAAATATCACCCAATACAATTGTACATTGTACAAATAAAACAATGTATATTACAAGCTTCCCTTCCTTGAAATTAAATATTCAGAAGTACACAATGAAATGTATAATTATAGTGCTTGATTAAATTAATTTAAATATTTAAATAAATACTTCAGTGTAAATGTGCCGTGTACACTTTCTATTTGAATGCTGATAATACTTGCTACAATCATTTACATCTACCAGAAGGTGTAATAACATTAATTTTAGTATTTTGTTTATATAATATATATTAAATAACTAGTAGTTTTGCTACTTGTTATTATACAAATTACAATAAATTTTACTTTTATTATTTGAAAATCAAAATTATCATCATGTTTTTCTGTTTTTAACTAAAGGAGCAAAAAGAAAAGTACTTACCTTCGGTAAGTAACATTAACTGTGTACAGCTGTACCTGTGTATATAGTCTAAGTTTGTTCTCTGCTTTTTCCCCTTGTCTTCCTTTATCCTTCCCTTTTGCCTTTAAATTTATACAGTCATGTACAATGTACCTGACCCTAACCTCCTCTCTCTCCCACCCTTCCTTTCTTATCACCCCACCCCACCCACACCCATAAGGTTGTTCTCTGCTTCATTTAAGGGGTAATAAGATTGATACTCCGCTTTTTTGTCCGTATTATATGAAAAACTCAATCAGCTATCGAGGTGCTGTACTTTGAAACATTGCGTCCAGGTACTACACTCGTCTGACAATTTCAAGCAATTTTATGCCAGAGCTAAAAAGGACGATTTTATTAAACAACTGGACTTCAATGCAACCTTGATTCAAATGCAATTTAGGAACGTAAATGATTTTAAGTTTTATTAATGTGACCAATCATGTATGTAATTATTATTAATTTTAATGTATATAGAAACGTTTTTCATTAGTGTAGCTAGAAACACGACCCCATGCGCAAGCAAGATTTTTGCTTTAACTTTTATCGTGCATAAATAAAAGATGTTGTTGTTTCTTTTTTCCTCCTTTATTCTTGTCTTTCTTTATTCCTTTCCTTCTATCATTCCTCCCTCGGTTCCTCTTTCTTTCACATTCTGAACTCCATTTTTCATCATCTCCACTCCCACCCCAGTTTAGTACTGCATTGTATCTTCCACCATGTACTTACACAAGTCTTTTAAAGTGGCCATGTACGTGTATTCAAGATCACCAACAACGTTCTGGCAAAATAATTATTGTCTTCTATTCTTTGCTTGCATGTACATGATGTAGCTGATCATTTTTCACATAATAAACTTAACCAATCAATTTATAATTAATTGGATGTTACTGCCATTGGTTTTCTTTTTCCTTTGTTTTTCTTTTAATGAAAGAAACCCTTCTTAATATCAATTAGATACAATGCTCTATGTACACCTACACTGTATAGTTAAAATGTTTCCATTTTAACACTCCTGTAGCTTGCTCCTTGTGAAAAGATGGCAGCATTCTGCTTAACAGAACCAAGCAGTGGATCTGATGCAGGGGTAGGTTGTCTTGATAATCGACTATGGGAGTGAAAGGGTTGTTATAAACCCTTAAGACTGTACAAGTCATGTACAGTGTTACCTCCTTAAATATAGAGTGTCAATTATAAAAATACAAACTGCAGTGTACTCTGAATTGTCTCGAAGTTTGGAAGAAATTGAAAAATCATTAGGGTAGTAAATGAAGATATATATGTTGTAGTTAATTTTTTATCTCAGTTAATTTTTGTTTTTCCATTGTTTCAAATTCATTAGCATATATTACCATACCCAAAAACAATGGGAAAACAAAAATTAACTGAGATAAAAAATTAACTACAATATATACATAAAATGGATTAAAATGGATTGCATTAGTACAGTCACGTAATGTGTTATTCTGATTTTGAAACTATGTACACTGATCTTTTTGGATGATTTTCATTACATTCCTGGTATCCCTTCTTTCTAAACAAGTCAAGTCCAGTTCTTTCAAAATCCTCCCCCCAGTCAAGTCTCCCCCCTCCCTCTTCCTTTTCCACTTCCCATCTTAAAACAACAAATCAACAAAACAAAACTAATATCTATCTTCTCTGATAGTCTATAAGAACACGAGCTGAACTAAGTAAGGATGGAAAACACTACATCTTGAATGGAGGCAAGCTGTGGTGAGTACAATCGTGTGTATACATTTCGAATCAACTGTGCAGAAATAATTAATATACATTGCATAGACATTATTGTATGTACAGTCAATATAGCACTAGTACTATAATACAATAATTGTAGGACTTGTGCTGTACAGCTGTATAATAAATTTGTACATTCAATTCATTAATTAATCAATCACATTTTGTACTTGAAATCACAGGATTAGTAATGGAGGATTAGCTGAAATTTTCACTGTCTTTGCTCAGGTACGACCTGCACTGCTCTTAGATAATCAAGTAAAATCCTCCTTTTTTGAACTTGTGTTTATTAAACTATACAATCATGTACTTGCTACTGACATTTACGCCAGACTTTCTTGAATACTGTTGTACAAGTATTCATTAACATTCTGGCTTTTCCCAAATGCGCTTTGTACACACAGACGTACAGTATTTAAAGAGGCAGTGTCACATGTGGGGACCACCTCTCCCTTTCGCTTGTGCTCCTCGCTGTTGCATGTGCGTCCTTGAAATTTTGCCCTTTAAATAAACCGGCAGCAGTGTTACACAGGCCAGGACAACAGCAGTTTTACCATGCACCAAAACATGAAAACTGAAAAATTGCCAAAAATTGGCATGCAGTGACAAAAAATGTATGGTAATTTGAAGATCATAGATTATCTTAGTTAATAAGATTATAAGATGACAACTTTTTCTGTGATCATAAAATTTTTTTTTTGACGATGCCAGTCTATTGTCAATTATAGTGTTGTGCTTCTTTAATTATTAAGACTCCAGTAAAAGACCCCAAGACAGGGGAAACAAAAGACAAGGTGACAGCATTTATTGTGGAGAGAGGATATGGAGGAGTAACAAGGTAATTTGTCCTTGTAGTTGTTGTTTATCATTTGTTTCTCACTTTTTTTAATCAACCAGTGTTCTCCTTATCAGGCGGTACCAGGTAAAATTTACCGCTTGAAGAAACTTTTTTTACCCCCTGAAAGCATTTGGAGGTTTTTGAAATTCAACAAAGTTTTTATTCTATACTAAAAAAAATATTGTTTTGTAAGGAATGAATTATAAAATTGTTGTATGTTGTTTTACCTTTGACGGTCGAAGGTGTTCATACATGAATTTGCGTGAAATAGGTCTCTAAATGAAGGAAATTGGGTTTTGAAGAATTTAGCTCTACCCCTTCGGAAAGTGAGCCTCAGGCGCACATTTTAGTTTAGCTGGTTAGGAATGCTCCCTTACCTCCTGAGCTAAAATTAAGGGAGAACACTGTCAACAGTGATTTGGTCAACATTAGCTACATGTAGGGGAAGTGAAGCCAGTTGTCAAATAAACAGGGCAGTTAATGACAGACTTAACCCTTTGACTCCCAATATCAAAATGTGCAGTTCCAGAAAATATCCATACTCCCCCCATGGAAGGTTTTTTGTTTAGCACCCCCCCCCCCCCCCCCCCCCCCGCAGGAAATTCCAGTTTAGCTTCATACTTTGCTTCTAAAATGTTGGCTTTTAAGACCCCCCTCCCCCTAGGAATTTCCAATGACCTTCCATGGGGTGGGTATGGATTTTTTTTCTGGAACTACATGTACACAATTCAAGAAGCATCCTAAATTTCATTTTGTAAAATATTGAGAAACAAATGGTGCCATGCAAAAGGACTGCTGAAGAGGTTTCAATTGACTGGTCACACCATAGTTTTTCGTGGAACAGTTTCTTCGTAATTTTTGATGATCTTTTGGTGTTTTCCGAGTCTTTATCGTCTAGCAATTTCTCAATTTCTTGCTCGGTTGAAGAAGTGAATCGACAAGCCATGTTTTTACTTGGCTGTGTGCAAAGCTGCCACTCACCATCCGTGAACTTGACATTGCTCTTAGAAATCATGCATTGCGTGCTCACCATACAGATTATTCGCTAATCTGCTAGCAGATAAGTGAATAATCTGTAGGGTGAGCTGATTTCCAGAATTAACATAACTGTAGGCTCTTAGCCAATGAGAAGACAGATAGTGACTACAATGAGTAATAAAACAAATTAACGGTTCTATTCGTAGAACGGTTTCGGAACGGTTCTAATCTCCACCCACTTGCAACTGCTCTGTGGTAGTAGCCAACTCGAAAGCTTGGCTCCTTTGGCTACTGCACACTCTTCTTTTGTTATGTTTAATTCAATGTCTAGTTAGCTCTGTTCTTACTTTTTTTTAATTCCTTAATGTTGGTTTATTGTAATAATTGAGTAAGTGTGAATAAATGAACTTGAACTTGAACTTGAGCTACTTTAACAAGTTCAAAACCAGCCATGAGGCCAGCAATGAGGCTGAATAAGGTTACTAACCACTGAATAGTTTACAAAGGAAACAATTAACACATTTTTATTAAAACAACTTGAAATAATTAGGATTGATGTAAACTATGAAGTTGCAAAACATTTAATCCAGCTTGAAACACTAACAAAGAATAGTCCATTTATTATTATTTTTGTGTTGTCTTTGTTTCCAGTGGCCCTCCAGAGAAGAAAATGGGAATCAAGGCTTCCAACACTGCAGAGGTGAGGTCGGAGCATCCTGAACTGTTTCATTGTTTATGGTTGCACAATCCATTCACAGTCTTTATTGAAATAACGACCACTCAAAATGCAAAGCCATGGTGGTCGTTTACAGGGGGTCTTTACTTTAAATCAGATGAACCTGTCTCTGAGTCTGCAGTCACCCAGTGACATCGAAATATTGGTGAGTGGTCACTTACCAGAGGTTAAAAACAATAGAAAACTTCAAATCACCAGTGTTGAAAGTGTTCGCGGTCACGTGCGACAGGTGGTCACTTAGGAGAGTTATCTACTGTAGTGATTTCACTGGAAGAAATTTAGTATTTGGGAAATGGTCACTTTGAGGAGATGGTCACTCATGGAGTTTCAGCTGCATCTACAAAATCAAAAGTTAGAACTTCCTTGCACAGATTATTAGGAAATTACTACACTGTACAATGTACTACAAACATAGACAAAAGTGTTGGGAAGAAAGGTTAGCAGTTTTTACCATTCAATTATTTCTCTCCCCTCCCCCTTTTACAATGTTGGTTATAACTGGGTTTTTTTAATGCAAAATTGTTTGCTGATATCCCAACATTGGAAAGGGGGAGTGGGGGTGACTCTGTGTCTGACAACAATGTAATTCAGCACTTATGCTATTGCTATTCATTTTTACAACCCTCCCAACTACTTCTGTCTGCAATTGTAGCTGATCAATCTGAATAGCTTTCATTTGAATGGTCACACTTCATTTTAGACTGCGAGCAAGCTCTCGGGCTCAAGAGACGGGGGAGGGTGTCTCACTCACTCCTTCCTCCCTCCCCTTCCCCCTTCCCTACTTTAACTTCCGCGCCAGAGCCCGAGAGCTTGCTCACAGGCTAACTTCATTTCATCGACAGTGATCACACAGCATTTCATTCACAGACTCACACATTAGAACCATTATTTTAATGCCTTATTGAATCAATATGTTTAGAAGTTTGGCTTTACAGACCCCTTCTCCTTCTCAATTTTCAATGACCTTCCACAGGGAGAGTATATTTCCTGGTAACAACGTTGTATGTGTTTTGTGTTTGCCTCCACTGCGTCATATTCATTATTGTAGTGAATATTGTACACTGTTTTATGAGTGTGGTAAACTTACATGTAAATGTTCATGTACTGTAATGTTTATATTAACTTCACAGGTTCATTTTGACAATGTTCCAATACCAGTGGAAAATGTATTAGGAGGTAATCTGAATTTGTTTTGGTATATAGCACACAAGTGAATAGCTAGCCAAAAAATATTTACTTGATAATTAATTATTTTACTTAATTTCTGGCAAATAATGAGGGAAAAAAAACATGCACACGAAATCCAGAGGAATGCCTGGAGATGAATACATGTAGCTTGAATACTCATCTGGGTTTGAGTAGCCAATCAGAGCGCATGAAAAAACACTTTCCCTGTTTGGTATAATACACCATATCACTATTCTAATAACCATTATTAAAGGGGCAGTGCCACAGGATTTGGGGTCATTTCAAAAACAGAAACAAAATAACCTGGTCCAGTCTTACTTACCACCCTAACTAGTGTACCAAAAATGTTGATGAGTTCAAAGGCAGACTGGGTGTGAATGAATTTCAACTTAACTTTTTTCAAGTTCTCATATTTTTGTTTCTAAAATGAGCTAGAACAGACCACGATTTGTTCCTCTTTCAAGAATTGGTTGATTACTTTTCCTTGTTGTTTTGGTATAGGGGAATCTTTTGCCTCATTAGCATATGCGCCTCATTCTCTATTAAACCTACATGTACCAAGTACAAAAAGATCAACTCTGAATATTGAAAGGGCACAGCACAATTAGCTTTCTCTGAAAATTTGAGCCCGATATACTAGATACACTTCATGCAATGCTGTATTAAAAACTCATAATTTTACAAAGAATATTGTATGGCTCATTAGCGCTTTTGCCACCCAACAATTTTGCAGTTTTTGATAGTAGATATTTCCTTAAATATTGCATGAAAAAAGCTGAAAATTGCATAGATTACTAAGTTTAACAAGCTTTTTCAACTTTTGAAGTCAATTCGTATTTTGCATGATGCCTTCTCTATGCAGATTTGTATGCTAATGAAGCAAAATGTAAACAATGACGCCAGCAAAGATTCCCCTATACTTTTTAAGTAAAGGAACAAAGATAATAAAGGTATTGTCGCATGGTTTTGATCAGAAAAGGTCAACATCTCTGTGACACTGCCCGTGTATGAAATCGTATTTCCAAGAACAATCTCTGTATTTTTCACGGGATTTCAATGGAGTTGAGTGAATCTCACTGAGACATTGGACCATCAAAACTTTGAACTATTTGAACCAAGTGCCGGTATTTGTACATGTAGTAATATACCTCTTTCTTTTCTCTTCAGGTGTTGGAAACGGTTTTAAGGTTGCCATGCACATTTTAAATAATGGAAGATTTGGAATGGCTGCTGCCCTATCAGGAACCATGAAGGGACTCATAGCAAAAGCTGTAAGTACAGAACAGTCCACAGGGGTTGTAGCACTTAGGACTGGTTGCAACTATTGGCATAATTAATTTAAAGCAGAATTAGAGTTGGAAGCGTAAGGGCTGGTTCCCACTACGACGAAAGCAGAATCAGAAGACAAAGGATCCTTCCAATTCCGACACCAAAGCCACTTTCGATTATGTTGCTAGTTAGAATCAGCCCTTGCAAGGCTTTACTTAAAAAATAATATTTCTGTTTGGAAGACAAGAGCATGAATCATTTTGGAGGTTACTGCCTGTAATGTACACTGTACTCGTATTGTGTGAGCTTCGATCCAAACTCTATGTGTAAATTTTCCTTGTGCTTTGATTCATTTTTTTTCACGCACTTGTGCACATTTTTTGTTACTTGCGCGTACTGCGAGTGCAGTAATTATGCATGCAATATGGCATATTAACACACATGAAATGTGCACATAATGCTTTAACACTCCTGGCATGTACTGTAGTTCTGACTTGAGGCTCTTGCAAAATTTAAACTGTCATCAAATTGATTCCGCAGGTCTGAATTTTGAAAGATCCATTGATCATAATAATTTATAAAGAGTTTGCAAGTTGTATGATTTTCGTCCCATTATTATAATGAAATTTGTACAATTTTGTGTGTAATGCCCTGTCATATTAATTTAGCAGTTCTCATTGTTTTTCGTCCAGTTCTGTGTGTTTCGGAATAAGTATTTTCTTTTTATCCACATGGCTGTGATGTTACGTATACATTTTTGTGTTTTCCTTCGTTTTGTTTTTCATGTGTTGTACTTACCCGTCTGTTTCTCTGTACAAGGCTGACCATGCTGCAAACAGAGTTCAATTTGGCAAGAAACTGGATGAATTTGGAGTTATTCAAGAAAAGTTAGCTAGGATGGCCATGTGCCAGTATGTTGCTGAGGTAAGAACACAGTCACACACATACATGCAATAAGTGTGTTCTCTTTTCTCTCTAGCCTGTCTTAAGTCCTGAATGAACTACAAAGTAGTGTTTTGTGTTTTTGCTTTGTATGATTTATCTGCTGCTTTAAGCTTGATTTTATACTTCCTTTTTTCTTAGGTAGATAATAGTGCGTGTTTGTGTTGTGTCTTGTCCATTTTGTTTGTGTGTTTTCTGACCCTATAGTATTGTAATTTAGTTCATGTAGTTTGTCTTCCTGGTCTCTTTAACTCTCTGGTTATTTTAGGAAGCCAATACCCTTTTACCCTTGCTATTTAATTTCATTTCATGTAAATTTCTTTGATTGTATCCAGGGTAGAAGTAAAGTTGTTGTTGAACCCAGACTTGCGACCCCCTCATTGAAACAAAAGTGAAACACCGTAGTATTGCATGTAATTAATTATAAACAGAGTACATGTAAATAAATAAATAAATAAATAAATAAATAAATAAATAAATAAATAAATAAATAAATAAATAAATAAATAAATAAATAAATAAATAAATAAATAAATAGGAATTTCAGTGGAATCCACGAGGTGGCTCTTAGCTTACACTGTACTTCCACAAGGGGTGTAACGATTTGCATTCCTTGCGATTCAATTCGTTTCCGATTATTATCTTTCGATTTTGAATATTTCGATTCGATTATGAAAATGTTTCTTGCAAATAGTTTTAGACTTATCCTGTCTTTAGCCGAAAACCATAATATTTCCACACAGCTGATCTAAAATATGCAGGCGGATTCACGATTGCTTGGTCATTCGTCGCCATGTTTGAGAACCCCTGGTAGAAGGGCAGCAATTTTACCAGGCAACACAAAATGCCTGCAACTGCAACTGCAAACGCCTTCGTTCGTCAATCAAAAAGCAGATTTTAAAAAGTTCTGAATTCTGATTTCACTCATTGACGGCACCCTGGAAAAGGTATGCAAAAATCAAACCAAAATCGAAACGTGGAAGCAAAGAATCGTGAATCGAACCGAATGGTCAAATCGCGATTAATCGAGAATGCGATTAATCGTTACAGCACTAACTTCCGCTGTTTCCGGATCACATTGGAATTTGAAAAGGTTGGTTTTTGTGGAGGGAGGAAAACCGGAGTACCCGGAGAAAAACCCTCGGAGAAAGGACGAAAATCAACACCAAACTCAACCCACATATGACGTCGCCTCAGGGATTCAAAATTGGGCCACAGTGTATTGATGGGAGGCAAGTGCTCACCACTACGCCATGTGCTTCCCACTTGTCTTGTTACACTGTTGACAAACATTCTTCTCTTGGAGCAAGGCACTCTCATTGAAGATTATCTTGTTGTTTTAGTCAATGGCATACATGATCAGTGCGAACATGGATCAAGGAGCCACCGATTTCCAGCTTGAAGCTGCCATCAGCAAAATTTATGCCTCAGTGAGTAGTGTACAGCTTATATTGTTGGATTTTATCATTATGATATAGTGAATTTCTGAGCTGTGGGGATCACACACATAACAGCCAGGTGATATCCCAAATTAGTGTCGTAAACCCTCAACCAAAGCAATAGTTATTCTGGCCAATCACAGCAGACACTAGCAATCCAATGAACCAATCAAAACTCGAAGCAAATAAATGTTGCCGGCGCCAAGCGTGGGAAAACGCGTGCGAGCAAGTCACAAGTGGTTTTGGTTTTACTTCTGATTGGTTTAGAAAACAAGTGGCACGAGATTGTTTTAGCCCTCATACATGTAGCAATGCAAAACTAAAGTAACTGCGAAATTATTTTCACTCGATTGAAAACTGCTCTGTCAAAGTAGAGCATTTTGGATTGTTTATTCTTCTTCTTAATTTCAGGAAGCAGCATGGTTTGTTGCTGATGAGTGTATTCAGATTCTCGGTGGAATGGGATACATGAAGGTAAATTAACCCTTAAGGTCCCAAAAGTGATCAGCATCAAATTTCTCCTTGTAATATCAATACATATCCAAACACAGAGGTAATGAGAATTAAGGAAATGATCATCACAGATAAGAACAACTTCTCCCAACAAGTTATAAGAAATGTATCGAAACTATGATTTTTTATCGTAAGACTGCATTGTGTTTCCTTGTCGATCCATATTGTGTTAGATATTCTCTCACATAACTTTTTTATTGTCATTTGAATGTTTAAGGAATGTGGAGCTGAGAGAGTTATGCGTGATCTTAGGATTTTCAGAATATTTGAAGGCACCAACGATATTTTGAGGCTGTTTGTTTCACTGACCGGCCTTCAGGTAAGCTTGAAAATCTATAAGGCATGATAAGCGGTTAACTTACCTCGCGATGACACCTCAGCTAAGTATTCTTCAATATCCGACAAGGCAGTGGAATTATGTTGAGAGAAAGGACTGAAATTACGTAGCTGTGTGAGCATTCCTTTCTATTAGAGTGATTTTCACTTGAGTATCGTAAAACCAAAACCAAAACCATCAGTCTGGTCAATCACAACAAACGAGGATAGAGCGGATTTCAATTGAGTGTCGTAAAACCAAACCCAAAGTAACTACTCTGACCAATCGCAGAACTCGCAGACAATCCGATGAACCAATCAGAACTCGAAGCAAATACATGAAGCCAGCGCCAAGCGCGGGAAAACGCGTGCGAGCAAATCACGATTGGTTTTGGTTTTACTTCTGATTGGTTGAGAAAATGGCGCGAGATGTTTTAGCCAATGACAAAGCGTAGCAATGCAAAGCCAAAGCAATCGCGAAATTACTTTCGACACTCAATTGAAAATCGCTCTATTGTAATGAACCAATCAATAACCAGCAAATACATTGTACATGCAGACGGCGCCAAGCGCAGGAGAACACATGTGAACAAGTCATAATTGGTTTGGTTCTACTTCTGAGTGTTTGAGAAAGTGGCGCGGAGATTTTTTAAGCAATCACAAAGCGTAGCAATACAAGCTAATGCAAAACCATAACAATCAAGAAATTACTTTCGACACTCAATTGAAAACCGCTTCATACTAATTGTATTTTATTTTCCTTGATGGCAAGTTGCAGTGATGGCAGAGGTCGCTCCTTTCAAGTTTTGCTCCCAGAAACATTAAATTTTGCCATTAGTTTTAGGGGATTGTTACTCTTTGAATTTCTCTAGTAATTATCTTTTGTCATTATCATAACATTATAGACATTATATTGAAAAGAAATAAGCTGCCTTTTGAGCATTTGTTCAGTCGAGGATTAACAAATCGGTTTTATTCACAACATGTAGCCTGCGAGTAAGCTCTCGAGCTCGGGGGCGGGGAGGGGGGAGGGACCCCCATCTCTGCTCTCCCTCCACCCAACCCTCCCCCCAAGCTTGCTCACAGGCTAACAACATGTGCTTTAATTTACAGGATGCTGGCAAACACCTGAGAGAACTTCAAAAGTCGCTCAAGAATCCTGCAGGAAACTTTGGGCTGGTTATATCCGAGGGATTAAAACGATCAAAGAGGTACGTCTGCCAAAAACTGATACAAATGAAAATATAACAAGGGGAATTTACACCGAAAGCAGCCATTTTTCGCTTCTCGGGATTGCTTTTAGGGTACACCCCTGGATTTTGGGAATGTCAAGGGGGGGGGGGGGGGGGTGTTCTGACATGCATCAAATGGTCGTGTTTGCATGGCCTTTAACTGCTGTCTGGTGGCAAAGTAAGGTCACCAATAAATCAAATACTGATGTAATGTTGACTAATATTGGTGATACAAATCCTCAGTTTAGCCATTGGCAAGTAAACTATAGGGAAAATCTGTGTCTTATTGACAGATACTCATGTTAACAATCATTTCTTTTGCAAGTGTTTGTTTTCTTTGTAAATTATTAATGAGAATAAAATAAACAAAAATTTAATATTGAAAATTCAATCACTAAGGTGATACAGTCATATACAGAAATTGAACTACACAACACTGTATCTTCAAGTAGGGTGGCATCTTAAGCCAGCTGGCGTTAAGTTATTAATTTTCCAAAATCGCCCCAGTGAGCTTGCCTGGCTTGATAGGGCTCGGGAGAACACTGGGTAGATAGATAGACACTAGATAGATTGAACTGGACAAGTCTTGTAGTAAAAATTAAAATTTCGTTTTATTTGTTTCGTGACAAACTAGGGCTGTTGGTCTAAAGTCAGGTCCATCGCTCGCAGAACACGTTCACACGGATCTGGCACCATCCGCCAAACTGGTAAAAAAATTAGATTCTTAGTAGGGGTGGGGAGGGTGCGGTGAGTGGTCAAAGTTAACGGAGACAAACAAGAAAGAATCCGAGTTAAAAATAACAATGCTTAAAGTGACTATGAAATTAAATTTGCGACCTGTTTTTTATACTAAAACATTGAAGGTCATGTTCCACTGATTCATAATTTTCCAATTTAAGTATGGTCAAACAACAAAACGTATTTTTTGGACGTCCAAAGTTGGTCAAAAATGAACTTTTCGTGTTCTGGGGCCTAGAACTAGTATAAAAAGAAACATAGAATGCACTATCACTACAATTATTTTTATTTAAACCGTTAAGAATGACCAGATCGGGGTTTCCAGACCTTGATCAGTATTAATACTTGAAGCGAAACAAAAGAAACGGCAAACTGATCCTTACGGCAGAAAAACAGAAGCAGAAGCAAATGACATGTTGACGTCATCAGTTGTGCAAAAATGTGGTGTCGCTATCAGATGCTTCAGTATTTCTCGTATTCTAAACAAGCCACTTTTTTAGATATAGTTTTAGCAGTTTGCTCAGTTGGACATGCCCTCCGACGATGAATTTTGACAGTTGTTACGAAGGTCTGCACAACTGTTGACGTCACAAGTCCTAATTTGCATATTTTGGCCGCGCGCTGGTTGTCCCATATTTTTGGCTCAAATAGGCCAACTTTGAGGTAAAAAAAAAATAGATTGCGCGCTTGACCATAACTCAAATTACAAAATTATGAATCAGTGGAATATGGACTTCATTTTTTTAGTACAAAACACGGGTCTAAAATTTCATTACGGTAATTTGGTAATTTGTCATTGCACTGTACATGCATTGACCAAATTTCTTCCAAGCCAAAAATATCAAAATATCACTAAACAATGATGTCTCGGTGTGGAAAATGAGTACGGCATCTCTTCAATAACGAAATCAAACGGCTGGCCCCAAGTGTCTGCATTATAGAGGTGTCGATATTATAATAAAGGTGTCCCTGTTATAGAGGTGTCCATGTTATAGAGGTGTCCATATTATGGAGGTGTATATATTATAGAGGTGTCCGTATTTTAAATATAGATGTCCATATTATATAGGTGCCCGTATTAAAGGTGTCCGTATTATAGAGGTGTACATATTGTATAGAGGTGTCAATAATTGTAGAAATTGTACATTTTTTGGTGCAGTTCCAAAAGTGACTCGCCATTTGCTGTCAAAATTGAGTTTCCGACCCTGGGATTGTATGAATTTTGTTACCTTGGGAACTCTCCGTAAAAGAGAGGGGAAGGGAACGTAAGGGAATGTAAGGGAACTCGTAAACGTAAGGGAACTCTCCGTAAAAGAGAGGTGTCTGTATTATTGAGGTAGGGATTGTGAATTTTGGTATCTACAATAGCATGATTCGAGGTAGCTCGCACTCCCTCCCTCCTCTTCCTGTCTGATGTTTGAAGGCTTGTGGCCTACGCGTCCAGCCGTTCTTCTCGGGGAGGCTCAGAGACCGGACGCGAGAAAGCTGCGGAAATCTGACCGGTTGAATATTTTCACCAATCACAGTACGTTCAGTCTCATTCTTGAAATTCCTGATGAAAAAAAAACATCCAACAACCACTGTGATTGGTGGAAATATTCAACGGTCAGATGACGTCAAGAACAAGCCCTTAAACAAAGGACATCAGACGGGGAGAGGAGTGAGTGGGTACGAGCGACCTCGGACCGTCTGAGAATCAGACTAAGCAGCCTCTCGATTATTGGAGTCTTCAGAAAAAGTGTATGTTGTCTTTAGGTTTTTTTTTTGTGCGTTTGTGGTTATTCGTGTGGCGTGGTTGACTTGCCTAAAAAGACCGTTATAAAAACCCTTGCTTTTAATGATTTTATACCAGAAATCGTAAAGGTAGCTCATCTAGGTCGGTTGATTTCATGGTGACAGGTGTAAACTCAAACTTTCCTTTTTTATCTCGTTAATGCGCTTGCGCATTAAGCGAGATTTCGAAGTCGAGTACTAAAAAAGGGACAAAAGCTGTTAACAAAATTTTGTGGACTTTTGTCCGGGGGGGTTTCTTGTTCCTTCTTTATAGAAGCTATATTAGGGCATTGAGGATATGGTTGGTTAAAGCGGTTAGGATTTCAAGAAGGGCGTCACATACTGCCACTAAAATGTTTGGGAAGCACCCCCGGACCTATTGTTAATTTCCCTAGGGTATTGGGATGTCAGAACTTGTGATGAACTTGTCATATCTCACATTACGTTACCGCAAAGGTATTAGTCCTTCTTAAATTTCGATATCTCACGTTACCTATCAGTTTCAATCATTTGTCGTAAAGCCATTATAGCTACTTTAAAAGGGTAAAAATAGGTTAAATGCGTTTTCTTGGGAAACGTAGTTTGAGAATTTCACGGTGTATTTTACTAATGGAGAGGTTATAAGAAAGTTAAATGGGACAGGAAAGTTTGTGTGTTAATATGAGCGGTATGGCAGAGCAAAATAGCATGAACTTTGCGTTTTTTTCTATTGAGTTGTGGTTACACATACCTTGGGTTTGGGGCCTTCCCAAGGGTTAATGGCTTGGGTTCGGTTTATCTCAGGTTTCATCTTACCCTTGGGGATGCGGTTACACAGTAAAAGACTCCCCAGGGTAAAATATAATAAGATATGAGTTCACTGACACTGCAGTTTACGCGCGAAAACGTACAGATCGACATGGATGACACGAATCGAGATCTTGTAAGTTTAATTTCAGTCATTCTCCTGCTTATCATTTGATAAATATAACAATCCGGCATTTTTTTTTGCGAGAAGACACCGAAGAAGATGCCTTCAACTACGCTATCTTCAAGGTTTGTCGGCGTTTTATTTACATTTAGGAGCTCGCCACGAACTTGCTCGTCGCCAAGGAGGGCTTGGGTATTTCCACGACCACAGAATTGGTTTCAGCAACTTCTAAATAACAATGCACTCGATCACTGGTGGAAAGAAAATTTTAGAGTTACAAGTAAGCGTGCAATTAACCAAGCGTATCAGAGGTCAACTCAGCAGCAGGCGATTTCCTGTATTAGCTACGTTCTGCATTATGATTGGCCAAGCGGTTTGATTGTGCAATAGTATGGTAAACATGTCATAGTTGTGTTGATTTTCGAAAAAAGGGACAAAAGTTGTTAACAAAATTTTGTGGACTTTTGTCCGGGGGGTTTCTTCTTTCTTCTTTATAGAAGCTATATTAGGGCATTGAGGATATGGTTGGTTAAAGCGGTTAGGATTTCAAGAAGGGCGTCACATACCGTCACTAAAATTTTTGAGGAACACCCCCGGTCCTATTGTTAATTTCCCTAGGGTATTGAAATGTCATGAACTTGTCATGTCTTACGTTACCTCACCACAAAGGTATTACAGTTCTTATTAAGTTTCGATATCTCACGTTAGGTATCAATCTTTCAAATTTGTTTTTAAGTTTATGTGTCCTAGACGTTCTACGCTGTTTGCGTTTTATGCTTTTTGCCGGTTTCCTGTGTGGATGTGTCGGAGACGTTCTACGCTCTTTGCGTCTTATGCTTTAGAAATTTCTTTGTCCGCTTTTTGAGGTTTATAGCAGAGTTGTTTTTCAACTGTTTTAGAGCTGACCTCATCGCCTGACAGATTGTACATGTTTCTTATCTAAACCACAGAAACAACAATGTTGAGGTGTCATGATTATGCAATAGTATGCAAGAGAGGTGAGATTTTGCCTATTCAGCTAACTAAAAATGTTTCGGTTTGATTACGCAAGAGTATGCATTACGGTTTGATTATGCAATAGTACGCAAAAGACGTAATAATTTTGCTGATTTTGTTAACAAAGTTTATCAAGCAAGCATTTTAAGAAGAATTTTTCGCCGTGTCTAAATGCCCGGCAGCCGGGCACGGTCTCAAATAGACTAAATGCGCGGCAGTCAGAAATTTTCACAAAATTTTCACTGAATGGCTCTTTCAAACCTTTTGAGAGTATTTGATGTTCGTTGAGAAATGTCAAGCGATTCCAAAAATTATTTTTCTTTTCCATTTGACGAAATATCCAAGCTTGACATTTCTAAACGAACATCGAATGCTCTTAAAAGGTTTGAAAGAGCCTTTCAGTGAAAATTCTATGAAAATTTCTCACTGCCGGGCATTTAGTCTATTTCAGACCGTGCCAGGTAGTCTGCAGAAATGTTCTTAGTGTCGTAAACATAGCGATCTTATAGTATACCGAAGCTTGAATATTTCGTCAACTGGAAAATCGAAATAATTTTGGGAATCGCTTGGTAATTCTAAACGAACTTTACTAAAGAGGTTTGAGTGAGACGTTCAGTCGAAATTCTGTGAAAATTTCTGACTGCGAGTCTCAGCAGAAATTTTCTAAGTGTCGAGAACATAGCGATCTTATGGTATGCCCAAGCTTGGATATTTCGTCAACTGGAAAGCAAAATAATTTTTGGAAGCGCTTGACATTTCTAAACGAACATCGAATACTCTCAAAAGGTTTGAAAGAGCCATTCATTGAAAATTTTGTGAAAATTTCTGTTTGCCGGGCATTTAGTCTATTTAAGACCGTTCCCGGCTGCCGGGTATTTAGACACGGCGCATTTTATAAGCGATTTCAGCGTGTAGATTTTTTTCAAGAGAGATTTTGTCTATAACACAACAGATTGCCCTTGTTAGTGAACACCATCTTAGCTGAACCGCTTCCAAATATCCCTCTAGCAAAGAAAATGCAGACATCTCTTAATTTTCCATCAACCCTACCCGTCTGGCTTTAAAAGCCACTGTTAAACAATTTACAACATCACACAATATTATACAACAAAAGACAAACTGTAACCTCAACAAAATTAGCGATTTTCTAAAACCATACATTTTCTAGTAAACATCAATCTATTGAGATTCCTTAAATTCCTTCGAAACAAAACACTCCCATATTATGAAATGTTTTATCACAATCATTGTCACACAACAACTGATATATAATTATACCTTCAAAAATTTTTCATAAGAAGAACCTTCCTTCTTTAATTTACGAAATAACTTTGTCACACCGATACCCCTACAACTTTACAAAATTAACACCCCATCAACGTACCGCCTTAGACACAAAATCTGCACATATTAAAAAAAAAAGATGCAATTTCATTCGAAACGTACTCTCCACTCCTAAAACCAAAAAATATGAACACTTTTTACAAGAATTAACTTCAAATAGCAATCAAATACAAACCAATTCATTTCTTAAACTTAAAAGGATCCATTTAATCCCTAATAGTTACATGGCAGTTAGCAAACAGATGACACCGGAAATACAAAACTCTCGACTTGAAAATAAAAAACAGACAAATAGTATATATTCGCAAATAGCCCATTCATAATTACCTTATGCAGCCATTTCTTTTTAAACCCTCCACATACCAAAAATCAATCTCCGCTTAGCTTTTCAAAAAATTCCACATCGATCTCGATACAAACACACAACAGCGTTAAATTAATCCTTCAAAAACCATTGACAAGTAGCTAATTAGTCCATCACAGACATACCGCTAATCGATACCGGAAAACGTAGATATTTCGGCCCTCCCACAACTAAACAAGTTTCAACAAAATATTGCACATCACACAATATTTAATAAAGCAATCTTAAACAATTTGTCAATGTTGCTAACCCTTACATTTAAAAGCGATTTCCGACAACCCATCTTTAATTCATCTTCATTTTCTTTCAACTTACCAATTAAACGTTATATAAAAACACAGACCTAGGGATTGTCTTATCAAACATATCAATCAAAATATAAAAGGTATCTCCGCAATGCCGCAATGTTCTTACTTAAAACGATTTACACCTTTTCAGTTCAAAAACAAAAGAGAGTAATCACTAATTTTTCCGTCTAGCTGTAAATCTAATTTTAAGACAAATTCGCCGACAACTGCACAAAAAAGTGCTTTTCAAACACTACGAACAATGTCTGTCTTGAATACCAAAAAATAAAACAATAAGGTAAAACCTAAATCTTTTAACAATATACACATTCTGCAATTTCTTACGACAAAAAATACTGCGAAAACGTTATTATAGTAAGCTCATTGACTAACTATAACATGCCATATGAGCAAGCTGAACCTTCATCTTTCACGCAATCGGCACACCCTTTTATCGCGCAAATAGACACATGACTAAGCAACACCACAGCTATCCTTAAAATAACAAACAAGTGTCTACAAGTATAAACTCGATGAAACTTTAGCACGTTTCGAAATCTTATCATAACTTAAATGACACGCACTATTTAGAGTTTCTTAATATAGTCCTCCTTATTTTAAAGAACATTGTAATTGAATTTCGATGATGCCTCAACTGAAAAAACATTCACTTACACTCATAATAATATCACGTTATTCCGTTCTACATAAAATCTTTGTCCCGTATGTACGCTTTGAAAAAATTGAATATTCAATTTTACCCTCCCCCCCGTCACCCCCCACACTGAAAAAAGACAAGACGACCCAAAATAACATCGAACTGAAACAATTTTTTTCTAAAATCAAACAGGTGCCAGCAAAACAAAATCACATAAATTGCGCCTTTCGCGCTCCATCATAGTCCGTGATTTAATGTGAACGCCGAGGAGAGAGAGAGAGAGCGGGGGGGGGGGGGGGGGGGGGGGGGGTACAATTTAAGATAAGCATGTGTGCCGCCAGGGTTCTCAAGCCCTGACCCTATTAAGAGTAGAAAATCAAAAAAAATCAGAACTTGTCATGAACTTGTCATATCTCACATTACGTTACCGCAAAGGCATTAAGTTCTTCTTAAGTTTCGATATCTCACGTTACCTATCAGCTTCAATCATTTATCGTAAAGCCAAAAATAGGTCAAATGCGTTTTTTTGGCAAACGCAGTTTGAGAATTTCACGGTGTATTTTTACAAATGGCGACGTTTTAAGAAAGTTAAATGGGACGGGAAAGTTTGTGTTTTAATATGAGCGATATGGCAGAGCAAAATTTGCGTTTGTTCTAGTACGCCGGTGGCGGCTTAGAATTTTAAACATGAACGCTTATCAGCATAAGTGGAAAAGCGTTATTTCCTGAATTATTCTAGAGCTCTCACGCAATGCAAGTATGAACGTCCCAGTATGGGAATCCCGAAACGTCAAGTTGGATATCGAGTTCGAGTTCGAGTTGGACTTCGAGTTGGATTTCGAAATATGAAAAACTATAATCGATAAAAATCGACAGTCGAACCTCCCTTACGGACACCTCTCTAATACGGATACCTCTCTATTACGGACAGTTTCCTGTGTCCCGACAAAATTCGCACATATTTTCTTTAAAAAAGACCTCTATAATACGGACCCTCTCTAATACGGACAACGGACACTAAATTCGGTCCCAGAGAGCAAATTTTATCACGGACACTCCGGTGATCAGGTGATGATAGTTTGAGTAAGTAATACAATTTCCTGTTTGCGGTTACAAACATGTATCGCAAGACGTTTTCAGAATAGACCTTATCACGGTTTTTCCAAAATTTTATATGGGCCTGATAGCAATAATCCATCGACACTGCTAGGAAAAGCATCTCAAAAATAGTAAAATGGCCGAGTTTAAAAGCGATATCTTTTAAAATAATGGAGATATAGCTCCGCCAAGTCGGCAAATTTCACAGACGTTTGTATCGCGCGGCCAAATATCTTGCCTACCGGTAGGCAAGAAATTTGGCCGCGCGGATCTGGATCAGTAAAATCCTGTACAAGATAAACTAGTAGTTTCCACTGGAAAGTGAAGTGCTGCGAGTAAAGCTTATTGCAGAAGAAGACTTGTTTGGAGATATCTCGTTAATTGCATGTACTTTAAATAGTGAACAGATGAGCGACTTGATCTATTTTGCCATTGGATTAACTTGGCTAATATATATGCCGTTCGAACGGCAAAACCGCACGGCTACTGAACGGATGAACGCGAAGTATGAATAAAGCCGTTTCTGATGGCTCAAAACGGGAAAGTTTGCAGAGATTAGCGACCTTTAATTCTCTCTCAATGTAATGTGCGACTCTGATGAAGATAACGAATGGAAAGCAGAACCATCGACTATGGTCTAAGTAGAATTTCGAGGCGACTGGAGGCGTTGGAGCGATTTTACCGCCGATTTCCTTCGGTGGATTCGATCGGCTCGATGAGCGGAGTGCTGTCTCTTTCAGAGGGAGGACTGAAACAGTTGAACTAAAAATGTGTAAGTGCCGATTATATTTTTTCATATTTGTATTTTGTTTTTTTAACTCGAAGTCCAACGCGAAGTCCAACTCGAAGTCCAACTCGAAATCCAACTCGAAGTCCAACTCGAACTCGAACTCGAACTCGAACTCGATGTCCAACTCGACGTTCCGGGATTCCCTGCCATGATCTATCAAGAAACGAAACATAATTATTATCAATTCGCTGTTCTGACTCAAATGAGTTCAAATTTTATATTCAAGTTCCGATGAATTTCATTGCATTCTCAAATACTTGTTCATTTGGCTCGGATGGCTTTATGCCGGTGGATTTTCAAGATCAGTTGCTAAAACGCGCCACACTGTGAAAGAAATTTCCGGGAATATTTAAAATTTTACAAGATTTTGGTCTATTCTCTTGCCAAATAATGCCATTTCAATGTAATCGATTTTTGTAACAGTTAGCGTAAACTTCGAGTTCTACGAAGGATTCGAGTTTAATCAATTTTTGCATAACCGGAATTCAATTGGATAAAAATGTACGACGATGAGTCGTGCACTTGTAATAAGCTGAGCGTGCAAGGCCTAGCCGTGTGGTTTTAACGCAATGAGAAGTTCGTAGACAATATAATAATTAAGGCCTTTAAAAATCAGTTGAAATCATTAATTCAAATGGATGGACTCGATACCTATTTAGTTTACTCTTAATTCAAAAGACAAATAGTATTGAAATATTTATGAAGAGGAATTTAACCGTTGCAACCCCTTAAAACTGTACTTATCTATATCCATGGTGCACTGTATTAAATTTTTCTTAATAGGTTTTTAGAAGACTTACCTTCTACATGCAGCTGAAAAAGCTAGGCTTAAACGTAACAGTCGCTAGACTGTCAAAAATGCCAACGAAGGTTTTAGCGAGCTCCACGCAGCTGTAAAGCGCAGCGAATACAAGCTAAAATTACAGCCTTTACTGAGACACTTAAGATACGACCAAAAACAGATCGCTGCATTCACCCCTCTCATAAAATAGAAGTCTGTATACAGGTGAACATTTCAAGTTCGTTTACCAACAGGTTGCAACTGAACTGACTGAAAATTCTAAAAACTGACAGGAATCTTCTGCGACACCTCCTTTCAACAACCTTGACGGGCTTTTTTAATTTCGTTCCTATAGGTGGTTTGCAATCAATCTCTAGAGACATAGATAACAATAGTGAAACGAACAAATGCTGGTGGACGAACAAAAGGAGCTAATGAGAGAACTATTGTTTATGTCCACCAGCATGGCGGCGATGACGTAACATGAAAACCACCTATAACAAATTAAGTTATCGTCTCTTTCGTAAAAAAATACGTAAACATTGGGAACATCAAACTTTAAGAGGGTATAAAGGAAAAGTAACACACATCTGAACAGCGCCACCATTTTGGACGGCAATCTATCCGTTCCGATGTTAATGCGTAACTGTTTCCTCCTTTCCGGTTCTAGATTTCTGTTCGTGAAATGACCAGATTTTTTCCGGATATATAATTGATACTATCCATTAGATTATTACAACGGAACTCAATTCATTCTATAGGTGTCAGAACATTCACTGAAGCGTGATGCTTGAAGTTGTTTCTCGCGGTGAATTTGCCTGTAAAGAGCTGTAAACCCGGCGCAGCTTTTTCTCGACAGCTACAGTGAGCTTACTTTACCATTTTGTAAACAAGGCCAAACACACGACAAATTAATCTAGCACTGCTAAATAAGGGTGCTAATGGGGGTACCCAATTGTCAGTTAAGAAGAGGCTACACTGGTAGCCTATACTCATGCGCTTGTATAAAAAAAATTTATGTTTTTCTTTTTTAACTGCGTCACGCTGTCGGAAATCGGTTCATTTCAATATTTTCATTCATTGATCTTATCAAGTGATTTAGCTTGACAAGTAGGAAATTACGTATATCAGTAAGGCTTTTAAATTTGCAAAGTTAAGATAAGGTTACTTTAAAGGCCATGAGAATGACCAGAGTGAATGCGTTTTTGGGATTGGACTTAGAACAGCCGCTTTACGAAAATTATTCGACATTAGATTCTCATACAAAAACCATAATTTCTCACCTGTCAAGATAGCTTCCAAAACCGTAATAAGGATCGTCAGTATTAAAGATGTCTGTTTGATACAGGATCGTACACAGAGAGTATGGGAAGGAAAAAAAATCGAAACTCACTGATGCTTGTGTCCAATAAAATACGGTGTGTCCACTTACTTTGGAGTCTGCTTAATACAGGTTTTAGTGTAATCAGAAATCTTACTCATTTAATCTAACACTGAAAAGGGCTCGTGTGGTTAACCCCTGGGTCAACCCGCGTTCGCGTGCTAGGACAAAATGACGAAACAAAATACACACCATACCACCATCACTTGTCACACTTCCCATTAGAAAAGGTAGCTCCATTTCCAACTGAGCCTTTGTAACAGCTTTCCCGTCGATCTTCTCTAATCGGAACAACTTTAAATCAAACTCACCGAGTCCAAACTTTCCGCTTATTGTTTGATTATATGTCCATTAAATTGTGCTTTGTCATGTCAAACGGTATGCGACTTATGTGTCATTCGAATGCCGATCCTTTGTCATCATCTCGATAAAAACTCAGAATAACTTTGACCACGCCACTCGACGCCATCACGGAGATCAAGGTCAACGCTCTACGACCCTGGTACCTTTCGCATATAATATCGGTTAATATGTCACCTGGTCACGCAGCGAGGCAGGTAAAAGTCACAAAATAGCTTTGCTGTTAGGAAAAAACTATATTGCTTTTATTAACAACAACAATCGTTAATTTAGTATAATTAATAGAATGTCACTTAACTGTTACCGTATTTTCTCGATTAAACGCCGGGCCCCGAATAAACGCCGGGTATAATTGAGGAAGTTGTAAGTAAGCTCCTCAAACGTTTGTTTGTGGTATAATAAACTTAAGATTTAAGGGCAAGGTACAAGGCTGCCAAGAAAAACGAATAATAACCCTTTCTTAAAAAATGGCGGGCGAGAAAAAACTGCTGATACAAAGAAACGCCGGGTCCACAAGGCCAAGTTTGAAATAAACGCCGGGGGCATTTAATAGAGAAAATACGGTAACTTTTCATTTATCAGTTAACTACTATATTTTTGGGCAATTGTCAGTTAACTGTTAACCCCATCAGCACCCTCCTAAATGCACTGGTATTCTGAATTTCACTTTTGCCGGAACGCAATTGGCATGAAAACAAAACGAAAAAACTCGCGAGATAATAACGCCTTTTGTCACAACATTTCACCCACGACTGAAAAACCTTAAACAAATACTGATGAAAAATGGAGTTTCGTTCAAAACCAACCATTCCTGAAAACTATTTACAAAACGCCGCCTAACACATCATACAAGACGTAAATCACTTAACGACACGACTCATAACAGCCAAACTTTGAAAGCTAATATAAATGCATCGCAACCGCAAAACCACATAGCGGAGTCGGTGCAGGCCTGTCATGAACCTCATTTCGATCTAAGGGAAACTAAAAAAGTGACCGCCAGGAGTGGTGCCCTGTTTATCCGCTCCAGACCCAATATTTTCTATATAAGTGCGTCCATAGCAGACGTGACCGAAAAATGACCACGTGATCACCATTTTCCCGCCATTTTTCACGTCAAAATATATAAAACAGCAGACTTGATACTTTAGCTAACTACAAAACTTTCCGTTTCATTATGCAAGAGTAGGAACAGCAAAATACCATAAATTTTGACTTTCGTTCTATTTTCGAATACTGCTGGAGAGTTGAAAAAGAAATGGCTGATGGCGCGATGTCTGCTAAACATAGCTCAAATTGTCCTGGCATGGGGAAAGGCAGCTCTAGAGAAATGACATGTTGTTACGGCCTCCTTCCATTAGATTCGGCAAATGTGAAGTTCAATGTTTGAATCGGGCCTTACTTTAAAGAATATTAAAGATTCAGTCACCATTTGTTGTGTCAATTGATATTTTGATAATTAATATTAATATCTCATCTGATCAGATATAAAGTCATTGCACGTGACGTATTATCGATGTGGGCTTTTAATTGTTTTAAAATTGCGGCAATCTATTGTATTTGATTTAGAAAGTCTTTTCCATTGTCAAATATCCCAACAGAAAATAGACAATGAATAACTGAAAATGCACTGTGTAAATTGAACCAACAACACATTTTCATCGTCAATTAGCTAGGAAGGCGGGAAAGTCTTTCACTTTCACTTCCCTAACATCAAAATTATTTACATTCACACTCGTGATTCTTTGTTACTCATAACTTTTTTTGACTTGCACCAACATGAATTTTCAAACCAAGTTCTCTCAATCTTCTCTATCCTGCCAAGAACCATATCCAGTTGACTACTGCGCCTCGCATTTTCTACATAATGTCTGATTCTACAACGCCATCTTTACCATATTTATTTTATATTTATTTTAGATTCTTCTTTTTTTTAACCTCATGTTTCAACGCATTAACGAGATGGCTTTAAGAGCGCTTTGATCTTTGTGTTTGCATTTATTTAGGCTTCTGAAGCTGTTGGTGACTTTGCAGCAACAGTAGAAAAGTTACTTATCAGACACGGAAAAAACATTATCGGTAAGACGATGACGAGATCTTCGTCTATTTAATTCGATATAGTTAATAGTATTACTCTCATGTTGCTAAGAAATGGCGCGTTCTGTTGTTGTTTGTAACTCCGTAGAGTGCAAAAAATCAAATTCAAGAAAAATAACAATTTTCATTTTCTAAAAATATTGAAAAACAAGTGGTACCACGCAAAAGTTCTGCTAACAACAGCAACTTTATTTCTACCCATAAAGTGGTAGTTTCTTGGTGTTGCGGATGGTGCGATCACCAAATGACGTAAAACAAAAGATTCAAAAGACACTGAACAATACCCACACGACAACACAAAAGCTAACCAACAATGGCTTCCGCAACACCAAGAAACACCCCATAAAGTGGTTTCAAGGTCTTTACGGCTAAGTAGGCTCTTGAACTGGGATTGAGAACAAAAAGTGCAAACTACAAAACGCAGCATCTTCAATTCTTCCCAATTTTCATTTTCTAAAATATTGAAAAACAAATAGTACCACGCACAAGTACTGCTAACAACAACAACAACAACTTTATTTCTACCCGTAAAGAGGTTTCAAGGTCTTTACGGCTAAGTAGGCTCTTGAAGGATTGAGAACAAAAGATACAAACTACAAAACGCTGCATCTTCAAGAATAGCAGCATCTTTTTCAACCAGATGGCTTTCCGTTTTTCCAAAATCAAGCTAGTAGAGTTGAAAGGGCTTGGTAGAACACTGACCGAGGAGAAAATAAATTCTCGAAGGAAGAAAAAAAAAGGTCAATTTGTAGTGATTTTTCTAAAACACATGGGAAGAACCTGAAAAAGCTAATCCGCTTCCATCCAGGCCATCCACGGCCAAACATAATTAATACTAGTTTCTGTGCACTAGTACAGTAATTGTTAACTAGAAATACGTGTCTCGCAGAACCTCGCGAAGCTCGGGGAGGGTGCACCTCAAAATTTTAGCGACGGGGGAAGGAGAGATGGAATTTCTGGTTTAACAGGAGAGGTTGTGTTGCGTGGCCACAAAGGCCCCGAAATTTGAAGTTGAAACATTCTCGTTTCCTCGTCACACTGGATGACGTCAATTGGAGCTTTGTCGCGACTTTGTTGCTTGGCAGTTGCAGGACACCAATCCGATAAATATATATGTAGCTGGATTTTTGAGAACGTTGTCGCCCCAAGTAAGCGTCTGTGAGTGTGCTTTGCCCTGTTTTTTTTTTTTTTTTGTCTTTCAAAAACTATCTCTAAACCCCACAATACAAAAACTAAAGACTGTTGCTAGTCTTTTTTCTCTCGCTCTCGCTCCCCTTCCCTCTTCTCTGTGATTTTCGCGCTGATCGGAGTCATGAAAACCCTTGTTTGGGCTAGTTGTAGTGAAATTGCTGTAATTTAAGTTGGCCATGTTTTCAAAACTTCAGCCATATATGCATATATACAGGTGGCATTGCCCATTGAAAATAGTCACTCGAACCTTTTTTGTGTTCATATTTGGCAGATCAACAGTTCTCACTCAAGAGACTAGCAGATGCTGCTATTGATATTTATGGTATGGCTGCTGTACTTTCCAGGTAAATAACTAAGCTAGACCGATATTAATCAGCGTTTGGGACTCAAGTTAGACACTGATTACTCGGGTCTACTTGTTCAATAAAATTTGGTATCACCTGAGTTTTTTTGGAGAGGGAAAACGCGTTCGAGAAAGTCACGGTTGGTTTTGGGTTTACTTCTCATTGGTTGGGAAAGTGGCGCGAGACTCTGTAGCCAATCACAAAAGCGCAGCAATGCAAAGCCAAAGTTGAAAACGGCTCTAAGTAAAGAGGTAAAAAATTTCAAAAGCTGGCCCTTCTCCAAAGCGAATTACTCTGATGAAGAGCCAACATTCGAAATGTCAGCTTTTGCGGTGGCAAGGTTTGCTGTGTTCACACAGCCTTGGTCAACGGTCTTTTCCTCTGAAATCTGTTCTCGGCCAGCTTGGGGGGGGGGGGGGGGGGGGTCTTCTTCTTACGTCATCTACGTTCGCGCGGCTCCAGAGGTGACGGTCAACAATAGAATCCAAGCTGGCTAAGCCTATGTTGATGCTGGTCAGTGTCAATTCCCGTTTATACACGTGTTTGAAGCGCAGTAATGGCTTGAGTCCTGTGGCCAGCTCACCGTACAAAAGGTCTTATGCAGGGGATGCGTCCGTCTTCCATCCTGTGGACGTATCCGAGCCATTACTGGCGTCGATGGCACACCTATTATCAAAAACAAAACAAATTTACTTCTTATAATCGACCACTCGCCCATATTTCATGTTGTCCCTTGGAGTTGCATCGAAACAGGAGGTTTGACTATAATTATCGTTATATACACCAATATCACGCTAGCATGGCATGAAAATATATTTAATTTTACGGGGAAAAGAGTCCAGTATCAAAATCAGCACATTAATATTAGTAAAACTGTAAAGTTTCGTAAAGATTGCTCGTATACTGACGGAGATATGAGCTTTTGAAACTTAGTACTCTGGCCTAATTTTTACAAAGAAATGTATGGGAAAACGAGGCTGGACGGGCAATCTATGCCCGTCCACCATACATTTCTTTGTAAAAATGCTCAGTTTCAAAATTTAATATCTTCGTCAGTTTTCTAGCAATCTTTACAAAACTTTGTAGTTTTACTAATATCGATATGCTGAATTTGATGCTGGGCTCTTTTTCCCAATAAACCAAATATATTTTGTGCCATGCTAGCGTGATATTGGTCTATTAACCTATGATTAATTTGTTGATAAATGTATCATTTATTTTCTTCAGAGCATCCCGATCCCTCGACACGAAAATAGACACGGCGCAACACGAAGCTCTTCTAACACAAGTTTTCTGCGACGAGGTATAGTTTTTCAGTCCTAATTCGCAGTCTTGCATCTGCCTGGTACAATGTGCATTGGAAGAGATTAACGAAAGTTCTGGCCAATCACAACACGCACAGACAACCCAATGAAACAATCAGAACAAGAAGTATATACATGTTGACGGCGCCAAGCGCGGGAAAACGAGTGCGAACAAGTCACAATTGGTTTTACTTCTGATTGGTTGAGCCAATCATAAAGCGCAGCAATGTAAAACCAGAGCAATCGCTAATTAACAAATTTACACCGCTTTTCCGTGGTGTGGACTCTTATTTACCACGATTTACGTCATCACATGGTCAAAATGTTGTGGACTCACGAGGCGCAGCCGAGTGAGTCAGCAACAAATTTTGACCATGTGATGACGTAAATCGTGGTAAATAAGAGTCCACACTACGGAAAACCGGTGTAAATTTGTTTTTTACAACAATATTTAGAAAAAAAAAAACACAAGGAAAAATCGAAGTCTTGTTACAAAACGTGACAGCAAAGAAAGAGCAAGCGTTGTCTATAACTTTCTCGCAATCTGATTGGTGTTTTTCAAGCGCACGTGATGTTAGCGTCAGCACCGTTGTTTGGACTCTCATTTACCACTCACGTCGACCAATCAGATTGCGAGTTTAGCGGCAATTGTGGTAAAAAATACTTTCTAAAACCGCTTTGAAGAGTAAAACGGCGATCGAGGTTTATTTGGTGAGCTTTGACAGAAGAAATAGGTTACGGAGCTCCTGCGCTTTTTGGGGGCGCTGTTCGTAGCTAACTTAAAGGGATGGGGTTAGTTTCTAGAGAAACTGTGGTGCTGCGTCGGTGGGGGTGAAGCACAAGATCGCTCCGACGAAGGGCTAGCGCTCGAAACGTCAGCTTTCTCGAATCTTTTTACGGTGGCTAATTTACCTTATCGACTCAGTCGATAAAACCAAATTCTTTAACTTAAAGGGACATTGTCTCGCCGAAATACCGAAATTTTTCTAGTTTACTTATTGATTTCGTTTTAGTGAAAACTATTCCGAGTTTTAATGCAGCAAAATTTCTCTGTGGGAAACATGGAAAATTAGAAGCCTTTCTTGGCCATTGTTTTGGAGTCTCACGATTGGATAAAATTTTCTAACAAAAAAGAAATATCGCTTTAAAATAAAGTTTCAGTAAATTTTATTTCAAAAACGTGTTGTCCATAGGTTGATGTATTCTCAGTAAGAAAATCTAAACAATCTTATGTGGGGAAAGCGAAATGCCGCAGAACAACAGAGGATTGCCTAGTTCTTACACGCATTGTTACTTAATATAAATAAATAAATAAATAAATAAATAAAGAAGGCCAAACTATGTATTACTGGACAAAATACGCTTTCTAGCCAATCAGAGCGCGGCAGCTTTTAGTCTTTATTATAATGCAAAGTGCCACCAAATTACAACTAAATTGGATAACTCGGCCCAAATGATTCTACAGAGCAAAACAAAACAAGCAGTTTGGGGATAAAGTTCAGGATTACAAGGATATATAGGTGGATTACAAGGATATATAGGTGGATTACAAGGATATATAGGTGGATTACAAGGGTGTATAGGTGGATTACAAGGATATATAGGTGGATTACAAGGATGTATAGGTGGATTACAAGGATATATAGGTGGATTACAAGGATGTATAGGTGGATTACAAGGATGTATAGGTGGATTACAAGGATATATAGGTGGATTACAAGGATATATAGGTGGATTACAAGGATATATAGGTGGATTACAAGGATGTATAGGTGGATTACAAGGATATATAGGTGGATTACAAGGATGTATAGGTGGATTACAAGGATGTATACGTGGATTACAGAATTGCCTTTCTGGCGACGCTTAGTTTTTCCGTCGTTATTTGTCTTCAATTTATATCTCTACGTTTTTCTCACTTTTGGCAGTTCTACTTCCTATTCATTTCAAGATAATAAACCAAACTGTCTTGACCATACTCATGAAAACACCATGTATCAGCCCGAAGTATGTCCCTTCTGAAAGTTGAAACCAAAGAAAAATAAACTGCTATTCCAGATTATTTTCAGGGCTTGTTTAGATTTAACTTAAAACTCGTGATGTACAGACGCAATTGCTCATATCATTTACACTTTTGTTTGTAGGCTGCTGACAGAATAAGACAGAGCCTCGACTCGTTACACGACTCCAACAAACTCTCCAATGACACCAAGATGTCAAGAATAGCATCCGAAGTCATCAGGAACTTGAACACAGTCCCCGCTCACCCTCTTGGATTCTAAGAGCTTGGCATGCATGTAATTCGAGTCACGTGATATGTGGCTGATACCTGGAAATCATACTTGCAGTTGGCTGTTGAGAAAATGCTACTTATAAATGCTGCTTGGAATAACGTACATAATGTATAGAACAACAATTGCCAACTTCGATTATGCGTCGAAACTCTGATTTTGTTGAATGTAAAATGTGACAAAAGTGAAACAAATTGAAATCGTGCTGCTACAGTACCGTGGCTACAGTATCAAGTTTAATGTACGAGGCTACGATATTTTTTAGCCAAACAATTCGACAAAATGCAGAAACTGTACAAAGACAGTAACAGCATGTATCTGCTGTATGGCATACTATTTTAACTGTGTTAATGCACAGCTCATCGACGTTATTTATGAGGCCGGTCCCTTTCGAAACGCCGTAATAAAAGTCTGTGTCAGCTGGATAACCTTAACTTATAGTCGTATGATGATTTGCTATTCAGAAAGGGGGGTGGGGGGACTTTGAACGTTGATAAATTTACCCACCAACCTTCGCGATTTATCTAGTAACATTCATGACACGGCAGGTGACGTTTCCATTGCACTCATATTTTGACAAGCATGTTTATTCAAATTTTGAATTTCCTGCTTAAAGTAACGTTTACATGTACAGGTCTTTAGAGTTAAGTGTTTAACTTATCTCACAACAAGTCTGAATGCAGTACATTTTAAGAGGGCGTAAGTATTTGGGGTCTTTAAAATCAATCCATTAACAGCTTAATCTTGCACTGACTATACTGTGGCCGCGCTAAATTGTCGCCTTTTAAATATTTGCGAACGGTGTTGATGACACCCGCTATTGTCTATGCGACGAGACCTGTTTTCAGCTAACTCTTTTGATATCCGAGCCCGCAGTTAAAATAAATTGATATATTAATTTTTTTAAAAAAAACGATTCAATATAAAAGTTAAACGAGTGATTTCGGGACAGTAAATACAAGCCGACTAGAGTAAAAATGTTAACTTTGCGATTCAATATTAAACAGTACTCCATGTAAACGATCATGAAAGTCGCACCGTTTCTCTTAACCCTCGGACTTACACGCAAACGTATACCCCAGTACCCACGGGAAGGGAGACGGGTGTACTATTCGAGTGCTTTGTGGGGTCTTGAAACACTTGTATAGATAACCCCGCCCCCGTGTGGTGCGTTTTCAGGGTCAAAATTAGCTGTGTGTAACTTCTGCCTTTTGACTTTCTAAATAAAATCTTTTTATGCATTACTACTTTTAAAAACACGTCGTTTTTTGTAAAGTAACTTTTGAAACAAGTTTACAGGCTCATGCCGACTTTAAAACCCGCTACTTTGTGCATTACTACTTTTAAAAACACACTTGTACGCTACTCTTTGTAAGATTACTTATGAAACAAGTTTGTAGGCTCGTGCCGACTTTTAAACCCGCTGCTTCTCTCGTTTCATATTTGTAAAGCCGTATGATGTCACGCAACACTCCATGATTTGCGAACACTCCATGATGACTTGCGAACACTCGATGACTTGCGAACGCTCAATGACTTGCGAAACACTTTTCGCCAGGCGTTCCTTGCCCCACTTGATCACGTGATCGATAAAACCCACGTTTCTTTTACCTGACAGTCTCCGATCTCGATTACGGTAGCACATCTTCAGTTTTTAATATGGATTCAAACGTTCTCAGAGAGTGCGCTCAGCGCCTCATTGAAACTGCTGAGCGAATGAAAAATATATTCTTCATCGACTTATGCTGCCGCGTCTACTACGACATACGCGAAATCTGACAACTACCTTTATACCACTATCTATGATTTTTTGACAGTGCTCCGTCCCGCTGCGACGCACGAGATTACATCTGAACGCACTGGCACAACTCTACTACACGAGGATCACACTCTTGTTGTACAAGATACATAAATAATGTCTTATTTATTGAGGCATTTGCGAGACCACCTCTGTACAACTCTACAAGAGCTATCCTTTGACTCCTTTGTGTCACACAGTACCGTACATACACAGAAATCACAAAAAAAGCCTTCTGAAGAAACACAATACAACGTCGGATCGAAAGTACAACAATCATATTGGCTCAATTACAAGAGCCAACGAGAAAACAAAATATTCGATCCTCCCCAGGAATACAAAAGCGACAGCCGAGTGATTTAAACCGAATGGTTACATATCGATTCTACGAAACCTTAACATGGTAGCAACTGACGAGGTTCGCCAAAGAACCGACACCCGAGTCATTAAATTGTGTTCATTCCTTGCTTAAGGAATGGACTTAAGAATTTACTAGCACCCGTAAGATTTACAAAACAGCAACTACCGTGTAGGAGTTTAATTTTGCGGCAGTTAATTTTTGCGTTCCTTCGATCCGCAAAAAAAATCTCCCGCAGAAAAAAATTCCCGCAAAATTTTCCTCCGCGCGCAGAAATATATTCCCGCGGCAGAAAAATTAGTAAATCTTGTTTGACGCAGTGAACATATTGCTCTCATAACTCCGAGGCGACCGGCACAACAGTCATCTGTATTCCCGATTCAGCTACAGACACGTCCTCAAAAGAACCAGTGTAGCATAATCGACTAATACGTTTTTACAAGAACGAACAATTATTCACTCACGTTTTCTCGTTGTTTATGTTTATGTTGGCGCTAGAACAGCAACTGTAACTATGGGAACTATAGAAACCTCCGGTCAGAGGAAGTAAAATTACAATTTAATACCGATACTGCCTTGAATTTTATTTATACTTGACCAGGAATCCACAAACATTTCCTACTAGCATAAATTTTAGCTGTCTCGATCCGCAAACATTTCTTCCCGCAAAACAAATTCAGTCACAGGCGGCCCAAGCTCACTATATCAGATAACCGGGACGTGACCCTTGCTTTATAAGCGGTATTGTGTTACAAAGATGCGATTTATAAAGGTTTGTATGGGAATGCAATGGTTTTGTTTTAAAACTTAAAAATTCGAATGTTTTGTGAATAAAATTGACTTACCCTGTTGCTGTGTTGTATTCTTTGTTGTTTGCCTGCTCCGCGGGGCGATTTAACGCGAATTCGGCGAGTTATCGTTATTTGGGTGTTCCACCCAAATAACGCCTGGCGAGAAGTGTTTCGCAAGTCATTGAGCGTTCGCAAGTCATTGAGTGTTCGCAAGTCATCATGGAATGTTCGCAAATCATGGAGTGTTGCGTGACATCATACGGCTTTAGGGGTGGACCATTAGAAATCCTGGGAGGGGGGTCAAAAAATTTTCAGTGTATGAATTTTTTTTTTCGGCCTGAGTTTCCTGCAGGATTTTTTTTGGGGGGAGGTGCAAGCCTGCAGGTTTTTTTTCTCAGATTTTCTTTATAAATGCGTGCAAGCTCCAATTTTTTTTATACTTGGCCCAATTCATTTTTTGTATTAAACTCAAGTCAGACTGTCGAACCGTTGCATAAAATATGTGGAGAAATAAGAATTGAGATGGCGTGGTCGAGCGCCGAAGGCGCGAGCCGTTAGGGGGGTGTGGGGGCATGCCCCACCAGAAAATTTTGAAATCTTGATGCTCTGAAACTCCATTTCTAGTGTTCTGAGACAACAATTTCTGTCAAAAATGTTTTGCGAATTGATGTGGCTTCTCGTCGCTTTGCGTCTCTTTGTGTGGCTCCACATACAAGTACTCGATTTCATTTTATATTTCTTGCTGTTTCTTTAGTTTATCTGGATATCAGAGTTAAGTATACGCAATTTCGTCTTTTTGTATAGTAAGTATTACGAGAATTTGACGAAATGTCAAAATCGGGATTTTTCCTATCCCGATCACATATTGGTCGGGATTCGGGATTTTCAAGCAAAATCGGGGTAATCTCGACGAAATCGGGACGGTTGGACAATCTGTAGAGCAGGTGACATATTTCATGATGTTTACAGTGTTTTCAAATATGTACATAAACAAGGTTTTGGTTATTTAACAACTATTCACCCAAGTGGAGGTGCCGGGTAGTGGTGGATATATATACTGAAACAGTGACATAATATAACGAAAATGATGCTTTTTAACTCATTTATTCCTGTCAATTAACGATTACAATTTTCGCGCGCAAATTGCTGGGAGGTGAATATTCCGAGTTTCAGTAGCCAATCCGAGCGCGCCAACAATGCTATCCACTCTTTCAGTATACATGTATACTAAATTAAGATATCGGTATATGTACCAGATAGACCTTTGAGGCAGTTTAAAATAAATAAATAAATAAATAAATAAATATATGTATATATAGTCGGTTAGCTTGCAGGATTTTATTTTTTTATGGTCAACTGCTTGCAGGAATTTTTTTTGAGATAAGTTTCCTTTGCAGGATTTTTTTTTGGTAATTGTCACCCCCCCCCCCCCCCCCCCCTCCCAAGATTTCTAATGGTCCGCCCCTTACAAATATGAAACGAGACAAGTTTAAAAGTCGGCACGAGCCTACAAACTTGTTTCATAAGTAATCTTACAAAGAGTAGTGTACAAGTGTGTTTTTAAAAGTAGTAATTCACAAAGTAGCGGGTTAAAAAGTCGGCATGAGCCTGTAAACTTGTTTCAAAGTTACTTTACAAAAAACGACGTGTTTTTAAAAGTAGTAATGCATAAAAAGATTTTATTTAGAAAGTCAAAAGGCAGAAGTTACACCACAGGGGGCCCACACAAACTGTGTGACCGTTGTTCGTATTTTTAAATTTAGAGGAAATGTATGGGAATATCGAAAAGGTTCACTTATCGTAATATAATGCGATGAATATTTACATACAAGATCAAACTAAACGTATTTTTATTTGAAATGTTGTGTGGTGTCATTCTTGAGCTGAAAACGGCGAATTTTAGCGATTTGAAGGATTTTGCATCGGACGTTTACCTGAGCGTATAGTAGAGAGACGATTTCACGTAAAATCGCGATCGATTTTACTTCGGTAAAATTCGGTATTACTAGACGATCTCTACTATACGCTCAGGTAAACGTCCGATGCAAAATCCTTCAAATCGCTAAAATTCGCCGTTTTCAGCTCAAGAATGACACCACACAACATTTCAGGTAAAAATACGTTTAGTTTGATCTTGTATGTAAATATTCATCGCATTATATTACGATAAGTGAACCTTTTCGATATTCCCATACATTTCCTCTAAATTTAAAAATACGAACAACGGCCACACAGTTTGTGTGGGTGCCCTGTGGTTACACATATCTAATTTTGACCCTGAAAACGCGCCATACCCCCGACAGATCAAAAACTCTAATCAATACAAAACCACAACGACAAACCAATGACGAGTGCCGGGTCTTTTGTAGACCTGGATCAGTAAAATTCTTGATACGTAAACAACGGCAAACTGATCCTTATGGCAAGAAGAGACAGAGAGATTTCGCAATCTCTTCTACTTGCTGTAAAGCCAGGGGTGCTTACCATTTACAGGTTCCATCCGGTTGGAAATTTCATGCATAAACATTAAATGACTCAACTTGACCTTGTGGAAGAAGAGAAAAGTAAAAATACAACTCACATCAGCTGGAAAGATTAAAATGTCTGGAAAAAATGTATCACCAGAACCAGAAGCCCATAATTTCTCAAACTTTCCGAATGGAATGATACGTACCATTTGTTTTCCCAACCAGAATTTCTGGTTTTTCCATGTAAATGGTAAGCACCCCAGGTTTTCATATGTCGGGAAAATCCCAGACAATCGGGGATTTCGCTGTTTCCCGACCGTCCCATATTTGGCCGACTTACGAAAACACTCAATCGTAGCGTAGGACTACATCCCCGATCAACTGGGATGGTTGGGGACGAATCGGGAGTAGGCTAAGCGGGAACAGCCTGGTACCTTTGCTTGTCTACGTCCCCGGTGCCCTTCCAGTACATCACGTCGGACATCCACCTCCGTGGCCCAAACGTTTCAATTACGATCCGTGAACATTTTACCAGCCAATCAGGGAACCTGGTATATTGTATTGCCTGCTGTCGATGCTCCTGTTTATACATAGGGGAAACCGGTCGCAGTCTGCGTGAACGCTTTGGCGAACACCTTCGAAGCGTTCAAAAAACACTCCCGGTTTCCCAGTTGCCGAACATTTCAACTCTACTGGCCACTCACTGTCCGACATCGTCGTCAGGGGACTGAGGTTATGTACCGCAACCAACCTCAAAAGGAAGCAAGTGGAAATGGAAACCATCTGCATCTAGAATGGTCTATCGGAAATGATGCGTCTCGGAAAATATTCACCGAGTCTCGAATTCTCGCCATATGAAATTGGAGTCTCGGAATCTCGGGCTCGCTATAATTTTCGAAGTCTCGAATTTTGATAATTTGGATCTTGGAGTCTCGTCATTTTTCTCGTAAATCTCAGCTTCCGTTGGAGATTTCAGTCACGTTTTAAGCTGTTTTAGTATTATCGGCCCGACATTTTCCAGCAATTGGAATCTCAGGCTCGGATTTTTTAGAGGTTAAGTCTCGGGCTCGAATTTGATGAAACGCTAAAGTCTCGGTCTCGAATTTTTAAACAAGGGTCTCGCAGTCTCGCAAAGTCTCGAATTTACCATTCTGTATCCCTTCAAGTTGATCATAATGCAACCGCTTGGGCTCAACACGGTTTTCCATTTCCTCTGAACTGCGCGCGCTCATACACTATTTTCTTAACGAGCGCTACCATAATTTTTCAAATAAAATAAGTCGCGTTCAAAACAACGGTCATCAACCTGATGGCCAAGCCTGAAACGTCGTTGAAGAAATTTTGAGCTTGACACTTTCGCAAAACATTTTTATTTATTTTTCCATTATGTTTATTACCATTTCAAATTCTTGTTTATAAGTGTCGCGCATCCTCGGGAATTCAATTTTTGATCTTTTGTTTTGTTTTAATCGGGAGTGTTTCTATTTTCCCGACACATCCCAGATTTCTGCGATGATCGGCGATTTTCCCGACATATCGGCAAAATCTGGGATGATCACGAACAGCAAAATCCTCGATCGTCTGGGATGTTCCCGACATATGAAATGAACCAGGCTTAGGATCAGTTTGCCGTAAAACAACATATTAGAGATTAAGCATCACTTTTTTTCCCACGAACGGCAACAATTCAACTTTTGCCATCGCCGTTTGGCGTTTCTACATGAAAGTGAGTTGAGTTTCTCGTTTGTTTCTGCTAAATTTATTGAACGATTTGAGGAAAGTAAAGATAATTAACTTCAAGCCGACGTTTGCCGTAGAACGCGGTGCTTAATCTCTCTATTATTAGTAAATCTGATCGTGACCCTGCGGTCGGGAGTTTGAATTACTTTTATCTTCTAATTTCAACTGACATTGTTTTGTCTTCTCAGGATACAATATTTTGTTTTCCTTTCCTCGGAGTCTGGAAAATGTTATTATAGTCATTCTGTGCCCCACAGGCTTTTAGCCAGAAATTGAAAAGTGGGGCGTCATGAAGATATTTACCATCATAAATTTTAAAAGATTAGGTGCAATTTCCATTAATTTCTTCAAAACGTCGCCGTCCACATGCACACGACAGGCACCCTGCCTGGTGCCCCATGACCCTCTAGAATAGAATGCCGAGATTGCTATCAATTGTTTGTGAATGTTATATGCTGATTCTAAAGCCCCGCCTACACGTTCTAGCATTGTTATATAACATTTTTTGGTTCAACAATGTTAGAACGTGTAGCCGGCATGTTAGGATGACGTTTGTCTAACATTTTTTGTTAGAAGAATGTTTTGGCTTCGATCAAACACTTCTTCTAACAAAAAAATGTTAGATTAACGTCATCTAACATGATAGCTACACGTTCTAAAAAAAGTTATTTAACAATGTTAGAACGTGTAGAAACATGTGGCGACACTATGGGCTCTTTGTTCCTCGGAACACGTGATGTGGCAGCGCGTGATTCGGGTGACAAGTGAGTACATAGTACGGAACCTGATATGGTGAACGGTTCATTGTGAAATCTATTTGCGCTGGCGTTCTTGCTGGGGACATTTAGTTCGCTACATACACCGTGCTGATGAGTTGCAATTGCAACGAAACGGCTGTCCACGGGTGAAATTTCCTGTTGATGATATTCGGGTTCCTAAATAAGTATAATTCTGAGTAGTTTCAATAGTATCATTATTTATGTAAAAGTTACAATTATTAGACTTTCTTGCGCGTTTTTGGAACCTTTGTTTTCTTTAAATTAATGCTTAACATCCAAGAACAATAATGTCTCGTAAACAATTTTGCAATCCTGTTTTGGATCTCGAGAAAATAATTAAATCATCAGCATATTAGAGGGAATTGATTTTTGTACCATTCGGTAAAATGAATGGATCAGATAAAGTGTTTTCAAACGAATAAGGTAAATTGTTAAAAAGTAGTAATAGGTTAAAACGTAACGGACTTAAAATGCACCCTTGTCGTACACCTCTCGAGTATTGAAAGGGTCGCGTTTTACTGTTATCAATTTTCAGAGAACAGTTAGAATTTGAGTATAAGCTTTTAATGAGATCGTAGAAATGGCCTCCTACATTAATTTTACGTAATTTATATAAGAGACCTTCATGCCAAACTGAGTCGAACGCTTTCGTGAAATCGACAAAACAAGCATAAACTTTTTCTCCGTGATAGTGAACACATTTATCTATTAATGTTCTAAGTATTAGGACATGGTCTGCGGTGCGATTTTTTGGTAGAAAACCAATTTGAAATGGGTGCAATATTTTTTGAGTTGTAATTTTAGCGCAGAAAAGATTTCCCAAACAATTTGAAACGCAAATTCCTCTGTAATTGCTTGGATCACTTTTGTCTCCTAAACCTATATATTGGTGTTATAAGGCCATTACACCAATTTTTAGGCATTATACCTGAATTTAGAATTGTATATAAAAAGTTTGATATATACTGGCATCATACTTCCAAGAGAACGCTGATTTGTTGCTTTTGAATTTTTTTCACGGCAGCGCGTATTTCATGTTCAGTGATCAAATAGTCTAGAGAGTTAAATTGTTCTCTTTCTTGTTCCAAAAGTCGGAGTTCATTTTTTTTCATTTATTTGGAAGTGGTTAAGCCAGCTCTCTTCTGAGACTGTTGGGTTTTTTTCTCTTTCATGGTATCATCCGTTGATTTTAAGCAATCCCAAAAGTTAGATTTGTCAGGATTATGTGTTGCTCCCTCTAATTGTGAAATCTTTTTTGCATGGTACTCTTTTCGTTTAGTATAAAGCAGGTTTTTGTATTCTTTTAAGACGTCATGAGATCTCTCACGTAAACTGATATTTAGAGGATCTCTATGTTTTTTATTTGATAATTTTATGAATTCATGTCTTTTAAATCTGCATTCTTTATCAAACTATTTTTTTTTTGACACGTTTTCGTTTCTTTATTATTCTAACTTTTAAACACGCTATCGATGTTGTAATCAGAATGTTTTCCACTTTATTCAGCGAATAGCTGAGATCTTCATTTTGGATGTCTTCGTTTATATAATCGTTTATTATCTGTTGAATTTGTTCAAAGCGTAGGGTATTTTTAAATTTAAGACCAGAATCATTTTCCAGGAAAACTGTGCCGGTAATCTTGTTAGAGACTGAGAGTTAGTTTCGTTTGATGCCTGAGATTCAAAAATATTTGATTGATGGTTAATATATAACCATGTCACTATTGGACTATGATCAGATAAAGGTGATGGCTGTTTCACTATAAAATTTTCAATATTCAAAAATATGTCTTGATCGCATATTGTATAATCGATTACACTTATTTCTCCCGTGAAAAGTAGGCCTTCCGAGAGAGTCTCAGTATACTCTGCCATTTAGTATTCTAAGGTCACGACTTTTGCAAATTTCAAGTAGTCTTTTGCCATGATTATTTATTTCATTATCATAACTATTTCTCTGAGTGTAATTAGAAGATTCTGCTGATTGATAGTGCGTTATGATCTTGTTTCCCTCTTGAGAAACAGAATCGGAATATTTTCCAGTTCTCGAATTAAAATCCCCCATAAGGGTTAATGATCCTTGGCAAGAAAAAAAAAAAAAAAAAAAACAAGAGTCACGACCACCACTTTTCGATTTAGTGGAGCATTGGACCACTGATCTAAAGCCTGATACAGTAAAAATTACGATAAAAATTACATTGCTAAAAATGGCGGGATAAAGGCGTCGAATAATTCAAAACACTGCTTGTGGTCAACGCGTTTCTGGTGTATATTTAGCACGAAACTTCTAATTGGGGACACTGTAAATACGACAAAATAACATTACAAACTGAACACAGACGTTTGAAAACCCTAACAGGCAGGGCACCCAACGAACAATCTTTGGTAAAATGTATTATTTTACTCAAATGAATTAAAATAAATGATATAAAAGCATTTCCAGGTGTTCTTCTACATTGCTGGGAAAAATTTATCTGTTCCTTTTTCCCAGCATAACACATAGGGAAATTCCCAGTCAGCTGGATAAAAAAAATGTCTGTTTCCCAGCCAGCAATTAAAAGAAATGAATAAATGAAAAAAAAAAAAAAAACAATAATAATAAGTTACCAAAAGGGGCTTGGGAACTAATTAAACATTAACTTGATGGAAAACTATTTAAAGCTTTTTGTTTGTTGTTTTGTACATTTACTGCCGTCTCGAACTTAACCTGTTCGGGTATCTCTAAGTACTGGTTAAATTTGTTACTACGAAGCTGAACCCTTTTAGGCCTGAAAGTGTCCTCCGATATTCTTCGATCCTGTCTCTTTTCGATCTGCTCAAATTAGCCAGCACAGTTTGTTCTTGCGTTTCTTTCCTAAGTCAACCAGCGCAAAAATAGTAATTAAAAAAATATGTACAGAATATTTTGCCAGCCAGCAAGAAATCCGCTGGGGAACAGATAAAGTGAGGAACAGATTCGTTGGGTGCCCCTGAACAGGTGACAGGAGCCTGGTAAATTTTCACTAGCGAGATAATCAAAAGCATAAAGCCCCGGCTAAACGTTCTAACACGGAATGCTATACAAAAAATGTTGGATGTCTTATTTAAAAACAATGTTATAACGTTTGGCCGGGTGAAGTGAAAACGTCTACGAACATTCCGAACATTGAGATAAGAATAAGATTAATCCGTTAGCCCCGGTTACACGTTCTGACTGTTGTATAGCATTTGTTCTTTAAATCAACACATTCTTCCAACAAAAAATGTCAGGTGAACGCTTTTTCACCTATCATACACACCACAATGAACAACCACCATATTTTAAAAAAAAAATGTTAGTCAAACATCATCTAACAAGCCGGCTACACGTTCAAAAGAAATGTGATGTTTGACTAACATTTTTTTACAAATATGGTTGTTGTTCATTGTGGTGTGAACAAGCGTTCACCCAACATTTTTTGTTATATAACAATGTTAGAACGTGTAGCCGAGACTTACTTTGATCCTTGCGCGGCTTTTGCTTATGCTTATGCTCAAGTCGGGCCCGTTTTTAATGGACATAAAATTTGTTATGATCCCCCTATACTTATGCTTATGTCGCTACTAAAACCCACGCTTAACCAGTTGGCTATTTACATGGCGTGGACTTGGATCTGAACACATGTGTAATTGCACATCCGATGACGAAGGTCATTAGAGGAGGACTTGAACTCGGGATCTCGGATTGCGGATTGAAAAGAAAAACATGAGGCTACTGGTGAGGTGTCTCGTGACCAAACACGTGCAAAAACGTGCAATCGGAACTCCTGATAAACTGACGCATGGGCTATGAGGTTCATACCAGCCAACTCTTCGCAAGTAACGGTTCAGAGCTTCAAACAATGAGTAAGTTGATCGTCTATCATGCCATAACCTTGATGGGATTACAAACGGATTCGCCATTCTGGCCTGTAGTTCCGTTGTAAGAGTTGGGAAAGTAAATGGAAACTGCAGCTTCGTGCAAATTTCCGACGAGCACCCCCGTCATTTTTATATGGGAGTCCCCCCTCCGCGAATAAGCAGGCAAAAGGAAATGGTTTAACAACCGCGCGCACTTGTCAACACGTATTAAACAAAACGTCCAAAAAGAACTCAGCTTTCAACTGACATTCTTAGCTTTTGCACACAGCCGAATACCGCGAAATGAGTGGGTTCCGTCTTCTTCCAGATTAAAAAGTAAGACAGATAAGAAAAAAAGCTCCCATTGAGTTACCTAAATTAATCGCCATTAGAGCAAATCAAACGCCTTTCAAGCTCTCTACCCTGATAATCTGCATTTCATGATCATGGCTTCGAAAAGAGACTGATTGTCGAATGTCTAGAGCTATCATTAAGCTCTGCTACAAATGCGTGTAATTATTACCGACGCGGCGACACAGTGTTCCCGGTACCCAATTACATACACGAACCAAATTAAGATTTATAATCGCAGAAATTATTTGCTTGAGAACCTGAAGACTTCTCGTATAATTAAAGTAACATGAGTGGCAGACACAAATAAGAATAGAGACTGTAACCGCCATTAAAGTCTTTTTAGGAGGCTGCGTCCTTCTTTCCAATTGAAATAACACAAAAGCTTATCAACACCTTCATCAGTTCCCCCGCACATTTTATATTCCCGATTCGGTTCTCTGTGAGAGGTGGTCCAGCTTGTAATTGTGGTTTTGATAACCTTCTTAAAGGGTTGCAATATTGTGTTAAAATGCATGGAATTCACCACGCAGAAACTACTGCTGAATTGAATATAATTCATGAAAAGTTAATCAGTTTTAAATCCATGGCTGTGGGGGATGGAACATGTATAATAACATAATGTGTCCACTGCACTGCAAATATTTTAAAATTTACAAAACCATGTAATGGAAAGTTACCGCACAAAAGTCATTTGGTCACTCAATATTATTAATAGTGATTTAACGCTTGATTGTTCGCTTTTTAAAACATCTTTAATGTATAATTTCGTATTGCTTCGAGAAGGATTCGGGGAGAAATATTATAGACACGACGACGAGATAAAGAGTCCATCTGACATTTCAGAAAGACAAGATTTGAGCAACACCATAAACAACTGATTTCTGCTTGTATGTATCGGCTTATTCAGTATCGCCGGATGGGTAACAAATCCCCATTTCAAATAGGGATAAAAACATTTCTTGGACGATAAATTTCAACAACGACGTGCCAATTCTGCAGAATAATATGTGTCTTGTACCCCATGACAGTCGTCCTTTATTTACACAGGACCGTTCAGTGTTAAAGCACATGAGTTTCTTCCATGTGGCGACTGTGTGCAATAGAGATCAGTTGCGTTTTACACCGACTGAAATCTCTTAAAAACTCTTAAATTAATATTGGTATCAGTATTAAAATACAAAATAAAAATCTCTGGTTTTCTGCGACTAAACCATTTTCGCATCGTGAAGTGTCTAGATGCAACCAATTGGCGACCACTTGTGATAGTAGTATTGCTTCTTACATTGCTCTGAAAAGTTTTTCAACTTGCAAATATATTGTCCGTCAGTTTCCGCTTATTCTTCATCCATGATGCCAAAATGATGTTGAAGTGTTTCGTTTAATCTACACCTTTTTTGAAATTATTGGAACTCTGACAGGAACGTAACTTAATTCATGCGAAAGGTCACGTTTATTCTTCGTCGATCTATTCCGCTCTCCAGACAATAGATCTTGGTTTTGGCAAGTTTTGTTATCTTTCTAAAATTTATTTCGAATCGTCCTCTTTATCAGACACATTGAAATGCCCCAAGTTAATTCGAGCAAAGGCGAAATAAATTTCTAACGTGATAATTAAATGCACAGCTCCTGATCAAGAAATGACATCACTTGAAAATGCAGTCCACTTCAGAACATGTTGATCGAAATGCTTTCGCTCCATCGAGTACCGAGTCAATAAAGCTTCTTTGACTAGCGTGCTTTATAACTGGACTACTCTACTAAAACGTTTCACAAATCCTTTCATCGATTCAATGTTGTTGTTAACGTACAAACGCCCTCGTCCGCTGAATACATCTGGATATGCACAACCTGAAAGTAACTTCATAAAGGGGGGTGTGAAGGAATTTCAAATTACGCCTTCCCAATTATTGGTCTTCTCCGCAGACGCCACACAGATTTTGTTTTTCCTGAAGAAATATATTATATTCGTAACCGGGACAGACTAACACATCCAGTATGATAAGTGAATTAACGAAACCAAAAGGATCACTATCTTGAAAACATCCCCCAGTTTGTAATCTACCGCTATTCATGGCATGGCGAGCCACGTCAAAAAAAAAGACCCTGACTGATGTGTAGGGAGAATTGCAGTAAACGAAGGTTAGATAAATTAATCAAATGCAAGCAATCAAACTTAAATAAAACGTGTTTGTAACAAATAAAATTTAAGAGGACTTATATTTTTTTTTAATGAAACTGAAATATGCATTGATTATCAATTAAGGATGATCTCTACAGTAGAATCATCTTCTTAAATCTGCGAAATCGTCGTGAACACCTCCTCAGGTATTCAAGACTATGGTATCATTCCATATGCACAAACCACACAATATGTATTTCACTGATCCATTTAAATTGATGAAATTTACCACAGCAATTGCATGTACAAAATGGCACCACTTACATGGAAAACGTAACGTTGCATGAAAATATGGCTCGATGAGAGCTTCCTACAAAATATATAACAGCATGTACGTCACTTGGTGTAAGATGGTCCTTCTTCCATCAATGCATAGTGTTTCTATATACCGCCAAACAAGAATAGAAACTTTTCTTTCAATAAATTGGCACTACTGAGCTTACCCTTACTAATTATTACTTCGCGAATGCATGCCTTGCTCTGCAGAATCTTCCCAGGCGTTCTTTTAACAATGATATCGATTAAAATAAGATCTTAAATTAACCTTTGTTGGTGGATTTTTCGTTTGAGTAATACCAAAGACAAATGTAGAAATACATCAATTGTTAACGTCGGTATTAAAAGAAAAACTAAGACACAAACAATTTTCAACTGCAATCCTCACACAGTGTAGGGACCAACAGTTATGTTTTGTTATTGCTTCAGTATATACATGTGGAACTGATTTGTCCTTGTATGCAAATGAAAACGCTCCTACATGACGAACAGTTCAGGACTGACTTATCTTCACGTGATTTATTTCACTGGATTATTATATCTTTTTTGTTATATCATCTATAAAGCCTCTCAGGAAACATAAAATACAGGTTAATTCTACGAGATTATCGACTACTGGTGACTAACATTGTGTTTATATATACTAGCCTAAAAACTGCAATGGTCGTCTGTTAGCTGTCCAATGCATGTTTGTCCAATAATGTTTCATTTCACAAAGACACTTTCATGTATGCTTAGAACAGTCAAATAGTTTTAAAATAACAAGGTAATATTGCCAGAAACAAACCTGTGACCTGGGACCCCAGCAATAATACATGCTCATGAATATTCCTCGGCAATCGCCTTTCGACATCAAAGTCTACCATGTTTGTGAGCTTGACAGAGTGAAATGAAAAGGCCTGCAGATGATCCAGTTTGTCATATTATGCATACTATGCATACTATACTTGTGGAACTTGGTTTTAGATTTTAGCACTCATCATGCTTTAAAAGAGGCATGCGAAATGGGCCAGGCATCAAAGCCGCTATTTGATAATCGAAGTTGTCCTTCGTAACATATTGCACGCAACTACAATCATCATCCCTCGACTGCTAGTTAGTCGAACTGAAAACAAAACCAAATTACACACACTTTTCCAATCTATGATGCAGTCAACAAACGACCTCTCTCATTTGTTGTCAAGCAAAGACAGTTAAAATGGGTAGGATACTGCATAAGACCAGCCAAGATCTAATCAAACAACACATGTCCTTTACCAGCCCAAACATGGGAATATATAGTACAAGACATAAAAAAAGAACATACCAACAATATATTGCCAGTATTTTGAACCGAATAAAGCCATTGCATCACGCTCTAAAAGTACACACGAAGGTTATTGAAACGAAACGCTACCGGTACCTGTAGCCTGGTATACTGATCAAGAAATCACTCGAAAGGTCACAAATTTTACTTCCAATAGCATGCGTTTATCGATCAGTCACATTAAGCGTTTAAACCTTTGACTGTCTGCATGTACCTGTTTATCCAGGCGTCAGCCGAAAACCATTGTAATACTTTCTAATTTTTAACTTGCCTTGGTTTTCTTACACCGCGCGCATTTGCTACCGCGTTGGCATAAATTGAAGAAAACGCTACTGGGACTTTTACTTTCAGTTTTGACTTGAAATCTGACAGTCGAGAGATAAGTTGTTACAATTTTCATTAGCTTTCTCTTTAAAAGAGAACGCTTAACGCTTCGCAAGGGTGAGGTGAATATGTAAAAGATGTAAAAGCATCTAAGAGGATCACGGAAACTCATACATTTATTCAAATGTTTTAATTGTGAGAACTGTGCTATTAAGTTAACTTCTTGTCTAATAGAAGTGAAAATCCTAGTCTTCGCCTTCCTCTGGTTTCATTCCATGCATTAGGTCAATCACGCTTACATCGAACCGTATTTAACTCACATATGTTGCAACGGCAAGTCCAAAAATCCTTACATGGAATTTTTGAAATCTCAAGTAATATCCCTGGATTGATTTAAAGACCTCGAAATTCCTGTTGGAAAATGTTCCTCTTTCCCCATTATTCATTGTTGTCATAATACCATTAAGCAACTGATGAAAAGGATACGACTGGCTATCAAAATGGGGAACTTGCACTGATTAAGTTCAGTAACTATGCGGACGGTGATTTCCAACTGAGGAATTTCCTCGCAAGTACATGATTAGAATTGTTTACTCGATAACAACAAACTCTGTGAATCAGGCCTTCAGTGTTGTTCTCGTCCGGAGTAAACCGAGTTCCTTATTCAAGTTATCTTCAAGCGATCTCACGAGCAAGCATATCAGGCAACAATAGCAATAGTCAAATATAGGCTGCCACAATCACACCTTGAGTCGCGTTGCGTGGTTCTAACTGTTAAGTCTGTTTATGATACTTAATACTTGCTTATGGTGCTGTTTTGTTTCTGCCTTTTTACAAAATAACATTTGTTGTTTTTCATGAATGCGTTGATTTCAGACGCTTAAAGCAGTAAAAGGGATAAAGTAGTCATTTAATACCCCTTCTGACCGATAAACAAGTAATTTGCTTATGGGGAAGAGGATATTTTACAGCTCCAATTTGCTGGCTGTTTGACTGTCGATCACAATCAGCAATAAAAGTTAAGTCGCCTAAAAGCGACCATATTTGAAAGTTGACTTCAAAATTTGCTTTCCTCTCTTTAAAAGGTCAGCGATGAGGGGTCACCAGGCAGACATAACTGAATGTTTCCTTCCCCAAAATATCGCACGCAAATATCAAATACAACTGTTCATTTACGAATTCAGAAAGACGAAGTGAATTAAGCATATGCAGGATTCCATGCAACCAAAGTTTCGATTTATTTTGATCCGTTTCCGACTATAAATTTGTGATTAAACGTCATCTAAACAACTACAAAGTAGACAAGCACAAGTGTGGAATTCATATCAGAAAAATCAGTTCAGTTCAGTACATTATCAGACTGAACAGTTCAATTGTAAAATTTAAAACATCTTTCTGGTCACTAAAATCATACCGAAGGCCAAGTTATCGTGTTAATGCCCGATTGTCAAATTCTTTCATTTCTTGATTGCGTATTTGATAAGTTCTGTCTTTGCTACACTATACAATCACGTAATGTTCTTTCAGCCGCTCCCCTCCTCTCAAAACTCCGCATTTTGCCTGCGGGTTCAATACGGATGAAGTGAAAAGCCTGAAGGCAGCCATTGAACGCTTACAATTCCATTCAACCGTCATGCAGCCATTGAACGCTTGCAATTCCATTCAACCGTCATCATTTATCAGCCGACCCTTATAAGCCAAAGGCGTGTTAAATAAATTTTGTGAGAGCTAGATTACGTTGAAATTTCTAATTTGTGCAAACTTAGCGCAGCGACACTGACAATTACGAATATCCAACTTCCATTTAAATCCTATCGATAATCGACCATCTTCTTCCAGTTGTCTCACATAAAATGTCACTCAGTACAATCATGGCTAGAGTAAAATTTAAGATCCAGAGAAAACAAAACGCTCGAAGTCTGAGAAGAATGGCGCCTCGATCAGTTCGTTATAATGTGCTAAACTGAAGAATCGATCGACCCTTTGTAGGTCTACAGTCGATTGTATTTTCTTTTAGCAACTTCGAGGCACTTTATATTCTAATATCTCAATTCAACGTAAACATACATACTAGTATGCATCACTTTAGGAAATGCGATTGCATGAAATACAAAAACCATAACTGATAAGGCAAATCTGGGTTTTAAAAACTATTTCATTTAATGCTGCACTTGAAATCTGTCATTCAAACTAGTACAACAACAACAACAAAAATTTATTGAGGTATGTCCATATCTATACATGGCATTACCTATATCTAAAATTATGCAAATACATAATTTACAAATTAAAAGGAATTAACCCAAAAGGCTCACTAACATATAACGCAGTAAAAACACTTGTAATCATGGCCAGACGTGACACCACAACGAAAGGACTTGCGTGGGAAATTAAGCAAGGCCAACGTTGTCATTTGCACGTTAGGAAGACAGGCATGATTTGAAGTAGAAATACAGCAAAGATACTGAACCGAACAGAGAAGGCTCGCTAACCCTAAAAACACCTCAGGTCCGGCTGTGTGCATGGACGGAACAGACAACGCATCGACATTATGGAGCGTGTGTGTTGAATGTGCTTAATCTGCCGTTCAGTGCAAGTCAAACACCGTATTAAAACTTTCTTGTAATTTACAAATGTAGCACGGAGAAAATACGTTGGAACATGAAGTAATTTAAACTAATAGCAGCATTAAATTAAAACTGAAGACGGACTGATCAGTATTCGAAACTTGCAAAAAAAATAATCAAATGATACTTTCTTGTAATCTCCACAAAAAGACAAGTTTATGATGTGCACATGCATTATAGTAATTGTGCGCAACCAGGGTGGGAATTATTCGATTGAGCAAAATATCTTATTTACAATGAATTAGACAGACAGCGTACGTACTCGAGGCAATGCAAATATGTACACTTTAAAATTGTTTGCTGTAATTTTCTTGGCCCTGTATGTTCTATTAAAAAAAGAAGGAAAGAAAAAAAACACGTTACTTGCAACAACATCCAAGTAATTTCCGAGTAACCATTGTTAAAGAAACGTTTGTCACTTTTCTGTTTATCTGTGCCCCTCAGTCATTATATATTCTGTGGAATTAACCGATTTTCTTGACAAAAAGGAACCATTATTGCATGGGAAAATTAATTCATCGGTGAGTTACCTCCACGTTTCACCCCGTTAAAAAATAATAATATATCATTTTCGCTATCAAACTGTTCGAATAAAACTTTTGAAACACTGCAGAAACATTAATGAACAGGTTCAATGCCCCTGATATTCACAACTACTGACGACCAATTTTGCACACCCTGTGGTTTACAATAACTGAATACATCAATTACTCCACATGACTTGTTGCTTGTATTTCACAACCATAAACCCTACCAAGCTAGTTGGCAAGAAACACGAATAAGGTAAATTAATAAAAAAAGGCTAGGATTGCAAATGAAACAAGTTGCATTTCAATCGGATTGAAAATACTGGTCTTTTACCCGTATATCTTCAGTCTTGCATCATTCACTAGCCCACATTGCGCTCATGAAATTGCATGCCTCAAAGTCAATCAGGTAAAATTCTTACTGGAATTAAATGACCTACATATACGTAATTTTATCTGTACGTAGAATTATCACAGACATGTAACATGCTCGTATGCGTTGTTTTACACAACAACATTCAAATAGTTCTACAGACATAAACTTTATATTGCAATTTCTGATAACTACATGGCTGCTTGTGGCCCAATAAACAAGTTTACAATTAAGAGGACCATAGCCTGGAAATGATGCCACCCTATTTAAAAAATCAGACGGCCAAAAGTGATTTAGAACCCTGAAACCATTACTGTTGGCCAATACTGCCCCGTCTCTTAATTCTGCTTCTCTCAAATCAGTGTTGATCACGACCCGTTCGATAAGCAAAGAAAACATCCCTACCCCTTACCCTCAACTGAATTTATCGCAAATATTGAATGTGTCGGTGATATTTGTTCGCCTGCTACAAACACTGTAGGCTTTTGAGGTAAAATATATCTTTCACGGCGTCAACCGATGTCAACTAATGTTTGTTTCAATAATTTAGTTTTCACCGTGGCGAGGTCAACGACGGGGTCAAACTTAAGTCGTTATTTGATAATCCAAGTTTTCTTTTCGTGAGTTATTAAACGTATTCACGCAAGCCAATGGATACAATTGACAAAGTGAAAACAAAAGCGATATTGACAGACTTCATGACTGTCAAGATATGAAATCCGAGATAGCCAGAAAGTGCGCGCAGACACGTAACAAAAATAGACAAATCATTGGGTATTCGTCTCCAAATCAAAACAAGCATGCGTTCGGTTTACAATAACAAACTCTACCATAATTTACGCCAGTAAAGAGAACATCCCTGAGTTCCATGTGAATGTGTTAATTATATCACATTTAAAGGAAAGCCCGAACAGCAGTTTGATCCAGCATTTCAATCCAGCAGTTGCAGTTCAATTGAACTATATTTAGTGTTTTACAAATGAAACGCTTAGGATTTCTTTTCAGTTGCATTCTTGCTTTTGGAAGAAGTTAACATTACAATTTCCGCGAAAGCAAACATAGATTCCGAATATTATTAGCCAGGCCGTGGATACATTAGTTCAAATTCAAGGACATCCGATACGACAAAAGCCCAAAATACAATAGAGTGATTTTCCTCAGAGCGTGAAACAGTTTCTAGTAGTTAGTGTATAATAGTCAAATAGACACAAAAGAAAGCAATGGAAATAAGATCTACTAACCTCTATTAGTGTACTAACTATTTCACGGTCTGAGGAAAATCACTCTACATGTATATTAAATATTCTAGTTTTCATACCTGGCACATAGCCCAGTCATAGGGTATTGTACGATGAAGAATCAATTCTCTGGTTCTCTAGAGGTCTTCAGCCCTGAAGAATCAAAATATTCAACTGAATAATTCTGTCACGGAACAATTAGTGTCAAATGCAAATGCAAAATTGCCAGTTTAATTTCCGAGTCGATTATGGGTCACTGGACTCCTCAAACTGAATTATCCAAGAGAAGTCGAAGCAGATAAATACTACCAAAGTGAATTATGTGGCCGAAAGCTCTGCTTTTAATATGCTTATGACGGCGGCGAGAAGCTGCTCGGGAGGCCTTGGTCGCATAAATTTCGTAATAAAAATATTGTCTCAAACTTTCGTGACAAAAGAAAATTCAACGCCTGTTTTTTTTGGTCGGATGGATAAATAATGTCGTTTTGGGAACAAAACAAGGTCAGCTACGATTTTCTGAAATGTAAAAGAAGCTTGTATTACAATGTATAATTCAAGGGATGATTCCCTTCCCTCGGTAGAATTTTTTGCGCTGAAATATTCAGCTAAAAGAACGGAAAAGCTCAAGCTGCATTAGCTTTCACATAGTTTCCTTTAAAGGCAATAAAATGATACGGAAATACAGAACAACGCCATTCGAAGCGTTTTCTCAAATAATTTCTCCTTCTTGGCTGTCTCTCGTGAGAAACAAGACTTACCTGAGTCATGTGAGGTATAAGCCCCCAAAAACTTCGCTTGTATAATCAGATCGCAGAATGGTGATCGCAAGTTGGCGTTTGTATCCTGTTCCTACCAAAGCTCTTAATGCCGTCGAGGCCAAGCAATGTCTATCTTAACAGACTGTCCGTATTTCTGCGAGCGCAAAGAGTTCAACGAACGAAGTTCACGAGCATTCCATCATTTAGGCCCGGCGTAGTCAATCGAACGAATCCGAACCAAAAACCAATCGAACCCAATCGAACCCAATCGTTCGATTGGAGTTCGATTGGTTCGGCAATCGAACATAATCGAACTGAAACTTTTCGGTGAGTTCGATTAAGTTCGATTACCGAACCCAATCGAACTCAATCGACGCGATTGGTTCGATTTTGTTCGGTGGAAAAACAAAATGGTAATCAAAAATTGATAAGCATTCAGTCTCAGTAGAATTGGAAGGATTTTACTCTTTAACTGATTTTTTACTAGAGCAGCAATTGTGAATGAGACTTACACTTCAACATTTTCCGTCAGCGGCCATAGCACAGTCACCAGTTCACGTTGTAAATGGCCAAGCTGGCCGCGGTCACCATTCATTACCCTCAGAGCCGGACCCCTTTCTCCTCTTTTTCGCTTGACAACAAATTTATCTCCGACACGGACCCAATCGAACCCAATCGAGCGATTGGGTTCGATTGGGTTCGATTACCGAACGTTCGATTGACTACGCCGGGTTTAGGGAATCTCAGCTTACGCTCCCCATCACGCAATAATAACTCGCTAAAGCACATGTGCTCGATTATCTAAATTTGAAAGATTTGAAAGGCTAACTTCAAACTTCGCCGCATGCAGTAGAGACTGCTCGAAGACTAATAGATAAGGAAAAGAAGGGTCTAATACAATTCTTTGTCGGATCGCATGTGAAAAAAGGAGACTCTATCTCGACTTTTTCGCTGATTGATCGACAAACAATTACCCTGCGAGCAGAGGATTATTTTGCGCCGAGCTACGCCGGACGAAAAAGTAACCTCTGCGAGCATCCGTTCGCTTTTCCATGGAGCATGCGCAGCTACGTGACGCCCAACGTGATGCATTTGACGTTCACCGGAAAATTATTGCACGTGCCCGTTGTTTTGTGACAAAAATGGGCTCTTCCTAAGTGTAAGCATGTCCTCAATATTGGGTGTGCCTCTATAGCCCTAAAGACTCTATATCCTATAGAGCCTATAGAACCTATAGAGCCTATAGATCCTATCGAGCCTATAGATCCTATCGAGCCTATAGATCCTATAGACCCTATAGATTCTATAGAACCTATAGAGCCTATAGATCCTATCGAGCCTATAGATCCTATCGAGCCTATAGATCCTATAGACCCTATAGATTCTATAGAACCTATAGAGCCTATAGAGCCTATAGATCCTATCGAGGCTATAGATCCTATAGACCCTATAGATTCTATAGAACCTATAGATTCTATAGAACCTATAGAGCCTATAGATCCTATCGAGCCTATAGATTTATCGAGCCTATAGACACACCCAATATTGAGGACATGCTTACACTCAGGAAGAGCCCAAAAATGTCGTCGTCACCTTGGATGCCATTTTGATTGTTTCATAGCGGGCTCGCATAAACCGGCAGCAGTTACGTGGATGAGCGCATGCGCGAGAGGCTAAACAAGTTTGTAAAGTTGTTTACCGGTTCAAAGTTAATTTATTCGTTCACGTTTCTGGACGGCGGCTTGATCAAAGAAATGAACGGATGCTCGCAGAGGTTACTTTTTCGTCCGGCGTAGCTCGGCGCAAAAGAATCCTCTGCTCGCGGGGTAACAAACAATAGAATTTATTAAAGTGTCAGTCCCGCTAAAATAAAAAGTACGCAGACGTCCTTTGGGCTCATCACGCAATCTTTCCTCCCCACGGAGTAGCGAGTGACGGGCCCAAAGGCCGCCTGCATGGGAGGCTACGCTGAAAGTGATGCACTCGATTTCGCGACCAAAAATAGTTTGCCTTTATTTTTTGCTCAGTGGTGTAAAGGCTTGGGCAGTGGTACAAATGTCTTTCAAATTCTTTATTTTCGCCCCGTTACAAGCAAAAAAACGAATTCAGGACGGTGATCAGAAAACTAAAATTGATGGTTTTTGAGAGGTGCGCAACATAGAAACAAATGTAGTTGAAGAAATTTTGTTTAGATCAGGTTTCTTAGCTAAACTTGAGAAGTTTATAGGGAAAGTGTGAAAATTTTCGAAAAAATTTGAAGCAAGACAGGGCAATTCTGAAGCCTATATTCAGACACAGAAAACTGGGGCAAGTACGATCTAAGTACGAGGGAACATTTCTAAACGTTGCAGCCTAAACTTGGTTTTGAAACCACATCACAGTAAAGTTCTTACCTTATTTTAAATATTATTATTATTAAAAATATTCCTGCAGAGTGCCACTTAACTAGTCTCCCGGGGGGGGGGGGGGGGGGTACTCAAAAAAGTTTTGTACGGGGATGCTCCGCCCCGAGGTCCAAACCCTTACCCTTTCATATACCGATTTTGACAGAAAAGGTACCCCTTTCATATACCTTTCATTGAAAATTGTACCCCTTTCATATACCTTTCAATGAAAATGGTACCCCTTTGAAAGCCTTTACGTTCGTCTGTTTGATATATTTTGAAACGCCATTTTTATAATACTTAAATGGCAGTTTTCCCTACCTTTTTTATGCTTCAACTGCGTGGTTTCGCTACCCTTTCCTATTCTTCGTGAAATCCCTACCCTTTCATATACTTCAACTCGTGAAATCCCGACCCTTTCATATACCTCTAGCCTAAAAAAGGTACCCCTTTCGGGCGGAGCATCCCCGTATAGCCCATTATAGGGAGTACCCCCCCCCCCCCCGGGACTAGTCTTGAACCTAACAGGAATAAAGAACTCAAAAGTGCACATTGATGTGTGAATGAACTTAAAGCCATGCACTTGCCTAAATAAACAGCCCTGTCCCTCTGAGGGGTAGGATTTTCTTAGCCAACCAAAATACTACCTGGCAGGGGGACGGGACAAGAAAACGCAACAATATTCCTGCAGAGTGCCACTTAACTAGTCTTGAACCTAACAGGAATGAAGAACTCTAAAGTGCACATTGATGTGTGAATGAACTTAAAGCCACTTGCCTACATAAACAGCCCTGTCCCTCTGAGGGGTAGGATTTTCTTAGCCAACCAAAATACTACCTGGCAGGGGGACGGGACAAGAAAACACAAAAAAAAATTCCTGCAGAGCGACTCTTAATTAGTCTTGAACCTAACAGGAATGGAGAACTCTAAAGTGCACATTGATTTGTGAACGAACTTAAAACCCTAAACCTAAATAAACAACACTGTCCCTCTGAGGGGTAGGATTTTCTTAAACCAGCCAACATACTACCCGGCAGGGGGACAGGGGGCAACAGAGCATTGAATTTGAAGGTCCGCCGATTAAATAGAGCAATAAAATAATTTGTTCTAATAACAAGTCGAATTTGTAGGTAAGAAGCGTAAATCATTTCTGAAAACGCTGAGATATAAAAGCTAATCGTATCAATAACAAAATTCTCGATTGTGATTGGTCATCCGCGCGCCTATTTCTCACGTAATTGGCGCGCGGTCACGTGGGTGTCCAATTACAGCTATCCAATTACAACTTTTGTAATTGGATAGCTGTAATTGGACACCTAAGTTGCGCGCGCTTCAATCAGTTGCATTTGAATGGCTTGTTTTTGCTGTTTTCCTTCCACTTTCAAACTGACAGAAAATATTCAAGACGTTTTTAGTACAAAATAGTCGACATAGCTTCTTAATCTCGAATTTAGTTATTGATGCGATTAATTAGTAATTGAACTTCGTGTCGTACAATTCAGGGGTAATCGTGCTCGTAATTTCAAATCGTCCTCGCGCTACGCGCTCGGCCGATTTGAAATTACTCGCCCGATTACTCCCTGAATTGTACTCCACTCAGTCCAATTACTATTACTTATAAACACTAGTGTCCTGTAGCTGCAATAATAAACTGACGGTCTACTACATTAAAAGTAAGGGGCTTCAAGCATTCATAAAAGATATTCCGCTTACGTGCCAGGTAAATAAGAACATACTTGTTTAACATGCCTGCAGCTGCCTTGACTGTTTGTTCGCGAATTGTGTCAAAGGAACAGCCGCCATATTGGAGTTGCCGAGAATTTCCGAAAACTGCCGGACTCGGAAACTCGTCACTAGTGCTCCTCGGCTGTCCTTCTGGCAGGTAGGATTTAGGCACGACCTGACCAAACACGTGCAAAATTCCTGATAAACTGACGCATGGGCTATGAGATTCATACCAGCCAACTCTTCGCAAGTAACGGTTCAGAGCTTCAAACAATGAGTAAGTTGATCGTCTATCATGCCATAACCTTGATGGGATAACAAACGGATTCGCCATTCTGGCCTGTAGTTCCGTTGTAAGAGTTGGGAAAGTAAATGTTGCAGCTTCGTGCAAATTTCCGACGAGCACCCCCGTCATTTTTATATGGGAGTCCCTCCTCCGCGAATAAGCAGGCAAAAGGAAAGGGTTTAACAACCGCGCGCACTTGTCAACACGTATTAAACTTGCAAAACGTCCAAAAAGAACTCAGCTTTCAACTGACATTCTTAGCTTTTGCACACAGCCGAATACCGCGAAATGAGTGGGTTCCATCTTCTTCCAGATTAAAAAGTAAGACAGATAAGAAAAAAAGCTCCCCTTGAGTTACCTAAATTAATCGCCATTAGAGCAAATCAAACGCCTTTCAAGCTCTCTACCCTGATAATCTCCATAGTTCATGATCATGGCATCGAAAGGAGATTGATTGTCGAATGTCTAGAGCTATCACTAAGCTCTGCTACAAATGCGTGTAATTATTACTGACGCGGCGACACAGTGTCCCCAATACCCAGTTACACACACGAACCAAATTAAGATTTATAATCGCAGAAATTATTTGCTTGAGAACCTGAAGACTTCTCGTATAATTAAAGTAACATGAGTGGCAGACACAAATACGAATAGAGACTGTAACCGCCATTAAAGTCTTTTTAGGAGGCTGCGTCCTTCTTTCCAATTGAAATAACACATAAGCCTATCAACAACTTCATCAGTTCCCCCGCACATTTTATATTCCCGATTCGGTTCTCTATGAGAAGAACATGTATAATAACATAATGTGTCCACTGCACTGCAAATATTTTAAAATTTACAAAACCATGTAATGGAAATTTACCGCACAAAAGTCATTTGGTCACTCAATATTATTAATAGTGATTTAACGCTTGATTGTTCGCTTTTTAAAACATCTGTAATATATAATTTCGTATTGCTTCGAGAAGGATTCGAGGAGAAATATCATAGACACGACGACGAGATAAAGAGTCCATCTGACATTTCAGAAAGACAAGATTTGAGCAACACTGTCACCAAACAGATTTTAAGTTCAGATTTTAATGCGTCTTCTGTGAGTAAATGCGTCTTCTGCTAGTACAATTCTCTCCTTCTTGTTCATCAAAGCCGCTTCTATTTATGCTTACATTACATATGCATGAATTCGATCGGTTAACACTAAAAATCAACAACATTATTTAGGTCTTATTAGGTAGTTTCAGCTGTTCAAGGTCCATGAGATAAAAGAATCTTAAATGAGGCTAGTTATATTTACTTGTGCAAAATTCTGTACTTCAAGGAATAACTCACATAAGGAATTCTTAAACAACAAAGTAAACGGTCCTATAGGAAGATGTCAACTTTTCCAAAGTTGCCATCAAAAGAAAGTTAAGTTCTGAATTATGAAAAGCACCGTTTTAAGACTTTGAGTTCACGAATTGAGAACAAAGAACTTAGAAGGTGTTGAAAACATGGAGGAAAGCTAGGTTTTAATAGTGTACAGAAAATATATTAGTATGCGCATTTTCGTCAAGAAGTGCGAGTGTTTCGCGGGTAAAAATAAATAGTTCGTTAAATTTTTATTGAAAGGAAATTGCTTGTTTAGAAAGCTTGTCATCTTACGCAAATTGCTAAATTAAAATAAATCATTTCTTTAGAAAACTTGAACAGCTGAAACTCACTCTGAAATTAAGAAAAGATTGTTTAAGAAATTACAACTTGAAATTACAATTCAGGAAACTCTACTTTCACAATGCTCAACAAGAAATCACTGAAGTTCGACGCTTTAAATTATTTAAACAGATTATCTAAATCCCTAAGTTTATTTCATTATTTCAAAATCCCAAAATCAGTAAATATGAATAAATGCGGATAAATATGAGTGAATAAAAGGAAATACGAGGTGCTGCCAAATAAGAACTGGATCTCTGATGTTTGATGAACCCAGCGTTGCTGTTTGTTTAGTTGTCTTTCATTTGCGAGCAATTATGTTTTCAGAGATGTCAGTTCTTCTTGGCGGCACCCGTTGAATAAAATATTCTTTAACGGAAATATATATCGAAAAAACCCCTAAATAAAATGCCAAGTGGCTAACCCTAAAATAGCTTAAAATATGCTCTTACATACTATCCCCCCCTTTTGAAAATGGCGCCTCCTGGTGCCGATGAAAAAAACTGAAACAAAATTAAGTGGGTCGGAAATAGATATAAAAATGAATTAAACATTAATTAAAGTGGTAGTTCCATTCAGAGTCAGAGTCAGAGTCATCCATGATGTTGTAAATCGTGGCGTAAAGGTAGAACTGAATGTCCCGAGGAGTGGTGCAGGCCCGTAAGAAGGTGGTAGACAGGTATTGCAGAGTGGGGTTGTGCTGTTTCATCCACAGCGTAGAGTTATACGTCAGCCGGGTCCTGATCCGGCCCTGCAGGCGGAAGCGGAATCCCAACCTGGGGTCGCTGGCAGGTCGCACACCGGTTGACAGCATGTTTTCTGGAACGGAGACAGAATAATACAATGCAAAGCACAAGATTTAGTATACCGATACTCAATGCGGAGTAGGCCACGTAGTCGGTAGTGGAAGTGGTAGAAGATTCGTGAATCTCGTCAATCTTTTTAGAGGTTGTTTGTATGGACTCTGTTAGCTGCCCATCCAGAGTGTTGAAGGTAGCGTCAAGGCTGTCCAAAATTGTTTTATTCAAATGTTCTGGAGGTGGAATGTCAAATACTGCATGCTTGAAGAATGCCATGGTAGAATTGAGTGTTATTCGAGCCCAAGATGTGAAACGTAAATGAAAGGTCGTGGCCATTGGTACTGACACAGTGATATGCTTTGAACAGTGACCAAGTCCTGTCGCCATTCCCTGGAAAGACTCATTACACGGAAACTGGTATACCGCAAGTGGGGCGGTGACCAAAGGTCCAGAAGACAATGTTAACACCATAGTTGTAGTAGCTAAGAACGCACGTCCACCAAGGTGAAGCAGCGGATGTAAATTAGAGCAATCTTGAGCAGCCACGTGATTACGAGGAAATGCGAGTTTAGTGTCAAGAGTAAAAGGGAAACCAAGCCATGTTATATTAGTAGCGGTATTTAGTAGGTTAGTTGGACAAATAATAGCTGTTGGGTCTTGATAACATTTGTTAAGAGCCTCCGTAGTTATGATTTGTTTTGAATTTTGGCAGGTGAGAAGAACTAAATTCTCTTTAGTGACTGGCCCTGTATAGCAAATGTTTGACGAATTGAATTTAAGTGGAGAAAGATATTCGATGGTACAAAAAGCATTGGTATCCGGAACGACTGGTAAAGTTAAGAGAATACCAGCTTCGATATGTGAACCTTGATGTTCAATATCAACCATTGGGTTTATAAAAAGAGGAAAACCTTCATCGAGTGCTTTGGCCGTATAAGTCATAGATTGATCTGTTGATAACCGAGTTAGAATTTGGGGGTGAAGAAAAGCGGGAAGGTGAGAAAACCCAAATAATGTGCGTGTTTCTAATGTTGCAAATTGATGTAAGGTGTCTTGTATTTCTGTAAGGCGCAAGAGAGCTGCAAACGCACGATTTACTGCATTAGAATGTTTGGACAAAAATTCGAATAATATACTATCATGACACGTATTTGTTTCCGCGAAGCGATTCAATTGGCTTTGCCATTGTGTAAATGTCTGGTCAACAAGTTTCAGATCTTGAGAAAGGCGATTGATTTTAGTTGTCATAGAGTCGGTGGTTTTCATGAGATAAATGAATTTTCCATTTATTACGCGTAGCATTGATTGTGAAAGTCCAAGGCTATGGGTCATTGAGCGTAAGGTGTCCTTAAGGGACGAAATATGATTGGGTTCACACGAGTGTCCTAACGAAATATAGATGGCTCGTAAAACACCAAGAAGACCTGCGTGGCACATAAAACTACTGCGTTTACGACGAGAATGACCGTTTAGAAACATACGTTCATGGGCCGAAATTCCCTGACAATTTGTTAATGCCCAGGCTTTACAGGCCGCTAACGTGGGTTGGTAATGGCGAGGACAGCGCATAACACTATTAAGACCAGTGGAATATGTAAAATATCGGCGAAGATAGGAATCACATTCGAGAAGATTAGAGAAACTTGACGAGGACAAAAGTCGGTGAATTACTTTCTGCGTGCTAGAAATAGATTGTAATAAACTACCAAAAAAATCATTATATGGAATTGAACAGTTATTGGAAATAGTGAATGGAGGTCCCGGGGGAATGGTTTTCAATTTCGTAATTAAATGCATTAACCTTGTATCGGAATAGAAAATTAAAGGACGAACGTTATGACTCATCATGAGAGAGGATGGATAGAAAGTAATTTTCTTTCCTATAGCATCCGTATCCTCGGTATTACTCCCAGAAAAGTTAAATAGGCAAAACAAAAGAATGGTTAGTTGGAAAGCGGTAACTGCCGTGAACGTGTGGAACGTGCTGGCCGCTGACGTGGGTGCCATGACGGTCTACGAGAAATAGAAAGTCTAGGATTAGGGCGACGAGCGCAACGGTCGGCATAATGTAAGGTACGCAATATCGCTTTTAGGTAGGAATGATATAATAAGTGGTTCCCATTGTTGTTTAAGTGAACCCCATCGGGCAGAAACACATTTGTTGTGGCCCTCATTAAGTCTAAATGAAACCACAAAGTCGCGAAAGGAACCTGCTTTAGTAAGTTACGTAACACATTATTTAAGTGTGGCACTCTGTTGTTGTAAGACGGTGTCATAATTGGCGGCCGTCGACGCCGAAGTACTTGACTGACTATAATATAAGGTACTTGATAATTGATATGGAATGTTTTGATTAATCGGAGGATGTTAGCAGCGAGGTCTGGTACAGCGAGATTAGGATCACAGAGATCATTAGACCCTATTTCTAAGATGAGCAATGTAGGCTTAAAACTGAAAACAGCATGTAAGTCTGAGTCGCGTAAGCGATCAACTGTGCGGCCCCCAATGCCGTGAAAACTAATGGATGCGGCGTCGGTCAGACAAAAATGGCGGTCAATGCATGGTCGGGTCGATTCCGTGATGAATTTGTTTAGACGCCACACGAAGGAGTGGCCTATGACCAAGATGCGAGGGGGTGTGTAGGTTGACATATTGAAAACAATAGGGGACCTATAATGAAAAAAAATGGAGAGAGAAGAGGAAAAAAAAAAATAATATATAGGTATATATATTACTGGGGATCCTGGTTTCGAGCATGAAAATCATCTATTAGTCTAGGGTCAAGGATATTGGAGGAGGGTTCCCAGGTAGCATCAGAGAGAGGGTAACCCGCCCATTTTACTAAGTATTGTTGTTGACCGTTGCGTTTTCTGTTACGGAGGAGTTTCTCGGCATTGAAAATGGTTTCATTGTCAATGAGGGTGGTGGGTTGGGTTTCTGTGCTAGTGGGAATTGGGTCATGATGCGCAATAGGAGCAGGTGTATCTAAGGTTCGTCCATTGGCGAGGGCGGGGGTGGCCCGTGGGAGATCAAAACTATCCAGTGGTAAATCGTCAATGGAGAGGAAAGGCTCATCTAGAGGGTCGTCAGTAGGGGGCTCAATGGGGCGATCATTTGGGTCCACAAAGTGTTTCATGCGGTTAGCATGGACGATTGTAGTTACCTGCTTATTATTGCAAGTGCGTAGACGAAAATGGACTGGACTAAGTTTTTCTATTATGCGGAAAGGCCCATGGAAATTGTGAAGGAGTTTCTTTGACAACCCAGTAAACCGCTTCGGTGTATAAACCCAAACTTTCATACCCTCTTGGAAATCAGGGTCCCGGGCCGTTCTGTCATAATAAGTTTTCATTTTCTGTTGCGCCCTCTGAATGTTTTCCCTTGCCATGGTCTGGGCTTGCTCAATTTGTTTTACTATTCTCCTGCGATGTTCTATGATCGAACTAGCTGGATCTGCTGGGGGGAGTAAACTAACGTCCATAGGGAGACGAGGTTCCCGCCCGTAAAGTAAGTAAAACGGAGTTTCCCCAGTAGATTCTGACGGTGATGTGCGAAAAGCTAATAAAGCAGCAGGGATGAAAAGGTCCCAATCTTTCTGATTTTGGCTGACATACATTGACAATGTTTGACACAAAGTGGAGTTGAGACGTTCTACTAGCCCATCTGTCTGGGGGTGGTATGCTGTTGTGTTAAGTTTCTTAATACTATAGAGTTTACATACTTCTAGTACCAGGTTAGAGAGGAAATTCTTCCCACGATCTGAAAGGAGTGTTCTAGGGGCCCCGTGTCGCGGTATGATCTCATCGGTGAGAAGTTTGGCAATAGTGACGGCATCTATGTTTGGTACGGCGAAAATTTCGGGCCACTTGGAAAGATATTCGGTGAAAACCACAAGGTACCTATTCCCAGACCACGTGACGGGGAGGGGCCCTAAACAGTCAACCGCCAATCGGTCAAACGCACCCTCTACAGGAATGGGGAGAAGGGGAGCACGAAGTTGGTTTCTTGGGGACTTACGTGTAGCACAGTCTGTGCATGATCGTACCCAGTGCTCGACATCTTTATACATCCCCCGCCAGTAAAAACGATCTCTTAACTTTTCGTAGGTCTTAAAAACTCCTAAGTGCCCCCCTGCGAGGTCATCATGTGCATTAACTAGTACTTCATACCGTAATGGGGGTGGGAGGACCAATTGGGCTTGGTGGGGTTTGTGTCCCTTCTTAGGTACAGTATTAAGATGATATAATATGCCATGATCATCAAGATAGTACACATCTGCTGAAAGTAAAATCCGTTTGGCACGAACATTTTCAGAAGGAAGCGAGTCGTGTTCCAGATAGGAGATTATGTCGGAAAGGTCCTGATCCTTCCGTTGGAATTCAAATATCCTAGAAGTTTGTAACCCCGCACTGTCAAGAGCGTTTAGGTTAATTGTGCCATATGATCTCCGAGATAAACCATCTGCATTTCCGTTACTTTTGCCCGGTCTATGTACTATGTCAAAGTCGAATTGTTGGATTAAAAGGGACCATCGTGCAACGCGACCCGTGGGATCCTGGATAGACATTAACCATTTTAGCGCATTATGGTCAGTATGAATAGTAAATTTCTGCCCATAAAGGTAAGGTTGAAATCGCTTAATGCCATCTATAACCGCTAAGGCTTCGCGTTCCGTTGCACTATAATTGCGTTCTGCTTGATTAAAATCTCTACCAGCATAGGCTATCGCGATTTCCCTTCCTTCAACAATTTGACCTAGGGTAAGGCCAATACCCGTTTGGCTTGCATCTACATAGAGATGGAAAGGTAATGAGAAATCGGGATACGCCAGAATTGGGGCGGAAATTAGTGCCTGCTTGAGGTGATCTAGTGCCTGTTGGCAATCATTTGTCCATTGAAACGGTACATTCCTACTGGTTAGTCTGTTCAGGGGGGCTGCGATTTGAGCAAAACCCTTAATGAAACGTCTATAATAGTTACATAACCCAAGAAAAGCTTTAACCCCAGTTGTGTTGGTAGGAATTGGGAAGTCCCGAACTGCCTTAATTTTGTCGGGATTGGGACTTAAACCGTCCTTTGATACAACATGTCCTAAGTATTCTACTTGTGGCTTAACAAAGTGGCATTTGCTGGGTTTAAGACGGACATTGGCCTCTCGTAGGCGTTTGAAAACCTGTTCCAAGTGGGTTAGGTGTTCATCGAAGGAGCGGGAGAAAATTATTAAGTCATCAATATAAACAAGGCAAATAGACCATTCTAGACCCCTGAGAATATGCGTCATAAGCCGCTGAAAGGTAGCTGGACTATTGCAGAGACCGAACGGTAAAACATTGAATTCATAGAGTCCATTATGAGTAATGAAGGCGGTTTTTTGTTTGGACTCTTCGTCCATAGCAATTTGCCAGTAGCCCGAACGCAAGTCAAGGGTGGAAAAATATTGAGCCCCCCCGAGGGCATCAAGAGCCTCTGTTATTCTAGGTAGGGGGTGGCTATCTTTCCTAGTGATAGAATTGAGCTTCCTATAATCAACGCAAAAGCGCATAGACCCATCTGATTTCTTAACCAAAACTACCGGGGCCGACCATGGGGAGACTGAGGGAGAGATGATGTCATTTTCTAGCATCTCATTAATTTGTTTATTAATCTCCTCCTTATTTGGTGGTGAGGTACGATAGGACCTGAGGCGAATGGGAGGGTGAGTGCCAGTGTCGATGGTATGTTTTACGACTGAACTCCTCCCTAATTGGTCAGGGGTATGTGCGAAAACGTCATCATATTGTTTAAGTAAAGACTTAAGCTTGACCTGTTGGTCATCAGTCAGCCCAGTTGTAGGGGTATCAAGTGGGTCATGAGGATCAACATCTAATGGGGTAGGCACTTCCCTTTCCGCCTCAGCTTCTATGTCGGATTGAATGAGGTCAAAGGTGGCTATTTCAGAGTCTGTAAGGGTGAAATTCCCAAGGCATGTTCGCCTGTAAATTCTAACCGGTTGGTTGGTTGGGTTAAGTATTCGAATAGGAACACAATTATTATCCCAGACCTTGACGATTTGGGCAGCCCCAATAACATAATATCGTGTGGCTAAAGTGGATTTTGGTTCTACTATCCCTACCCTGTGGGGTGGGAAAGGCTTGTCTAATTGTCCTGGAACAACCACCTCTGTACGAGGGGGAACAATGAAACTAGCTTTCGCATGAATGGGACAGGTCAAAGGAGCCGCCTGGTCAGCGGTGGGTGGTAAGGTCATCCCCTCACAGGCAAATAAATTATCGTTTAACTGTATGGTATGGTTAAATAAATCTAACTTCGCCTTATAATGTTCCAGAAAATCTCGTCCTAGGATGGCATCATATGCTAATGAGTCAATAACTAATGCATCAAAAGGAAAAATCTTCCCATCTATCTCAAAAGGGATGTTCACCTGTCCGAGGACTGGGACGAGTTGCCCGCTGACCGACTTAACCGAAGTTATTTGTGTAGGTAAGGGTGGGTGTTTGGTTGGGGCTGGGAGTTGGTTCCAGGTCCCTGCCCTAATAGCACTGACGTTAGCCCCAGTATCAATTAAAAATGCAAACTCCTGCCCACATATATTTCCTAAAACTGAAATATTATTTGCTGAGGTATTCAATGGTATTGTACTTTGTTCTAGGAGTGAAATAAATGCATCATTGACTGCAGTAGGACCATGTAAATAAGAGGAACTATTATGTATGCAGGAATCTAGAGCGGTGCTGGGACCCAAGGGGTCAGCGGTCGGCTCATGTGAAAGCTTAGGCGCATCTAAGTCATGTTGGTCAGCGGTCTGCTGGTCACAACTAGCATGTGCGCGGTTAGTCGCAGTTAATTCATATTGGTCAGCGGTCGTATTGATAGTTGAAGACTCATGCGTATCAGCGGATTCATAACAAACAGTTGACAATGTATTATCCTTGTTCTGGTGAATATTGGGTGTTATTGTGTCATCGTGAGTTTCCTGATCGTCAGTCAACTGGCCAGTATCGACCGTCTTATCAGAGTTAAGTCGTTCATCTTTTCCTGTGGGCCTTAATGACTGGTAGGTATTAGTACTAGGTATTATGTCACGATGAGTAATAGCAAACTGTTCGTTTTCTGGTTGACCTGCTGGGTGAATGCGTTGTTTAGTAAAGAACTTAGAAATTCCTTTCTTGATTTTTGAGCATTTGGACTTCAACTTACTGGCTGTACGAACGAACATGCGGGTACTCTTTTTGGTATTATCTGCTATGCGTTTAATCGTTTCTGATTGTAAGGTCGCTGCCGTTGCGATTTCCATGTTAATTTCCCTACAGGAAACATGTGGTTCTTCGAATAAAATTGGAGTTTGTGGAATAACACTTTCATCATTTAGCGAATCTACAGTTTTAAAGATTAGCGTACGTACGTCCGCGTTCCGTTCGGTGAAAACAGGGTTAGTGGTTACATTCACTGGCTTAACAACAAGGTTAGGCTTAGCCGTTGTAACATTTGAATGAAATTCACGTTCTTCAATTCTGGGTCTTTTATTGTCTCTAGTAGTGTTTTTGTTTTGAATGATTGGTATCTCAGTTGGTGCGAAACTTTCGCTTGGTTTGTTTTGGTCGATGGATATCTCAATTGGTGCGAAACTTTCGCTTGCGGAATAAACGTGAACCTTCTGAGGTTCAGAAAATGAAACGTTTCCTATAATTGCGCTACCTGGCGCGTCATGACTGTTATAGTCGCATTCTAAAAAATCTTTTGTACTCTCCTGTGGAGGTTTATTGATTTCCGCGTTCAAATTTTGTGGACCTGAATATGGCACAAAATTATCATCTAGTGTAGAAACTAGGTTATCTTTATCGACTTGAAAAGAGGCTATGCTCCGTGGAACACTCATAAAATCTATGGTGTTTATCTCTGAACTACCAGAAACAGAATTTTCGCTTAAAGAACTCTGAATTTCGTCATCAAAATGAACTGTGCGTTGTTTAAGGTTAGGTGTTAAAGCTGTAGGCGATGTGTTATGTTCTGAATTAGCGCGCGTTGAGTGCTGAGATTTATAAATATTTTCCTTTTCTTGTTTTTTACGTAACGCCATTTGTTCTGATCTAACTGCGAAAGATGTCGGCGTGTTCGTAGGGGTTAGTTCATTCGCGGTTATTTTGGGTCTGCTCGGGACAACAGACTCATGTGTTAGTGGTTCAGTTTGATTTGTTAGCGGCAGTGTAACTTGCGAATTATCATGTGGTAGATTATCATTTGCAGTGGTATTAGAACATATATCTAATGAACGATTCGGAGAAAAAGTAACCTGCTCGTTTACGAAAGAATCATTAGCTAATTCGATCTCACTAACGTCCCGATCAAGGGAGATCGAATTTAGTTTAAAGCTGGCTGGTTTGATGGGTTTGAAACGCGTTGTTGATAACCCCCCGAATTTGCATTTGCGTTATATCTGGCGTTATAAGGTCTGTTTTGCGGTGGAATTCTAGGATCCCTGTTTCTTTGGTCAAATTGTCGTTTCCGACAAACAAAAGCAACGTGGCCAGTTTTCCTACAATAATTGCAAATAGGTTGGCCTTGAAAAGATCGCCTTGGCCGGTAATCTGTCCCGTTAGTTTCCTGATTCCTAGCCCTACGCAATTCCTGGCGAACTTGTTCCGATACAATCTGAGCTATGTCTTCCCTCCCCAGGGGTTTATCACGGCGAAATTGAGTTTCTGCGGTGCTAGTTAATGGCTGTGAATTATAGGCAGCTACGCTTGGCGGTTGAGCGAAAGCAGTAGGTTGCAATTTAGCGAGCGCTGCTAATACCTCATCAGTTCTGTCCGCGACCTTAGGACTTGGTAAAGCCTCTTTGAGCCGCGCTGCTATCTCGGCCTCAGAAAAAGAACTTGGGCGCTGTAATATGACATGATTCTTAATGTCGGGTTTTAACCCTTGAATAAAATAATTCACACATTCAGTTTGTGGTAAATCTATACGCTGAGCGAGGCGTCGGATCGCAGCGGCAAATTCAGTGACAGTTTCTGTAGGAAGCTGTTTTCTAGCGCTTAATTGCTGACGTAGTAACCATACATCTGATTCCGTATGAAATTGTTTAATAAGTTCCGCAGAAAGTTGATCAAAAGTGAGATCGGGTAAATTCGGAAGTGAGTTTACCCAGGCGCTCGCGTTTCCTGTCAACAAAAGCGGTAAAATTTCTGCTTTGCGCGTGTTCGAGAACTTATAAAAGTTAGCCGCTCTATAGAGTGTGTTCGCTCACGTGACCTTTGAATTACCGTCCGCCATGTTGGAGGAGTGACTTTGATGGGTTCTCCCTGTGTTTACCTTCTAGAGAGCGGGCAGTGCGAGCGCTTTTGAATTCATAACTCACGCTTTTTTTAACGTTGTGAATTAAAATCGAAAAGGTAGCTAACGTTCAGTGCTTTTTTGTTATTTGTGCTAATTTAAATCCCAAAAACCCTTTTCTTTCGATGATTAGGGCCGTATTTGTTTCGATCAATTCGATTTGCCGATTTGCCGGCCCGATTTTTTAAACCTTGTAAACATTATCACAGGGTAGAAAATCAGCAACACTTATAAAATCGGTTTTACGTCAACAATATTTCTTATAAAATGGAATCATTTTCATGGTCGCGACAAATCGTTGAATCAGTCTTGTAGCGCGTCTCTTTAGCTAGTTTGTCGGTTCCTTGATTGCACGCTGCAATTTGTCTGCACGAAATTTTGTTTCGAAGTGGTTTCTGTGGGGCACTTGTTCCCCGGGTGCTTACTATTTAGCCAAGAAAACCGGTATTTTCGGTTGGAAAGCAAAAGTTATGGTTGATTTTCGGGGAATTTGGGTTGGAACTAGTGGAAAACCTTCAGCGATTTAATAGTAGCGTGAGCCCAGCCGGGCACGGTCTTCAAAGGGTCTTCAAAAATGTCTCAAAATTCTCACAGAATTTTTACGAAAAGCTTCATTTAAACCTCCTAATAGTATTCTATCTTTGTTTAGAAATGCCAAGCGCTTCGAAAAATTAATTTGGTTTTGTAGTTGACGAATTCTCCTAGCTTGTGCATACTATAAAATCGCTGTGTTCTCGACACTTAGAAAATCTGTGTCGAGAACATAGCGATTTTATAGTATGCACAAGCTCGGAGAATTCGTCAACTACAAAACCAAATTAATTTTTCGAAGCGCTTGGCATTTCCAAACAAAGATAGAATACTCACAGGAGGTTTCTGAATGAGGCCTTCGAGATTTTAGCATATTTGTCAGCATCGGAGGCTCAAGTTATGTTGCTTCAGTCACCATTTTGATTATGTCACTCCTCCAACATGGCCGCCGGTAAGTTTGTGACGTCATCCGAACACACACTATTGAACTGTGCTATGAACTCCTTTACATCGTCCTGAGGGCTGGCAGAAAACTTAGGCATTGATATGGCATGAGCGCCTGAAAACGATGGCGTGAGATGAGACTTCTCTAATGATTTGGTCAAAGCATTCATGTTTGTTTGCCATTGTTCAGAAAATAATTTATTTTGTTCTGCAAGGTATTTTGCGAGATCTTCGTTACTCAATGACATGTTATCAGAAATTTCTAACTCTGATTTTCTCGTATCAACGCTATCTGAAAGACAAGACGTAGGGATTTCTAAGTCTCCGCTGTGATCAGATTGTGCCGTGCTATTTTCAATTTCAGAAAATAAGTTTGGTGTCGGCAAAGACAATTGAAAATCTAGCGGTAAAGGAGCAAAAGATGGTTTATTACACGTGCCGTCACAAAATTCACTCGATTTCTTTTTTGTTAGCTGTTTAGCTGGTTTTCCTAGCAATTTCGCTTTGCTTCTAGTCAACAGTTTGGCGTGTTTGTGAAATCAATCAGTATAAGAAACGAGCAAAAGTATCACTGGTGAAATGCATCAAAATCCTGTTCGCACCTCTCTTAACACAATAGAAATAACTGCTTTGTTTATAAAGCGCGTGTGTCAGGGAAAACCCAGGAAGTTGAAACTGGACATCAAGATCGTAAAAGAAAATCGAAATCAATGTGAACAGATACTTTCGCCACTCGACAACAGTGCTTATCGCGGTAGCGCGATTCGCTAAGCGTTGTCGCTACGTTAATTCGAGGTTAACTGATTAATGGCTTGATTTCATGTTATTACCCTTGACCCTCACACAGTTCATAAGTATGGTAAAAGTCACTCACGGTTAGAAGCTTGTTGTGCGGGAAGTATCGAAGATCAAGCCACGGATTCTCCACCAGAAATCTGTCACCAAACAGATTTTAAGTTCAGATTTTAATGCGTCTTCTGTGAGTAAATGCGTCTTCTGCTAGTACAATTCTCTCCTTCTTGTTCATCAAAGCCGCTTCTATTTATGCTTACATTACATATGCATGAATTCGATCGGTTAACACTAAAAATCAACAACATTATTTAGGTCTTATTAGGTAGTTTCAGCTGTTCAAGGTCCATGAGATAAAAGAATCTTAAATGAGGCTAGTTATATTTACTTGTGCAAAATTCTGTACTTCAAGGAATAACTCACATAAGGAATTCTTAAACAACAAAGTAAACGGTCCTATAGGAAGATGTCAACTTTTCCAAAGTTGCCATCAAAAGAAAGTTAAGTTCTGAATTATGAAAAGCACCGTTTTAAGACTTTGAGTTCACGAATTGAGAACAAAGAACTTAGAAGGTGTTGAAAACATGGAGGAAAGCTAGGTTTTAATAGTGTACAGAAAATATATTAGTATGCGCATTTTCGTCAAGAAGTGCGAGTGTTTCGCGGGTAAAAATAAATAGTTCGTTAAATTTTTATTGAAAGGAAATTGCTTGTTTAGAAAGCTTGTCATCTTACGCAAATTGCTAAATTAAAATAAATCATTTCTTTAGAAAACTTGAACAGCTGAAACTCACTCTGAAATTAAGAAAAGATTGTTTAAGAAATTACAACTTGAAATTACAATTCAGGAAACTCTACTTTCACAATGCTCAACAAGAAATCACTGAAGTTCGACGCTTTAAATTATTTAAACAGATTATCTAAATCCCTAAGTTTATTTCATTATTTCAAAATCCCAAAATCAGTAAATATGAATAAATGCGGATAAATATGAGTGAATAAAAGGAAATACGAGGTGCTGCCAAATAAGAACTGGATCTCTGATGTTTGATGAACCCAGCGTTGCTGTTTGTTTAGTTGTCTTTCATTTGCGAGCAATTATGTTTTCAGAGATGTCAGTTCTTCTTGGCGGCACCCGTTGAATAAAATATTCTTTAACGGAAATATATATCGAAAAAACCCCTAAATAAAATGCCAAGTGGCTAACCCTAAAATAGCTTAAAATATGCTCTTACAACACCATAAACAACTGATTTCTGCTTGTATGTATCGGCTTATTCAGTATCGCCGGATGGGTAACAAATCCCCATTTCAAATAGGGATAAAAACATTTCTTGGACGATAAATTTCAACAACGACGTGCCAATTCTGCAGAATAATATGTATCTTGTACCCCATGACAGTCGTCCTTTATTTACACAGGACCGTTCAGTGTTAAAGCACATGAGTTTCTTCCATGTGGCGACTGTGTGCAATAGAGATCAGTTGCGTTTTACACCGACTGAAATCTCTTAAAAACTCTTAAATTAATATTGGTATCAGTATTAAAATACAAAATAAAAATCTCTGGTTTTCTGCGACTAAACCATTTTCGCATCGTGAAGTGTCTAGATGCAACCAATTGGCGACCACTTGTGATAGTAGTATTGCTTCTTACATTGCTCTGAAAAGTTTTTCAACTTGCAAATATATTGTCCGTCAGTTTCCGCTTATTCTTCATCCATGATGCCAAAATGATGTTGAAGTGTTTCGTTTAATCTACACCTTTTTTGAAATTATTGGAACTCTGAAAGGAACGTAACTTAATTCATGCGAAAGGTCATGTTTATTCTTCGTCGATGTATTCCGCTCTCCAGACAATAGATCTTGGTTTTGGCAAGTTTCCTGTTATCTTTCTAAAATTTATTTCGAATCGTCCTCTTTATCAGACACATTGAAATGCCCCAAGTTAATTCGGGCAAAGGCGAAATAAATTTCTAACCTGATAATTAAATGCACAGCTCCTGATCAAGAAATGACATCACTTGAAAATGCAGTCCACTTCAGAACATGTTGATCGAAATGCTTTCGCGCCATCGAGTACCGAGTCAATAAAGCTTCTTTGACTAGCGTGCTTTATAACTGGACTACTCTACTAAAACGTTTCACAAATCTTTTCATCGATTCAATGTTGTTGTTAACGTACAAGCGCCCTCGTCCGCTGAATACATCTGGATATGCACAACCTGAAAGTAACTTCATAAAGGGGGGTGTGAAGGAATTTCAAATTACGTCTTCCCGATTATTAGTTTTCTCCGCAGACGCCGGGCAGATTTTGTTTTTTCTGAAGAAATACATTATATCTGTAACCGGGACAGACTAACACATCCAGTATGATAAGTGAATTAACGGAACCAAAAGGATCACTATCTTGAAAACATCCCCCAGTTTGTAATCTACCGCTATTCATGGCATGGCGAGCCACGTCAAAAAAAAAAAAAGACCCTGACTGATGTGTAGGGAGAAGGTTAGATAAATTAATCAAATGCAAGCAATCAAACTTAAATAAAACGTGTTTGTAACAAATAAAATTTAAGAGGACTTTTATTTTTTTAATGAAACTGGGATATGCATTGATTATCAATTAAGGATGATCTCTACAGTAGAATCGTCTTCGTAAATCTGCGAAATCGTCGTGAACACCTCCTCAGGTATTCAAGACTATGGCATCATTCCATATGCACATACCACACAATATGTATTTCACTGATCCACTTAAATTGATGAAATTTACTACAGCAATTGCATGTACAAAATGGCACCACTTACATGGAAAACGTAACGTTGCATGAAAATATGGCTCGATGAGAGCTTCCTAAAAAATATATAACAGCATGTACGTCACTTGGTGTAAGATGGTCCTTCTTCCATCAATGCATAGTGTTTCTACATACCGCCAAACAAGAATAGAAACTTTTCTTTCAATAAATTGGCACTACTGAGCTTACCCTTACTAATTATTACTTCGCGAATGCATGCCATGCTCTGCAGAATCTTCCCAGGCGTTCTTTTAACAATGATATCGATTAAAATAAGATCTTAAATTAACCTTTGTTGGTGGATTTTTCGTTTGAGTAATACCAAAGACAAATGTAGAAATACATCAATTGTTAACGTCGGTATTAAAAGAAAAACTAAGACACAAACAATTTTCAACTGCAATCGTCACACAGTGTAGGGACCAACAGTTATGTTTTGTTATTGCTTCAGTATATACATGTGGAACTGATTTGTCCCTGTGTGCAAATGAAAACGCTCCTACATGACGAACAGTTCAGGACTGACTTATCTTCACGTGATTTATTTCACTGGATTATTATATCTTTTTTGTTATATCATCTATAAAGCCTCTCAGGAAACATAAAATACAGGATAATTCTACGAGATTATCGACTACTGGTGACTAACATTGTGTTTATATATACTAGCCTAAAAACTGCAATGGTCGTCTGTTAGCTGTCCAATGCATGTTTGTCCAATAATGTTTCATTTCACAAAGACACTTTCATGTATGCTCAGAACAGTAAAATAGTTTTAAACTAACAAGGTAATATTGCCAGAAACAAACCTGTGACCTGGGACCCCAGCAATAATACATGCTCATGAATATTCCTCGGCAATCGCCTTTCGACATCAAAGTCTACCATGTTTGTGAGCTTGACAGAGTGAAATGAAAAGGCCTGCAGATGATTCAGTTTGTCATATTATGCATACTATACTTGTGAAACTTGGTTTTAGATTTTAGCACTCATCATGCTTTAAAAGAGGCATGCAAAATGGGTCAGGCATCAAAGTCACCATTTGATAATCGAAGTTGTCCTTCGTAACATATTGCACGCAACTACAATCATCATCCCTCGATTGCTAGTTAGTCGAACTGAAAACAAAACCAAATTACAGGCACTTTTCCAATCTATGATGCGGTCAACAAACGACCTTTCTCATTTGTTGTCAAGCAAAGACAGTTAAAATGGGTAGGATACTGCATAAGACCAGCCAAGATCTAATCAAACAACACATGTCCTTTACCAGCCCAAACATGGGAATATATAGTACAAGACATAAAAAAAGAACATACCAACATTATATTGCCAGTATTTTCAACCGAATAAATTCATTGCATCACGCTCTAGAAGTACACACGAAGGTTATTGAAACGAAACGCTACCGGTACCTGTAGCCTGGGTATACTGATCAAGAAATCACTCGAAGGGTCACAAATTTTACTTCTAATAGCATGCGTTTATCGATCAGTCACATTAAGCGTTTAAATCTTTGACTGTCTGTACGTGTTTATCCAGGCGTCAGCCGAAAACCATTATAATATTTTCTAATTTGTAACTTGCCTTGGTTTTCTTACACCGCGCGCATTTGTTACCGCGTTGGCATAAATTGAAGAAAACGCTACTGGGACTCAACTTTCAGTTTTGACTCGAAATCTGACAGTCGAGAGATAAGTTGTTACAATTTTCATTAGCTTTCTCTTTAAAAGAGAACGCTTAACGCTTCGCAAGGGTGAGGTGAATATGTAAAAGATGTAAAAGCATCTAAGAGGATCACGGAAACTCATACATTTATTCAAATGTTTTAATTGTGAGAACTGTGCTATTAAGTTAACTTCTTGTCCAATAGAAGTGAAAATCCTAGTCTTCGCCTTCCTCTGGTTTCATTCCATGCATTAGGTCAATCACGCTTACATCGAACCGTATTTAACTCACATATGTTGCAACGGCAAGTCCAAAAATCCTTACATGGAATTTTTGAAATCTCAAGTAATATCCCTGGATTGATTTAAAGACCTCGAAATTCCTGTTGGAAAATGTTCCTCTTTCCCCATTATTCATTGTTGTCATAATACCATTAAGCAACTGATGAAAAGAATACGACTGGCTATCAAAATGGGGAACTTGCACTGATTAAGTTCAGTAACTATGCGGACGGTGATTTCCAACTGAGGAATTTCCTCGCAAGTACATGATTAGAATTGTTTACTCGATAACAACAAACTCTGTGAATCAGGCCTTCAGTGTTGTTCTCGTCCGGAGTAAACCGAGTTCCTTATTCAAGTTATCTTCAAGCGATCTCACGAGCAAGCATATCAGGCAACAATAGCAATAGTCAAATATAGGCTGCCACAATCACACCTTGAGTCGCGTTGCGTGGTTCTAACTGTTAAGTCTGTTTATGATACTTAATACTTGCTTATGGTGCTGTTTTGTTTCTGCCTTTTTACAAAATAACATTTGTTGTTTTTCATGAATGCGTTGATTTCAGACGCTTAAAGCAGTAAAAGGGATAAAGTAGTCATTTAATACCCCTTCTGACCGATAAACAAGTAATTTGCTTATGGGGAAGAGGATATTTTACAGCTCCAATTTGCTGGCTGTTTGACTGTCGATCACAATCAGCAATAAAAGTTAAGTCGCCTAAAAGCGACCATATTTGAAAGTTGACTTCAAAATTTGCTTTCCTCTCTTTAAAAGGTCAGCGATGAGGGGTCACCAGGCAGACATAACTGAATGTTTCCTTCCCCAAAATATCGCACGCAAATATCAAATACAACTGTTCATTTACGAATTCAGAAAGACGAAGTGAATTAAGCATATGCAGGATTCCATGCAACCAAAGTTTCGATTTATTTTGATCCGTTTCCGACTATAAATTTGTGATTAAACGTCATCTAAACAACTACAAAGTAGACAAGCACAAGTGTGGAATTCATATCAGAAAAATCAGTTTAGTTCAGTACATTATCAGACTGAACAGTTCAATTGTAAAATTTAAAACATCTTTCTGGTCACTAAAATCATACCGAAGGCCAAGTTATCGTGTTAATGCCCGATTGTCAAATTCTTTCATTTCTTGATTGCGTATTTGATAAGTTCTGTCTTTGCTACACTATACAATCACGTAATGTTCTTTCAGCCGCTCCCCTCCTCTCAAAACTCCGCATTTTGCCTGCGGGTTCAATACGGATGAAGTGAAAAGCCTGAAGGCAGCCATTGAACGCTTACAATTCCATTCAACCGTCATGCAGCCATTGAACGCTTGCAATTCCATTCAATCGTCATCATTTATCATCCGACCCTTATAAGCCAAAGGCGTGTTAAATAAATTTTGTGAGAGCTAGATTACGTTGAAATTTCTAATTTGTGCAAACTTAGCGCAGCGACACTGACAATTACGAATATCAAACTTCCATTTAAATCCTATCGATAATCGACCATCTTCTTCCAGTTGTCTCACATAAAATGTCACTCAGTACAATCATGGCTAGAGTAAAATTTAAGATCCAGAGAAAACAAAACGCTCGAAGTCTGAGAAGAATGGCGCCTCGATCAGTTCGTTATAATGTGCTAAACTGAAGAATCGATCGACCCTTTGTAGGTCTACAGTCGATTGTATTTTCTTTTAGCAACTTCGAGGCACTTTATATTCTAATATCTCAATTCAACGTAAACATACATACTAGTATGCATCACTTTAGGAAATGCGATTGCATGAAATACAAAAACCATAACTGATAAGGCAAATCTGGGTTTTAAAAACTATTTCATTTAATGCTGCACTTGAAATCTGTCATGCAAACTAGTACAACAACAACAAAAATTTATTGAGGTATGTCCATATCTATACATGGCATTACCTATATCTAAAATCATGCAAATACATAATTTACAAATTAAAAGGAATTAACCCAAAAGGCTCACTAACATATAACGCAGTAAAAACACTTGTAATCATGGCCAGACGTGACACCACAACGAAAGGACTTGCGTGGGAAATTAAGCAAGGCCAACGTTGTCATTTGCACGTTAGGAAGACAGGCATGATTTGAAGTAGAAATACAGCAAAGATACTGAACCGAACAGAGAAGGTTCGCTAACCCTAAAAACACCTCAGGTCCGGCTGTGTGCATGGACGGAACAGACAACGCATCGACATTATGGAGCGTGTGTGTCGAATGTGCTTAATCTGCCGTTCAGTGCAAGTCAAACACCGTATTAAAACTTTCTTGTAATTTACAAATGTAGCACGGAGAAAATACGTTGGAACATGAAGTAATTTAAACTAATAGCAGCATTAAATTAAAACTGAAGACGGACTGATCAGTATTCGAAACTTGCAAAAAAAATAATCAAATGATACTTTCTTGTAATCTCCACAAAAAGACAAGTTTATGATGTGCACATGCATTATAGTAATTGTGCGCAACCAGGGTGGGAATTATTCGATTGAGCAAATATCTTATTTACAATGAATTAGACAGACAGCGTACGTACTCGAGGCAATGCAAATATGTACACTTTAAAATTGTTTGCTGTGATTTTCTTGGCCCTGTATGTTCTATTAAAAAAAGAAGGAAAGAAAAAAAAAACACGTTACTTGCAACAACATCCAAGTAATTTCCGAGTAACCATTGTTAAAGAAACGTTTGTCACTTTTCTGTTTATCTGTGCCCCTCAGTCATTATATATTCTGTGGAATTAACCGATTTTCTTGACAAAAAGGAACCATTATTGCATGGGAAAATTAATTCATCGGTGAGTTACCTCCACGTTTCACCCCGTTAAAAAATAATAATATATCATTTTCGCTATCAAACTGTTCGAATAAAACTTTTGAAACACTGCAGAAACATTAATGAACAGGTTCAATGCCCCTGATATTCACAACTACTGACGACCAATTTTGCACACCCTGTGGTTTACAATAACTGAATACATCAATTACTCCACATGACTTGTTGCTTGTATTTCACAACCATAAACCCTACCAAGCTAGTTGGCAAGAAACACGAATAAGGTAAATTAATAAAAAAAGGCTAGGATTGCAAATGAAACAAGTTGCATTTCAATCGGATTGAAAATACTGGTCTTTTACCCGTATATCTTCAGTCTTGCATCATTCACTAGCCCACATTGCGCTCATGAAATTGCATGCCTCAAAGTCAATCAGGTAAAATTCTTACTGGAATTAAATGACCTACATATACGTAATTTTATCTGTACGTAGAATTATCACAGACATGTAACATGCTCGTATGCGTTGTTTTACACAACAACATTCAAATAGTTCTACAGACATAAACTTTATATTGCAATTTCTGATAACTACATGGCTGCTTTTTGGCCCGATAAACAAGTTTACAATTAAGAGGACCATAGCCTGGAAATGATGCCACCCTAATTAAAAAATCAGACGGCCAAAAGTGATTTAGAACCCTGAAACCATTACTGTTGGCCAATACTGCCCCGTCTCTTAATTCTGCTTCTCTCAAATCAGTGTTGATCACGACCCGTTCGATAAGCAAAGAAAACATCCCTACCCCTTACCCTCAACTGAATTTATCGCAAATATTGAATGTGTCGGTGATATTTGTTCGCCTGCTACAAACACTGTAGGCTTTTGAGGTAAAATATATCTTTCACGGCGTCAACCGATGTCAACTAATGTTTGTTTCAATAATTTAGTTTTCACCGTGGCGAGGTCAACGACGGGGTCAAACTTAAAGTCGTTATTTGATAATCCAAGTTTTCTTTTCGTGAGTTATTAAACGTATTCACGCAAGCCAATGGATACAATTGACAAAGTGAAAACAAAAGCGATATTGACAGACTTCATGACTGTCAAGATATGAAATCCGAGATAGCCAGAAAGTGCGCGCAGACACGTAACAAAAATAGACAAATCATTGGGTATTCGTCTCCAAATCAAAACAAGCATGCGTTCGGTTTACAATAACAAACTCTACCATAATTTACGCCAGTAAAGAGAACATCCCTGAGTTCCATGTGAATGTGTTAATTATATCACATTTAAAGGAAAGCCCGAACAGCAGTTTGATCCAGCATTTCAATCCAGCAGTTGCAGTTCAATTGAACTATATTTAGTGTTTTACAAATGAAACGCTTAGGATTTCTTTTCAGTTGCATTCTTGCTTTTGGAAGAAGTTAACATTACAATTTCCGCGAAAGCAAACATAGATTCCGAATATTATTAGCCAGGCCGTGGATACATTAGTTCAAATTCAAGGACATCCGATACGACAAAAGCCCAAAATACAATAGAGTGATTTTCCTCAGAGCGTGAAACAGTTTCTAGTAGTTAGTGTATAATAGTCAAATAGACACAAAAGAAAGCAATGGAAATAAGATCTACTAACCTCTATTAGTGTACTAACTATTTCACTCTACATGTATATTAAATATATTCTAGTTTTCATACCTGGCACATAGCCCAGTCATAGGGTATTGTACGATGAAGAATCAATTCTCTGGTTCTCTAGAGGTCTTCAGCCCTGAAGAATCAAAATATTCAACTGAATAATTCTGTCACGGAACAATTAGTGTCAAATGCAAATGCAAAATTGCCAGTTTAATTTCCGAGTCGATTATGGGTCACTGGACTCCTCAAACTGAATTATCCAAGAGAAGTCGAAGCAGATAAATACTACCAAAGTGAATTATGTGGCCGAAAGCTCTGCTTTTAATATGCTTATGACGGCGGCGAGAAGCTGCTCGGGAGGCCTTGGTCGCATAAATTTCGTAATAAAAATATTGTCTCAAACTTTCGTGACAAAAGAAAATTCAACGCCTGTTTTTTTGGTCGGATGGATAAATAATGTCGTTTTGGGAACAAAACAAGGTCAGCTACGATTTTCTGAAATGTAAAAGAAGCTTGTATTACAATGTATAATTCAAGGGATGATTCCCTTCCCTCGGTAGAATTTTTTGCGCTGAAATATTCAGCTAAAAGAACGGAAAAGCTCAAGCTGCATTAGCTTTCACATAGTTTCCTTTAAAGGCAATAAAATGATACGGAAATACAGAACAACGCCATTCGAAGCGTTTTCTCAAATAATTTCTCCTTCTTGGCTGTCTCTCGTGAGAAACAAGACTTACCTGAGTCATGTGAGGTATAAGCCCCCAAAAACTTCGCTTGTATAATCAGATCGCAGAATGGTGATCGCAAGTTGGCGTTTGTATCCTGTTCCTACCAAAGCTCTTAATGCCGTCGAGGCCAAGCAATGTCTATCTTAACAGACTGTCCGTATTTCTGCGAGCGCAAAGAGTTCAACGAACGAAGTTCACGAGCATTCCATCATTTAGGCCCGGCGTAGTCAATCGAACGAATCCGAACCAAAAACCAATCGAACCCAATCGAACCCAATCGTTCGATTGGAGTTCGATTGGTTCGGCAATCGAACATAATCGAACTGAAACTTTTCGGTGAGTTCGATTAAGTTCGATTACCGAACCCAATCGAACTCAATCGACGCGATTGGTTCGATTTTGTTCGGTGGAAAAACAAAATGGTAATCAAAAATTGATAAGCATTCAGTCTCAGTAGAATTGGAAGGATTTTACTCTTTAACTGATTTTTTACTAGAGCAGCAATTGTGAATGAGACTTACACTTCAACATTTTCCGTCAGCGGCCATAGCACAGTCACCAGTTCACGTTGTAAATGGCCAAGCTGGCCGCGGTCACCATTCATTACCCTCAGAGCCGGACCCCTTTCTCCTCTTTTTCGCTTGACAACAAATTTATCTCCGACACGGACCCAATCGAACCCAATCGAGCGATTGGGTTCGATTGGGTTCGATTACCGAACGTTCGATTGACTACGCCGGGTTTAGGGAATCTCAGCTTACGCTCCCCATCACGCAATAATAACTCGCTAAAGCACATGTGCTCGATTATCTAAATTTGAAAGATTTGAAAGGCTAACTTCAAACTTCGCCGCATGCAGTAGAGACTGCTCGAAGACTAATAGATAAGGAAAAGAAGGGTCTAATACAATTCTTTGTCGGATCGCATGTGAAAAAAGGAGACTCTATCTCGACTTTTTCGCTGACTGATCGACAAACAATTACCCTGCGAGCAGAGGATTATTTTGCGCCGAGCTACGCCGGACGAAAAAGTAACCTCTGCGAGCATCCGTTCGCTTTTCCATGGAGCATGCGCAGCTACGTGACGCCCCACGTGATGCATTTGACGTTCGCCGGAAAATTATTGCACGTGCCCGTTGTTTTGTGACAAAAATGGGCTCTTCCTAAGTGTAAGCATGTCCTCAATATTGGGTGTGCCTCTATAGCCCTAAGGACTCTATATCCTATAGAGCCTATCGAGCCTATAGATCCTATCGAGCCTATAGATCCTATCGAGCCTATAGATCCTATAGACCCTATAGATTCTATAGAACCTATAGAGCCTATAGATCCTATCGAGCCTATAGATCCTATCGAGCCTATAGATCCTATAGACCCTATAGATTCTATAGAACCTATAGAGCCTATAGAGCCTATAGATCCTATCGAGGCTATAGATCCTATAGACCCTATAGATTCTATAGAACCTATAGATTCTATAGAACCTATAGAGCCTATAGATCCTATCGAGCCTATAGATTTATCGAGCCTATAGACACACCCAATATTGAGGACATGCTTACACTCAGGAAGAGCCCAAAAATGTCTTCGTCACCTTGGATGCCATTTTGATTGTTTCATAGCGGGCTCGCATAAACCGGCAGCAGTTACGTGGATGAGCGCATGCGCGAGAGGCTAAACAAGTTTGTAAAGTTGTTTACCGGTTCAAAGTTAATTTATTCGTTCACGTTTCTGGACGGCGGCTTGATCAAAGAAATGAACGGATGCTCGCAGAGGTTACTTTTTCGTCCGGCGTAGCTCGGCGCAAAAGAATCCTCTGCTCGCGGGGTAACAAACAATAGAATTTATTAAAGTGTCAGTCCCGTTAAAATGAAAAGTACACAGACGTCCTTTGGGCTCATCACGCAATCTTTCCTTCCCACGGAGCTGAGTAGCGAGTAACGGGCCCAAAGGCCGCCTGCATGGGAGGCTACGCTGAAAATGATGCACTCGATTTCGCGACCAAAAATAGTTTGCCTTTATTTTTTGCTCAGTGGTGTAAAGGCTTTGGCAGTGGTACAAATGTCTTTCAAATTCTTTATTTTCGCCCCGTTACAAGCAAAAAAACGAATTCAGGACGGTGATCAGAAAACTAAAATTGATGGTTTTTGAGAGGTGCGCAACATAGAAACAAATGTAGTTGAAGAAATTTTGTTTAGATCAGGTTTCTTAGCTAAACTTGAGAAGTTTATAGGGAAAGTGTGAAAATTTTCGAAAAAATTTGAAGCAAGACAGGGCAATACTGAAGCCTATATTCAGACACAGAAAATAGGGCAAGTACGATCTAAGTACGAGGGAACATTTCTAAACGTTGCAGCCTAAACTTGGTTTTGAAACCACATCACAGTAAAGTTCTTACCTTATTTTAAATATTATTATTAAAAATATTCCTGCAGAGTGCCACTTAACTAGTCTCCCGGGGGGGGGGGGGGGGGGGGGTACTTAAAAAAGTTTTGTACGGGGATGCTCCGCCCCGAGGTCCAAACCCTTACCCTTTCATATACCGATTTTGACAGAAAAGGTACCCCATTCATATACCTTTCATTGAAAATTGTACCCCTTTCATATACCTTTCAATGAAAATGGTACCCCTTTGAAAGCCTTTACGTTCGTCTGTTTGATATATTTTGAAACGCCATTTTTATAATACTTAAATGGCAGTTTTCCCTACCTTTTTTATGCTTCAACGGCGTGGTTTCGCTACCCTTTCCTATTCTTCGTGAAATCCCTACCCTTTCATATACTTCAACTCGTGAAATCCCGACCCTTTCATATACCTCTAGCCTAAAAAAGGTACCCCTTTCGGGCGGAGCATCCCCGTATAGCCCATTATAGGGAGTACCCCCCCCCCCCCGGGACTAGTCTTGAACCTAACAGGAATAAAGAACTCAAAAGTGCACATTGATGTGTGAATGAACTTAAAGCCATGCACTTGCCTAAATAAACAGCCCTGTCCCTCTGAGGGGTAGGATTTTCTTAGCCAACCAAAATACTACCTGGCAGGGGGACGGGACAAGAAAACGCAACAATATTCCTGCAGAGTGCCACTTAACTAGTCTTGAACCTAACAGGAATGAAGAACTCTAAAGTGCACATTGATGTGTGAATGAACTTAAAGCCACTTGCCTACATAAACAGCCCTGTCCCTCTGAGGGGTAGGATTTTCTTAGCCAACCAAAATACTACCTGGCAGGGGGACGGGACAAGAAAACACAAAAAAAAATTCCTGCAGAGCGACTCTTAATTAGTCTTGAACCTAACAGAAATGGAGAACTCTAAAGTGCACATTGATTTGTGAACGAACTTAAAACCCTAAGCCTAAATAAACAACACTGTCCCTCTGAGGGGTAGGATTTTCTTAAACCAGCCAACATACTACCCGGCAGGGGGACAGGGGGCAACAGAGCATTGAATTTGAAGGTCCGCCGATTAAATAGAGCAATAAAATAATTTGTTCTAATAACAAGTCGAATTTGTAGGTAAGAAGCGTAAATCATTTCTGAAAACGCTGAGATATAAAAGCTAATCGTATCAATAACAAAATTCTCGATTGTGATTGGTCATCCGCGCGCCTATTTCTCACGTAATTGGCGCGCGGTCACGTGGGTGTCCAATTACAGCTATCCAATTACAACTTTTGTAATTGGATAGCTGTAATTGGACACCTACGTTGCGCGCGCTTCAATCAGTTGCATTTGAATGGCTTGTTTTTGCTGTTTTCCTTCCACTTTCAAACTGACAGAAAATATTCAAGACGTTTTTAGTACAAAATAGTCGACATAGCTTCTTAATCTCGAATTTAGTTATTGATGCGATTAATTAGTAATTGAACTTCGTGTCGTACAATTCAGGGGTAATCGTGCTCGTAATTTCAAATCGTCCTAACACTAGTGTCCTGTAGCTGCAATAATAAACTGACGGTCTACTACATTAAAAGTAAGGGGCTTCAAGCATTCATAAAAGATATTCCGCTTACGTGCCAGGTAAATAAGAACATACTTGTTTAACATGCCTGCAGCTGCCTTGACTGTTTGTTCGCGAATTGTGTCAAAGGAACAGCCGCCATATTGGAGTTGCCGAGAATTTCCGAAAACTGCCGGACTCGGAAACTCGTCACTAGTGCTCCTCGGCTGTCCTTCTGGCAGGTAGGATTTAGGCACGACCTGACCAAACACGTGCAAAATTCCTGATAAACTGACGCATGGGCTATGAGATTCATACCAGCCAACTCTTCGCAAGTAACGGTTCAGAGCTTCAAACAATGAGTAAGTTGATCGTCTATCATGCCATAACCTTGATGGGATTACAAACGGATTCGCCATTCTGGCCTGTAGTTCCGTTGTAAGAGTTGGGAAAGTAAATGTTGCAGCTTAGTGCAAATTTCCGACGAGCACCCCCGTCATTTTTATATGGGAGTCCCTCCTCCGCGAATAAGCAGGCAAAAGGAAAGGGTTTAACAACCGCGCGCACTTGTCAACACGTATTAAACTTGCAAAACGTCCAAAAAGAACTCAGCTTTCAACTGACATTCTTAGCTTTTGCACACAGCCGAATACCGCGAAATGAGTGGGTTCCATCTTCTTCCAGATTAAAAAGTAAGACAGATAAGAAAAAAAGCTCCCCTTGAGTTACCTAAATTAATCGCCATTAGAGCAAATCAAACGCCTTTCAAGCTCTCTACCCTGATAATCTCCATAGTTCATGATCATGGCATCGAAAGGAGATTGATTGTCGAATGTCTAGAGCTATCACTAAGCTCTGCTACAAATGCGTGTAATTATTACTGACGCGGCGACACAGTGTCCCCAATACCCAGTTACACACACGAACCAAATTAAGATTTATAATCGCAGAAATTATTTGCTTGAGAACCTGAAGACTTCTCGTATAATTAAAGTAACATGAGTGGCAGACACAAATACGAATAGAGACTGTAACCGCCATTAAAGTCTTTTTAGGAGGCTGCGTCCTTCTTTCCAATTGAAATAACACATAAGCCTATCAACAACTTCATCAGTTCCCCCGCACATTTTATATTCCCGATTCGGTTCTCTATGAGAAGAACATGTATAATAACATAATGTGTCCACTGCACTGCAAATATTTTAAAATTTACAAAACCATGTAATGGAAATTTACCGCACAAAAGTCATTTGGTCACTCAATATTATTAATAGTGATTTAACGCTTGATTGTTCGCTTTTTAAAACATCTGTAATATATAATTTCGTATTGCTTCGAGAAGGATTCGAGGAGAAATATCATAGACACGACGACGAGATAAAGAGTCCATCTGACATTTCAGAAAGACAAGATTTGAGCAACACCATAAACAACTGATTTCTGCTTGTATGTATCGGCTTATTCAGTATCGCCGGATGGGTAACAAATCCCCATTTCAAATAGGGATAAAAACATTTCTTGGACGATAAATTTCAACAACGACGTGCCAATTCTGCAGAATAATATGTATCTTGTACCCCATGACAGTCGTCCTTTATTTACACAGGACCGTTCAGTGTTAAAGCACATGAGTTTCTTCCATGTGGCGACTGTGTGCAATAGAGATCAGTTGCGTTTTACACCGACTGAAATCTCTTAAAAACTCTTAAATTAATATTGGTATCAGTATTAAAATACAAAATAAAAATCTCTGGTTTTCTGCGACTAAACCATTTTCGCATCGTGAAGTGTCTAGATGCAACCAATTGGCGACCACTTGTGATAGTAGTATTGCTTCTTACATTGCTCTGAAAAGTTTTTCAACTTGCAAATATATTGTCCGTCAGTTTCCGCTTATTCTTCATCCATGATGCCAAAATGATGTTGAAGTGTTTCGTTTAATCTACACCTTTTTTGAAATTATTGGAACTCTGAAAGGAATGTAACTTAATTCATGCGAAAGGTCATGTTTATTCTTCGTCGATGTATTCCGCTCTCCAGACAATAGATCTTGGTTTTGGCAAGTTTCCTGTTATCTTTCTAAAATTTATTTCGAATCGTCCTCTTTATCAGACACATTGAAATGCCCCAAGTTAATTCGGGCAAAGGCGAAATAAATTTCTAACCTGATAATTAAATGCACAGCTCCTGATCAAGAAATGACATCACTTGAAAATGCAGTCCACTTCAGAACATGTTGATCGAAATGCTTTCGCGCCATCGAGTACCGAGTCAATAAAGCTTCTTTGACTAGCGTGCTTTATAACTGGACTACTCTACTAAAACGTTTCACAAATCCTTTCATCGATTCAATGTTGTTGTTAACGTACAAACGCCCTCGTCCGCTGAATACATCTGGATATGCACAACCTGAAAGTAACTTCATAAAGGGGGGTGTGAAGGAATTTCAAATTACGTCTTCCCGATTATTAGTTTTCTCCGCAGACGCCGGGCAGATTTTGTTTTTTCTGAAGAAATACATTATATCTGTAACCGGGACAGACTAACACATCCAGTATGATAAGTGAATTAACGGAACCAAAAGGATCACTATCTTGAAAACATCCCCCAGTTTGTAATCTACCGCTATTCATGGCATGGCGAGCCACGTCAAAAAAAAAAAAGACCCTGACTGATGTGTAGGGAGAAGGTTAGATAAATTAATCAAATGCAAGCAATCAAACTTAAATAAAACGTGTTTGTAACAAATAAAATTTAAGAGGACTTTTATTTTTTTAATGAAACTGGGATATGCATTGATTATCAATTAAGGATGATCTCTACAGTAGAATCGTCTTCGTAAATCTGCGAAATCGTCGTGAACACCTCCTCAGGTATTCAAGACTATGGCATCATTCCATATGCACATACCACACAATATGTATTTCACTGATCCACTTAAATTGATGAAATTTACTACAGCAATTGCATGTACAAAATGGCACCACTTACATGGAAAACGTAACGTTGCATGAAAATATGGCTCGATGAGAGCTTCCTACAAAATATATAACAGCATGTACGTCACTTGGTGTAAGATGGTCCTTCTTCCATCAATGCATAGTGTTTCTATATACCGCCAAACAAGAATAGAAACTTTTCTTTCAATAAATTGGCACTACTGAGCTTACCCTTACTAATTATTACTTCGCGAATGCATGCCATGCTCTGCAGAATCTTCCCAGGCGTTCTTTTAACAATGATATCGATTAAAATAAGATCTTAAATTAACCTTTGTTGGTGGATTTTTCGTTTGAGTAATACCAAAGACAAATGTAGAAATACATCAATTATTAACATCGGTATTAAAAGAAAAACTAAGACACAAACAATTTTCAACTGCAATCGTCACACAGTGTAGGGACCAACAGTTATGTTTTGTTATTGCTTCAGTATATACATGTGGAATTGATTTGTCCTTGTATGCAAATGAAAACGCTCCCACATGTCGAACAGTTCATGACTGACTTACCTTCACGTGATTTATTTCACTGGATTATTATATATTTTTTGTTAAATCATCTATAAAGCCTCTCAGGAAACATAAAATACAGGTTAATTCTAGAGATTATCGACTACTGGTGTTTATATATACTAGCCTAAAAACTGCAATGGTCGTCTGTTAGCTGTCCAATGCATGTTTGTCCAATAATGTTTCATTTCACAAAGACACTTTCATGTATGCTTAGAACAGTCAAATAGTTTTAAACTAACAAGGTAATATTGCCAGAAACAAACCTGTGACCTGGGACCCCAGCAATAATACCTGCTCATGAATGTTCCTCGGCAATCGCCTTTCGACATCAAAGTCTACCATGTTTGTGAGCTTGACAGAGTGAAATGAAAAGGCCTGCAGATGATTCAGTTTGTCATATTATGCATCAGTACTATGCATACTATACTTGTGGAACTTGGTTTTAGATTTTAGCACTCATCATGCTTTAAAAGAGGCATGCGAAATGGGTCAGGCATCAAAGTCGCCATTTGATAATCGAAGTTGTCCTTCGTAACATATTGCACGCAACTACAATCATCATCCCTCGACTGCTAGTTAGTCGAACTGAAAACAAAACCAAATTATAGGCACTTTTCCAATCTATGATGCAGTCAACAAACGACCTCTCTCATTTGTTGTCAAGCAAAGACAGTTAAAATGGGTAGGATACTGCATAAGACCAGCCAAGATCTAATCAAACAACACATGTCCTTTACCAGCCCAAACATGGGAATATATAGTACAAGACATAAAAAAGAACATACCAACAATATATTGCCAGTATTTTGAACCGAATAGCATCACGTTCTAAAAGTACACACGAAGGTTATTGAAACGAAACGCTACCGGTACCTGTAGCCTGGTATACTGATCAAGAAATCACTCGATAGGTCACAAATTTTACTTCTAATAGCATGCGTTTATCGATCAGTCACATTAAGCGTTTAAATCTTTGACTGTCTGTACGTGTTTATCCAGGCGTCAGCCGAAAACCATTATAATATTTTCTAATTTGTAACTTGCCTTGGTTTTCTTACACCGCGCGCATTTGTTACCGCGTTGGCATAAATTGAAGAAAACGCTACTGGGACTCAACTTTCAGTTTTGACTTGAAATCTGGCAGTCGAGAGATAAGCTTTCATTAGCTTTCTCTTTAAAAGAGAACGCTTAACGCTTCGCAAGGGTGAGGTGAATATGTAAAAGCATGTAAAAGATGTAAAAGCATCTAAGAGGATCACGGAAACTCATACATTTATTCAAATGTTTTAATTGTGAGAACTGTGCTATTAAGTTAACTTCTTGTCCAATGGAAGTGAAAATCCTAGTCTTCGCCTTCCTCTGGTTTCATTCCATGCATTAGGTCAATCACGCTTACATCGAACCGTATTTAACTCACATATGTTGCACTTATAAAAACAGTCACTGCAACGGCAAGTCCAAAAATCCTTACATGGAATTTTTGAAATCTCTAGTAATATCCCTGGATTGATTTAAAGACCTCGAAATTCCTGTTGGAAAATGTTCCTCTTTCTCCATTAGTCATTGTTGTCATAATACCATTAAGCAACTGATGAAAAGGATACGACTGGCTATTAAAATGGGGAACTTGCACTGATTAAGTTCAGTAACTATGCGGACGGTAATTTCCAGCTGAGGAATTTCCTCGCAAGTACATGATTAGAATTGTTTACTCGATAACAACAAACTCTGTGAATCAGGCCTTCAGTGTTGTTCTCGTCCGGAGTAAACCGAGTTCCTTATTCAAGTTATCTTCAAGCGATCTCACGAGCAAGTATATCAGGCAACAATAGCAATAGTCAAATTTAGGCTGCCACAATCACACCTTGAGTCGCGTTGCGTGGTTCTAACTGTTAAGTCTGTTTATTACTTGCTTATGGTGCTGTTTTGTTTCTGCCTTTTTACAAAACAACATTTGTTGTTTTTCATGAATGCGTTGATTTCAGACGCTTAAAGCAGTAAAAGGGATAAAGTAGTCATTTAATACCCCTTTATCTGTCTAAAAGAAGCTTTACATTACAGCCAGTCCTGACCGATAAACAAGTAATTTGCTTATGGGGAAGAGGATATTTTACAGCTCCAATTTGCTGGCTGTTTGACTGTCGATCACAATCAGCAATAAAAGTTAAGTCGCCTAAAAGCGACCATATTTGAAAGTTGACTTCAAAATTTGCTTTCCTCTCTTTAAAAGGTCAGCGATGAGGGGTCACCAGGCAGACATAACTGAATGTTTCCTTCCCCAAAATATCGCACGCAAATATCAAATACAACTGTTCATTTACGAATTCAGAAAGACGAAGTGAATTAAGCATATGCAGGATTCCATGCAACCAAAGTTTCGATTTCTTTTGATCTGTTTCCGACTATAAATTTGTGATTAAACGTCACCCAAACAACTACAAAATAGACAAGCACAAGTGTGGAATTCATATCAGAAAAATCAGTTCAGTTGAGTACATTATCAGACTGAACAGTTCAATTGTAAAATTGAAAACATCTTTCTGGTCACTAAAATCATACCGAAGGCCAAGTTATCGTGTTAATGCCCGATTGTCAAATTCTTTCATTTCTTGATTGCGTATTTGATAAGTTCTGTCTTTGCTACACTATACAATCACGTAATGTTCTTTCAGCCGCTCCCCTCCTCTCAAAACTCCGCATTTTGCCTGCGGGTTCAATACGGATGAAGTGAAAAACCTGAAGGCAGCCATTGAACGCTTACAATTCCATTCAACCGTCATGCAGCCATTGAACGCAAATGCAATTCCATTCAACCGTCATCATTATCAGCCGACCCTTATGAGCCAAAGGCGTGTTAAATAAATTTCTAATTTGTGCAAACTTAGCGCAGCGACACAATTACGAATATCAAACTTCCATTTAAATCCTATCGATAATCGACCATCTTCTTCCAGTTGTCTCACATAAAATGTCACACAGTACAATCATGGCTAGAGTAAAATTTAAGATCCAGAGAAAACAAAAGGCTCGAAGTCTGAGAAGAATGGCGCCTCGATCAGTTCGTTATAATGTGCTAAACTGAATAATCGATCGACCCTTTGTAGGTCTGCAGTCGATTGTATTTTCGTTTAGCAACTTCGAGGCGCTTTATATTCTAATATCTCAATTCAACGTAAACATACATACTGGTATTGCATCACTTTAGGAAACGCGATTGCATGAAATACAAAAACCATAACTGATAAGGCAAATCTGGGTTTTAAAAACTATTTCATTTAATGCTGCACTTGAAATCTGTCATGCAAACTAGTACAACAACAACAACAAAAATTTATTGAGGTATGTCCATATCTATTAAGAGGACCATAGCCTGGAAATGATGCCACCCTATTTAAAAAATCAGACGGCCAAAAGTGATTTAGAACCCTGAAACCATTACTGTTGGCCAATACTGCCCCGTTGTTGATCACGACCCGTTCGATAAGCAAAGAAAACATCCCCACCCCTTACCCTCAACTGAATTTATCGCAAATATTGAATGTGTCGGTGATATCTGTTCGCCTGCTACAAACACTGTATGCTTTTGAGGTAAAATATATCTTTCACGGCGTCAACCGATGTCAACTAATTTTTCTTTCAATAATTTAGTTTTCACCGTGGCGAGGTCAACGACGGGGTCAAACTTAAAGTCGTTATTTGATAATCCAAGTTTTCTTTTCGTGAGTTATTAAACGTATTCACGCAAGCCAATGGATACAATTGACAAAGTGAAAACAAAAGCGATATTGACAGACTTCATAACTGTCAAGAGATGAAATCCGAGATAGCCAGAAAGTGCGCGCAGACACGTAACAAAAATAGACAAATCATTGGGTATTCGTCTCCAAATCAAAACAAGCATGCGTTCGGACTCTACCATAATTTACGCCAGTAAAGAGAACATCCCTGAGTTCCATGTGAATGTGTTAATTATATCACACGGCGTCGCTACCATTTAAAGGAAAGCCCGAACAGATCCAGCATTTCAATCCAGCAGTTGCAGTTCAATTGAACTATATTTAGTGTTTTACAAATGAAACGCTTAGGACTTCCTTTCAGTTGCATTCTTGCTTTTGGTAGAAGTTAACATTACAATTTCCGCGAAAGCAAACATAGATTCCGAATATTAGCCAGGCCGTGGATACATTTGTTCAAATTCAAGGCCATCCGATATACGATAAAAGCCCAAAATACAATAGAGTGATTTTCCTCAGAGCGTGAAACAGTTTCTAGTAGTTAGTGTATAATAGTCAAATAGACACAAAAGAAAACAATGGAAATAAGATCTACTAACCTCTATTAGTGTACTAACTATTTCACGGTCTGAGGAAAATCACTCTACATGTATATTAAATATTCTAGTTTTCATACCTGGCACATAGCCCAGTCATAGGGTATTGTACGATGAAGAATCAATTCTCTGGTTCTCTAGAGGTCTTCAGCCCTGAAGAATCAAAATATTCAACTGAATAATTCTGTCAAGGAACAATTAGTGTCAAATGCAAATGCAAAATTGCCAGTTTAATTTCCGAGTCGATTATGGGTCACTGGACTCCTCAAACTGAATTATCCAAGAGAAGTCGAAGCAGATAAATACTACCAAAGTGAATTATGTGGCCGAAAGCTCTGCTTTTAATATGCTTATGACGGCGGCGAGAAGCTGCTCGGGAGGCCTTGGTCGCCTAAAATTTCGTAATAAAAATATTGTCTCAAACTTTCGTGACAAAAGAAAATTCAACGCCTTTTTTTTTGGTCGGATGGATAAATAATGTCGTTTTGGGAACAAAACAAGGTCAGCTACGATTTTCTGAAATGTAAAAGAAGCTTGTATTACAATGTATAATTCAAGGGATGATTCCCTTCCCTCGGTAGAATTTTTTGCGCTGAAATATTCAGCTAAAAGAACGGAAAAGCTCAAGCTGCATTAGCTTTCACATAGTTTCCTTTACTGAGGCAATAAAATGATACAGAAATACAGTACAACGCCATTCGAAGCGTTTTCTCAAAGAATGTCTCCTTCTTGGCTGCCTCTCGTGAGAAACAAGACTCACCTGAGTCATGTGAGGTATAAGCCCCAAAAAACTTCGCTTGTATAATCAGATCGCAGAATGGTGATCGCAAGTTGGCGTTTGTATCCTTTTCCTACCAAAGCTCTTAATGCCGTCGAGGCCAAGCAATGTCTATCTTAACAGACTGTCCGTATTTCTGCGAGCGCAAAGAGTTCACGAGCATTCCATCATTTAGGCCCGGCGTAGTCAATCGAACGAATCCGAACCAAAAACCATCGAACCCAATCGAACCCAATCGTTAAATTGGAGTTCGATTGGTTTGGCAATCGAACATAATCGAACTGAAACTTTTCGGTGAGTTCGATTAAGTTCGATTACCGAACCCAATCGAACTCAATCGACGCGATTGGTTCGATTTTGTTCGGTGGAAAAACAAAACGGTAATCAAAAATTGATAAGCATTCAGTCTCATGATCAGTAGAATTGGAAGGATTTTACTCTTTAACTGATTTTTTACTAGAGCAGCAATTGTGAATGAGTTGGCCGCGGTCACCATTCATTACCCTCAGAGCCGGACCCCTTTCTCCTCTTTTTCGCTTGACAACAAATTTATCTCCGACACGGACCCAATCGAACCCAATCGAGCGATTGGGTTCGATTGGGTTCGATTACCGAACGTTCGATTGACTACGCCGGGTTTAGGGAATCTCAGCTTACGCTCCCCATCACGCAATAATAACTCGCTAAAGCACATGTGCTCGATTATCTAAGACACCACGTCCCAAGGGATTTGAAAGGCTAACTTCAAACTTCGCCGCATGCAGTAGAGACTGCTCGAAGACTAATAGATAAGGAAAAGAAGGGTCTGATACAATTCTTTGTCGGATCGCATGTGAAAAAAGGAGACTCTATCCCGACTTTTTCGCTGATTGATCGACAAACAATTACCCTGCGAGCAGAGGATTATTTTGCGCCGAGCTACGCCGGACGAAAAAGTAACCTCTGCGAGCATTCGTTCGCTTTTCCATGGAGCATGCGCAGCCACGTGACTTCCCACGTGATGCATTTGACGTTCGCGGGAAAATTATTGCACGTGCCCGTTGTTTTGTGGCAAAAATGGGCTCTTCCTAAGTGTAAGCATGTCCTCAATATTGGGTGTGCCTCTATAGCCCTAAAGACTCTATATCCTATAGAGCCTATAGAGCCTATAGATCCTATCGACCCTATAGATCCTATCGAGCCTATAGATCCTATAGACCCTATAGATTCTATAGAACCTATAGAGCCTATAGATCCTATAGATCCTATCGAGCCTATAGATTTATCGAGCCTATAGACACACCCAATATTGAGGACATGCTTACACTTAGGAAGAGCCCAAAAATGTCTTCGTCACCTTGGATGCCATTTTGATTGTTTCATAGCGGGCTCGCATAAACGCAGCAGTTACGTGGATGAGTGCATGCGCGAGAGGCTAAACAAGTTTGTAAAGTTGTTTACCGGTTCAAAGTTAATTTATTCGTTCACGTTTCTGGACGGCGGCTTGATCAAAGAAATGAACGGATGCTCGCAGAGGTTACTTTTTCGTCCGGCGTAGCTCGGCGCAAAAGAATCCTCTGCTCGCGGGGTAACAAACAATAGAATTTATTAAAGTGTCAGTCCCGCTAAAATAAAAAGTACGCAGACGTCCTTTGGGCTCATCACGCAATCTTTCCTCCCCACGGAGTAGCGAGTGACGGGCCCAAAGGCCGCCTGCATGGGAGGCTACGCTGAAAGTGATGCACTCGATTTCGCGACCAAAAATAGTTTGCCTTTATTTTTTGCTCAGTGGTGTAAAGGCTTGGGCAGTGGTACAAATGTCTTTCAAATTCTTTATTTTCGCCCCGTTACAAGCAAAAAAACGAATTCAGGACGGTGATCAGAAAACTAAAATTGATGGTTTTTGAGAGGTGCGCAACATAGAAACAAATGTAGTTGAAGAAATTTTGTTAAGATCAGGTTTCTTAGCTAAACTTGAGAAGTTTATAGGGGAAGTGTGAAAATTTTCGAAAAAATTTGAAGCAAGACAGGGCAATTCTGAAGCCTATATTCAGACACAGAAAACTGGGGCAAGTACGATCTAAGTACGAGGGAACATTTCTAAACGTTGCAGCCTAAACTTGGTTTTGAAACCACATCACAGTAAAGTTCTTACCTTATTTTATCGAGTTTTAAGTAAGGAACCGCCTCGAGTTTTCACTCGAGTTTGAGTTCCAGAATAGTTCAGCAGTTGATCCAAATTCTCTCTCCAGTAACGACTATTAAAGGTTTTCCAAATCACTACAAGAAAAATAAAGTCAACGTTTATTCTTATCCACGATTTTATACTGTTGAACTTTACCCGTGGCGGAAACTTATCTTGACCATGCAAAAGATATAATTTGAAAAAAATTAACGACAACCAGAAATTTCGTTTCGATACATGGCGGAGAGGTTGAAATTAATAACTTTAGTTTCAGAATCGTTTTTCTGGGCTTCTCGTTTACAGGTGATCGTAGACAGCGTTTTTAGCTTGACAATGTGTATGAGCTCCGATCGGGGGAGGTGGGGGGGGGGGTACTCAACAAAGTTTTGTACGGGGATGCTCCGCCCCAGGGACAAAACCCTTACCCTTTTATATAACGTTTTTGACAGAAAAGGCCGGTAACCCTTTCATATACCTTCCATAGAGAATGGTACCCCTTTCATATACCCACAGAAGAAACAAAAGCGTTTTCGGCTAACATTTGAGCAACGTTTACTCACTTTTCGCTTAAGGTTACAGTGTACCTTCGGGGGTGTCTCCAGTATAACAGCTCTAGCGTCTTAAGATTACACTTAATATACCTAAACCCAGATATCAAATTAAAAGCTTATAGAGCTGGCTATCTAAATATGGAAACCATTTGGTAATAAAATGAATTGTCGAATTTTTTACGACGTCTAAATTCGAAAGTCCGAATCAGCTTTAAAACGCTATAACTCAAAGCGATTATTATATTTTGCTAATTTGATTTGTTCTCGGGTTTCCGGACACGAAGCGCTAAAAAAACGTGTCGGCGATTTTCCATAATTAATTGCAGTGAAAAGTTACAGAATATTTTCGAAAAGGGGAAAAAAAATTTGGAATGATCGCACGGAAATGCCTCTTGACGAAAACGTTTTCGGAATTAAGAAATTCGCCGACACGTTTTTGTTGATTATATGTTAGCCTAGCTTCTGTCTAAATTTAAGGAAAGTCGAACAAATTCCCTTTGAGTTGTAGCTCTTTAAAGTGTACCCAACAAGTGAAAAATTAACTTTGAGAAAACGGCGTTTAAAAAAACATATCGCTTAATAAACAAACTCCGCCCACAAAAGTTATATTGTCATTTCTCCGTCAATTTTCACTATTTTTCGATACTTTTTTTTTTGGATGAAAGTTCATTCTGTAAACTGTATTTTAACGCCAAAAAAAATTTTCAATAAATTTTCGATCTGAAGGTACACTGTAACCTTAAGTATAAAAAAAAAATAAAAAAAAATTAAAAAAAAAAATTAAAAAAAAAATAAACATTAGACGAATAGACGAATTATTAGCGGTTACGTGCATCTGATGCGTCTGTTTGAGATATTTTGAAAGACCCTTTTTATATACCTAAATGGCAGTTTTCCCTGCCCTTTTCTATACTTCAACTCGTGAAATCCCGTTCGGGCGGAGCATTCCCGTATAGCTCATTATAGGGAGTACACTTCAAGAGATGAGTACACTTAAAGAGATGAGAGAAGTGAGTCTGTGGCGGGACTTTATCCCCGATAACTCTTCCGTGGCGAATGTAAATGAAAAGACTGTTCAGTTTTTTTATTGTACGTCCTTTTAATATATTTGTTTTTTGCTCTCGATTTAAAGCGCAACAGACAGATATCAAGTTGATGTATTCCTTCAAAGATTTATTAAACAATATTGTCAAGAAGGAAGAAGAGACCACAAACATGGAACAAAGCCACGTGATGATATCTCAAAGAGAGATGACATCATTCGAGGCGATGGATCATCAAGAGGTTCCACGCACAACGACATCGAAAAACGAAGGAAATGAGTCCAAAAGCCTTCAAATAAGTGACGTCCATGGATCGCCATCTCAATATTTTCAAGAAGATCTTACTGGCATCCGCATCGAAAGCAAAGTAGTTGAATTGCCTTCAAGAATTGGCAATGGCCAACAGCTACACAGGAACAGTACTGAGACAAAGAAACCAGTCAATGAAAAGGTGAGATCGCCTTACAGTTATAATCGAGAGTACGTTTACAATACAATTAATGCCATCGACTCTTTTGCGGTCTTCGTTGAAAAGTATTAAAGTAATGACCAATTACAACTTTTCTAATTTCCGGAATTGCACTTTTGATGTGCTTATACCATAACTAAAATTATTAATAGGCCTTGAGCTGGCTCTCAGCTCCGTGATTCGCGCGCTTGAGTAATGTAAAGGATAAAAACTCCTTCCACTTCCCGTACCTAGTCCTCATGACAACCCCGTCCCCATGACAGCACCGTCCTCGCCTCTAACCTTTGAGCAAGCTAATGATATCCAAAATACTTCAGTCCATGGGAATCTCTTCTTCCCGTCCTCTTCGCTTCATGGAACGGAGCGAAGCTTTTCGGGGTACGTAGAATATGCAAATACACCCATTTCGTAAATGCGCTATTGTTTACTGAGCAAGATGTTTCTATGGCAACCATAGTTAAGGTGATGGAAAATGTTGCTTTCCTGCTCCGAAGTTCAAAATGAAATGTATCCCATCCCATAACTAAGGGAGTTACATGTAAAGTTAACTAATTATCAATGTAATCGTATCAATAACAAAATTATCGATTGTGATTGGTCATCCGCGCGCCTATTTCTCACGTAATTGGTCACGCGCGGTCACGTGGGTGTCCAATTACAGCAATCCAATTTAAAAACTTTTTGTAATTGTATAGATGTAATTGGACACCTAAATTGCGCGCGCGTCAATCAGTTGCACTTGAATGGGTTCTTTTTTGCTGTTTTCCTTCTACTTTCAAACTGATAAAAAAATGTACTATACGTTTTTAGTACAAAAGAGTCGACATAGACTTTTTAATCTCGAATTTGGTTATTGATGCGATTAATTAGTAATTGAACTTCGTGTCGTACAATTCAGGAGTAATCGTGCTCATGAAATTACTCGCCGATTTTAATACTCCCTTAATCAAAACTATAACAAAATTCTCGAATCTGATTGGTTATCAGCAGGCCCGATTAGAGCATTAATTGGACAGTTTACGCGTCTTGCTTGTAATTGGACAGTACGCGTCATTTGCGCGCGCTATCCTTGGTCAAAAACACACTCAATTGCTATGTTGTTTCACCAGAACGTTTAACCATTTAACGTTTTATCCTCGAATTTTGTTATGGTTATGATTAATTGGTAGCGGAGCACTTGCCAGGCCGAAGGCCTGGCTGCGCAGCCCCATACTCATAGAACCAGAACCTATGCCCTTCATTTTTCATGGTCATGGCTAGCGGAATGTTCCGCGGGCGCGCGTGTGCCCTCCGTCCGCTGTCGCACAGGACCGGACTACTGCGCAGGACTAGCTCGCGGGCGCGTATGACGTCGCAAAACATGCGCGTACGACGTCATGTTGAAACCAAAGGGAGGCTTTGTTTTTCGCGCGGTTACACGGCCGAATGTCACGTCAGCTAGAAAAACACTTTGATGTTTTGCTGTGAATTTACTAAGCGGAGAAAACCTTTTAAAATAAAGGCGTTATTTCCCTGAATTTTTCGCGGTTTGCTACTCAAGACAAGGATACTAATTAAGGGATACTCAGAAGCCGCTTTAGTGGAAAAAGACGAGCTTTCATGGATAAAATCTTGCTTCGAGGAACTTCATGTATTACGTTTTTATCAAATGCGGGAGATGTTTGTTTTGTACGGATTTCAGAACCAGAAGCGGAGATTTGAATTTCCAAGCAAGCGAGGGACATAAAGGTAAAACAGATTACAGTTTTCGATGAGAATTTATGTTGATATCAATCTGTGTGTGACTTTTTATTGGTGTTATTGTTAGTTTTGGAGAATTGATTTTAAAACGTGCTTAAATTCAGTTGTATCGATCTCTTGAATTTCATCGAAGAAAGCTTGAACTCGATTAGCTATAATTAAATGGTACGCGTTTTTCTTTTAAACGTAAACTAATGGTGATTTGAATAAATTTTTTCGAAAGAAGATTGTGTTGTCCATTTTTATGTGTTTGTTCATTCATTAGATAGTTTGAAAAGCGATTTTATGTAAACAAAACAAGACTTTGATTTTATAGTACAGTTCTATCTTCACTCGCATCCCCATATGCAAATATGTTTGTGTATTTTTGCGATTTTTGATTTTCAAATCAGTTTCTCGGGCAATTTTTGACAAACAAAAATTGTATTTTATTCGGAAACTAGTGGTACTAGTTATTCTAGAAAGAGAAAAGTTGTTTTTGTGAACCTTTGTACGGTCTATAAAAATGTACTGTGCAGACGGTCGCGTAATACTGTTTTTGAGAATTGCTAAAATTGAAAATAGCCCGTTCGTCAATCTTAATTCTTGTGCTTCCAACCTTTCACCTTAGTTAAGTTTCACCTTAGTTAAGCTTGTTCAAAGTGCGACGCTGTTAGGCTTGGGCTATCTATATATATTAACAGGACTTCGATCGAGTCGTCCAATTCTGTCTGTAATCATACTCGTGATTAAACAAATCGGACTCCCGCTTCGCGTTCGTGCGATTTTGTTAATCACTCGTATGATTACAGACCGAATTGGACTCAACTCAGTCCTTTTACCATTATGAATTGTACTCCACTCAGTCCAATTATTATTACTTATATAAACAAAACGAAAAATAATTAACCAAAAAACTGGAAAAAAACGATTTGCCGACTTTGCTGCCAGGCCGTCTTAGATCAATCTTAATAGCGATGATTTCTTTGAGTAGGAACTGTAGGAGAGATTTATTTAAAGATCAACTTAGTTTTATTCGCTTCACATTAATGTAACGCGCGCATAGTTTTAAGTTCATTGCAGCGCCTCTCATCAGCTTTTAACCGCTTTAAAATCAGTTGTCCTGAAGAAGTCCTTAAATAAAGACAAAATATCGGCAAAGTCGTTTTTCAAGTTTCTTGGTTTATTATTTCATTTCTTCTGGAAGCAAGATCAAGACCAAGGGTATATGTTTTGCGATTGTGCGTATTTTTGACGATCCGCCAATAAAAGTTCCTGCAAAAAAAAAAAAAAAAAAAAAAGAAAAGAAAACTCGATCCCGCAAAAAATGATTCCACTTTCGAACAAACTGATCATTATTACCGTGTAGCACTAAATTTTTGCGGGTTCTAGTTCTTGCGATTTTGCTTATTCTTGACGATCCGCAAATAAAAGTTTTGCACGTTCCGAGTGTAATTAAAAAATCGTGTTGGTGCTCACCTACTTAAAACGTCTCTCTCATTAAGAAAATGGCAGTGATAGCTCGGGTGATAATGCATCAAATGCATATAGTACCGTAGTTATTGCTGATCCACCATTACCATGATTGCCAGAGCAATCAGCCACACTAGGGCGAAATGTAAGCAAGATGTAATTGTAATGAAGCGACAGTGATTAACGTGATTTACATCCAATTGAACGCGATCAATTAAATTCCTGCAAATCGCAAAAATGAATTGCCAGCAAGAAAAAACAGTCTTTCCCAATTGCAAAAATTTGTTCCAGCAAAAGACAAAAAATCGCCCATCCTCAAAATTAAACTCCGGCAGAAAATTAGTGCCATACGGTATTATTCATTAATCGTAACTTAATTTTTATTAGCGTCGATGTGCATTGAATAGAATCCCGACTCGTATTATTATTAGGTCTTATTACATTTCTTGCAGAAGGGCCAAACTACATGGAAGTAAATTTGGAGCGGCAGTATAGACGACTTGTAGATCGTTAATTTCGCCGAACACGGACTACGCAAACGCAACATGCACAACACTCCCACTTTCTTGCTTGCCTTTTTCACAGCTCACTAATATTGCTACCAAAGTTAATACTATCGTCTATGATTACCCCAAGCGATTTAATATGATCCGTAGTTTCAATAATAAAAACGACTATGTGTATATATAACGAGGCTCTGACTATTCAGTTCCAGTTTTCACACAGGTTCATTTCAATGAATGGTGGATTTTACCCCATTAGTCAATTTATGTTTTGTTTTGATTTAGATGAGTTATCATCAACCTCCATTTCCAGCTTATCAGCTTGATACCCTGAGTGGTGGTTCTGAGATAATGCCATTATATCAGCTCGCTTCTCATAATGAAGGCGCTTTATCACATCACAGCAGTTGCCATGAAGCCACATTGCCACTGAGCAACTTGGATACTCTGATGGTAACAGCTATTGGTTCTGCAGTGGAAAACGCAAAGACGGACACACAGCCCAGGGTGACTTATAGAGGTAACCGTTCTCAGGGATTCCAAAAGAAGACCGTGGCTAATACACTGAGTTGTCCCAACGCTTGTCCGTGTGTATGCCACTTACCATCTCCATTTCCTGTCTTAAACGGGGAGCGTCCTTCTGTTATTATGGCTCCCTTGGCCAGAAATTACAGAACTCCGAGTGACACACATGCGCCGTTACAGGTAAAGGTTGCACATGACGTCATAAAAATTCAAAAATTTAAACTATACATCCTATCAAGCTGTTGGTAACATAATATGTGAATACCAGTGTTACAATCTTTGACAAATAGTTTCAGGTTTTAATGTTTTGCCTCCGATTTGTCACGCAATTCGTCACGCTGTTTTAGATAAGCCGTGAAAATAAGCAAAATTAAACCAATTGAAAATCATTTTGTGTTATAGATGCTTATAAGCCGATTTAATAAAGCTCATAGTGAATCCAATCTTTTGTGATGAGATTCTTGGCGTAATTAAGCCTTTGAAGTTTTTGCCGCCATGTTGGTGTCTTTAACCCTCGAACGTACACGCAAACTTACGTGGTACAAGAGGGGGAGGGGTTGGCTGCAAACCTTCCCATGGGTTTTTGCCGTTTTACAACATATTGGACTGAAATATTTTACCACTAATAAATAGCCAGTGATGTGTTCTTCAAGAAAAGATAAATATTATGGGCTATGGCACTGCTGGGGGTCCATGACGTCATCCAAAATGGCCACTCACATGGTCGCAATCCTGAATTTTACAAAAACAATTAAACTTTATCGTAGCCTGCGAATACAGCCGCCTCTCATCGCTCCTGGCCCGGAGCGGTGAGAGGCGGCTGTATTCGCAGGCTAACTTTATTGGGGAAATGTGAAAATTACAAATAATTTTTGTTAGAGTTGTAAAATATAATACAGTTAAACATTTTGCTGCTTTTGATAGCATTTTGGAGGTAAAACAATTAGAGTTATACTTTGCGGACCGTCATCACATTTTACCCCGAAATCAATATATTTGCCATAGATGTATCGAGGTTGGCGTTACCATGGCAACACCATTGGGCTTTTAAGTAGGGCCTAAAAACAGACATATCTTCAATTTTCTTTAAAACTCCACGGTTAATTCTGCTCAAATTTTGCATACGGCCTTTGACCCCTGTGTTCTACCCGAGTAACAACTTAAAAAAAAAAAATCTGTCAGAAATTTTAAAGAAAAAAAAAACAGTTTTTTTTAGAATTCGTTGGTAATTTTTTTTTCTCTGTTGACAGAATCTTTTCAAAATCGCAGAAAACGCACTTTGGAAAGAGCGAAGTCGACATGCAGAAAATGAAAGAAAAATTCCGAGCGGAAGCGGAAGTGTGGACTTCGAAAGTTTCAAATTTCTTAAAATTTCGACACGACAAGATCGGTAATTACGCATGCGCGGCAACTGTCACCCAACGCGGATTTTGCGGTCGATTTGCGGATGTTTCTCTTATTTTTGTGAGCTAGAAACTGTTATCTTTTGGATGTATCGTGTCTAGTAATGGCTGGTACATCATTTTCCTTCGAAATGATTAATAATTGTGGCTAAAATCGCTGGATGCTTTGTTCCTTGTGGCGTGGATGGAATCCCTGCTGTCGGCGCTCTGCTCAAAATTGCGTCCAAAGCTTCTCTAAAGATGCTGTAAGTCCTGGTAGGACAGGCCGCTTTCGGCAATTTTTATCTCGTTTAATGCGCTTGCGCAAAACGAGATATAGTGGACATGTGTATATTTTGTATGAGGTTTTGCTTTACCCACCTATTATTACTCTGTGAAAAGATGTTATCCCTGAAATTGCACGCGCTGGAGGCGTTCGCCTAAAACTACCATGTCTTCGAAAGCGAAGGAGGCGGATTTTACATTGCTTTTGTTGACAATGTCTTCGACTGTCAACATCAACGGGGATTGAAATAATACGCGATGGAGAGCGCAGACATTCGGCTTACAAAGCATCATGTGCTAAAAAGCGCTTCATTGAAAAGATATTTGAAAACCGATGGAAGATTGCTTCTATAGGGCTTTCCTCCCGGATTGAGCGACTCGTGTCCACTTTTTGTTAGTGTTTTTTTTTGACAATTAAGGTGAAGACTGTCGGCGAATAGAATTTTTCATGGTTGAAAGTGTTTCTTTGAACTCATGCCTAGCACAGCGTAGAAATGTGGGAGTGTCAAAAACAGAAGAATTGTGGCTGATCAAAACATTTTGGCAATTTGCACTAGCATTACTGGAGAGAAAAGTGATGAAATTTTGAATGCATTCTCTCAGATGAACAGTCTGCACTGGAACGTTTTCTTTGAGCAAAGTTCTCTGGCTATTTATCAATTTCACTGACAGTTTGTTAAATCGAGAAGCGTAGTAGCTGACGTTGCATTTTGGTAGCACATAGTGATTGTAAGTGTTTACTTGTTTAGTTATAGCTGCTATTTGACAAATTTCTGCCTCTTTACCTAAAGAAGTTGTCTCCGTGTCAAAAACTATAAATTGATAATTACTGTAGCTGTGTTGTTGTGTCGTTTCTTGAACCAGATCGAAGATTTCCGAATTTTCTCTTTTGAGTACTTCTGGTTTGCTGCTTCATTAAAAGCCATGCAATGCCAGCTTCCTTTTTGCTTTTTTTTTCTCTGGTGGTTCGTAGCTGGATAACTTTTTTATTTTTTGCATTTTCTTATTTACTTGATGACGAGAATCGACCGCAAAAGTCACGCAGTGGGTGGGAACTTAATCCTCGGTAGGAAAAAAGATGGCGAATGGTACATTTACCCATAATTCTTAGCGCACAAAAACCTTAACAACGTTCATAAAAATGTAAAGAAAGGTTATAAAATCTTCAAACCTAGTCTACACATTGTCCTTAGTACTGGAACAAATATTGTAAAAATTTGGCTTTCCTTGTGCCTTATGTGCTGTGTTAGGTCCGCAAGGTATTGTGGTAAAATGAACAGCCGCCATCTTTTTTCCTACGGTGGCTTCGTCGCGCACACGCTGTTGCTGTTTGTCCTTATTAGAAGATGAACTGTCTTTCCCAGCACATTTTGCATTACTCTTGGAGGCTAGATTAAGAAAATACACTGCCCCTAAAAACAGCCGAAAATAAATTCCCTCGTATTCAGAGGAAAATTGCGTCGATGCGGGGCTGAGTTGTCGATAGCGGAACCCTTCCTCACTGCATTCTTGTGAACTTTTACGCCTTTTTTTCTCGGTAAAACACATTACCACTAAAGAAGGAAGAATGTGAACCTGGCTTGCATTCACGCGAAAACCACAGTTTACCAGGCCGGCGCAAAAAAAAAAAATCGCGACAGGAGTGCTGCGGCCATGTTTGTTTATATTTTTTCTGGTTCCAATTTTTAAAAGTCCCGCGGGTAATTTAGAACAACAAGCAAAGGACCGCGAACGAAACTGCTGCTGAAGTACGTAGGATCTATAGAAGATGGATGGATGGATGGTTTGTGTCTATCCTCACTTTCTTTATCGCGACAACGACATGATATTTCAAATTCTTTAGCATTGCTCATTGTCACGCGCTCATCTGAGGTCATTACCATGTGCAATTTGGTAGTCAATTGGCGTTCGCGCTGATTTTTCTATCTTTTTGCTGCTACACCGTGTTGACGAGACCCAACCAGGTCGAAACGGCTGTCCACGCTTGCATTTTGGCTTTTAGTTTGGGCTCTGTCATGTCGTTGTGTCTTTAAATGCTCTACGTAGCAGCTTTGCTTACATTGTTTGATAAAATAGAATCCAATCTGCGCACGCCAAAAAAAGCTATTTCGAGCCACCTTCATACGTTTTTTTTTTTACCGAAAACGGTGAAAAACACGCATTTTTACTCAAAAATGGCTTGACTTCATGCTACTAATGACGTCATATCTGGTTACCATAGCAACCAATTGTCGCCAATAAATAGTATAGGTAAAAGCGGCAAACTGATCCTTACGGCAAGGAGAAGAGATTGAGACAGAAGTTAAATAACAAACCGTTGAATATATTTGCCCGATATTTATGTTTGCAAAACAAACCTACGGGGCTAGAAAACAAAAATGAATAGAGATATAAAAGGACAGTTACATATAAAACTTTTGAAATATTACATAACAGAATAACAGAAAGTGATTGGTAAGAAAGAAGCTAAAGTCACTAATTTAATTCATCGCGTCTATTTATACCATGAGGATCAAGAGTCATCGCTTTATCTATAAGATGGGCCTCGTGTGCCTTTCTGACTGAGTTGCGGTTGTTGTGGATGAGTTCCATGCTAGGGAATGAGGAGGATGTCGTTGATAGAGTGGCCAGGCTGGTTAAAATGAAATGAAACGGCAGTAGGATTGATAAGATGGTGGTGATTGAGGATGGAGCAGCGATGTTCCCCAATTAAGCGTTCATTTAGTTGGCGTTTGGTTTCCCCAAATGTACTATTTTTCGCATTTCTTACATTCAATTAGTGTATGTAATCGCATGGGCCCGAGTAAAATTAAGGATTAATATCACGCGTGTTTTCAGCGCGACGTGGGCAATTTCTACAGCTTCTGAAAACACAAGTGGTTTAATTTTACGAGGGAACATGTGATTACTTGTTTATAATGTAGAGGGCAAAATTATAGGGAAACCTTTCGGACTTTTCAAGAGTCACTCAGACTTGAAACCGACCCGAAATGAAAATACTTTCTCGCAAACTGACAAGCAAAACTTTTCAACCCAATGTTGTTAAATATATTTCTAATGTCAAAGATATATTTGGCTGTTATGAGTCTAGAAAACAAAGCCTAATTTATCGATATAAGACACTTTACGACAAAAACAAAGCTAACTTTATTTAAGCGTACCTGTGTTATGAAGTTTTTGTCGCTTTGATTACAAAACACGTTCCAAAGATGGGATATTCTAAAGTTGTATTTTTTTTGGAAAAAATACGCATTTTATGTCTTAAAATTGCCAAACATCGTCCCTAAATAAAAAAATTGTCAAAAATTACAGTAATGTGGTCTTTTTTTAACGAGTAAAATTCACGCATGTCACATTATAGGTAAAATTACTGGTTTCATGAAGTAAGTTAATGCTTTATAAAACCTAAACTGAACGCTTCCATAATTGAATACAAAAACAGCCCGCAGAGTCAAGTCAGGTGGGAAAATAAGACCCCCAACCAGTTTTAAATAAGCTTAATTTTTCAAATGTTTCCACGAAGATTTTTTCCACTGCAAAATACTACAAAAATCCTGTATATTTTGCCGAGTAAAAATAAGCCCTTAATTATTCTAAAAAGTACACCTTTAATCTGTATAAATATTGCCAAACTGAATGGTCTCAAAACAGTTTGGCGGTCGTAAGATCCAAGTGCCCCTTTTTGCAACCAAGAGAATAAAATGAGGGGCGCAGAAATTCTGGGGGCCACAAATTGCATTCTTGACAACAAATACGCGATTGACTGTAAAGAGCACTTTAAGACCGCAGAAATTTCTGGGGGCTATCAATTACATTAACAACAAATACGCGATTGAATGTAAAGAGCGCTTTAGGACCGCAGAAAATTCTGGGGGCCATAAATTACATTAACAATAAATACGGGATTGAATGTACAGAGCACTTGTGGACCGCAGAAATTTCTGCGGGCCATAAATTGCATTAACAACAAATACTGGAATGAATGTAAAGAGCACTTTAGGACCGCAGAAATTTCTGGGGGCCATACATTGTTGCCGTTGCCTGCGACGATCAATTTGATTGGCGATTTGAAGATTAATTGGCGATTTGATTTCATTGCTTTCTTTCGCTTCTCTCAGCCTCATTCTTTCCCCTGTTAAATGTAAATTGTCCCTTTCAGTTCTTTTCTTAAGGTCCGCAGAAATCCGCATATATTCAGTGAAGTGCTGGAACTTAACCGGCTTTTGTGGCCATGAATTTCTTCAAGGTCTTCAACATCGCAAACTGGCCTGCAGGCACCTAGTAATCCAACTTTTAACCCAAATAATGGCTTCCTGTTTGCCGTAAAATACGGTAATTCATCTACAGAATTCCTTTCTTACTTATCATCATACTTCACATGTATATCCATCATATGCCATCTCCGCGCCCCATTTTCAAATTTCTGTTTGTGATAATAGATAATACAATGATACTAGGTCATGTGATGCAAATATTCATTAAGGTCATTACGTCAGTTTTATCCTGCTGCCAAGTTTGAGCCTGTTTTGTAAAATCACTGTTAAAGTTATGATCGTTTTCAGATTTTATGCAAATTAGGCTCCTTAACATACTTGAGTATGCTGTATTCACGCAGCCCTGGTCAACTGTCTGTTTTCCCTGTTCTCGTCCAGCTGGAGGGTCTTATTCACGACACCATCTACGACCGCGCGGCGGGCTCCAGAGATGAAGGTCGTCAACATAAGAATCCGGCCAAACTGGTTAAAACTGCTAGTAATGACGAATAATGGCTTTTGTTCCTGTGGCCAGCTCACCGTACAAATTTAGGTCTTATGCAGGGGGTACGTCCGTCTTACATCCTGTGGACGTATCCGAGCCATTACTGGCGTCGATGGCACACCTGTTATCAAAAACATATTTCTATGTAATTACAGACGCAAATTGAATGTGCTACAGTGCAACTCCAATAAAACGAAAATGTTGTCCCTTGGAGTTGCATCAAAACTGGCTTTGCATTTTGGTTGATCGCTTACGGAAGGTTTGACTGGATTTGTCATATTTTCACCTATGATCAATTTATTGATTGATAAATGTATCATTTATTTTCTTCACGAAGCTCTTCCAACAGAAAGTTTCTGCGATGAGGTATAGTTTTGTATTCCTAATTTGCCGTCTTACTTATATTCATGGTACAATGTACATTGGAGAAGGTTACCGAAAGTGCTGTCGTAATAACTCTGGCCAATCATAACACGCAGACAATCCAATGAACTGATATCAGAACTCGTCGAAGCAAGTACATGTAGCGGGCGCCAAGCGCGAGAATACGGGTGCGAACAAGTCACAATTGGTTTAGGTTTAACTTCTGATCGGTTGAGAAAGTTTCGCAAGCTTTTTTATGTTAGCTAATCATAAAGTGTTGCTATGCAAACCAGAGCAATCGCTAAAATACTTTCTACGCTTAATTGCAAACCGCTCTGTAGAGTAAAACGGCGATTGAGGTTTATTTGGTGAGCTTTGACACAAGAAATAGGCTATGGAGAACATGTTTCAACTTAACATTTGAAGCCCGTTATGTACGTGACTGGAGCTCCTGCGCTTTTCTCTTTTGGGGGCGCTGTTCGGAGATACCTGAAAAAAAGGACAGTTTCCGCCAAAATATCGAAATTTCGCTTACCTTATTTCCTTGTTACTCATGCGCAAAGCGCAAGAGTTATAAAATGGCCTTCGTTTTTCTTTTATTGTTTTTTGTGTCACGATTTTGCATGCAAATTTATGCACGCCTATTTTAGTGAACGCGAACTCGCCCCTGCCTCCCCTAAAAAGTTATTTTTGTCCCCTATTGTTATAAAGGGCTTCAGGAAGGTTAAACCAATCAGAATCCGTCTACTGCGCACATGTCTGGGTTTTAGGAGCTACTAGAGAGAACCGGTTTGTCACACGGATTTCAAACAAATATGGCCTCTTCTCTTCTGTATTCTACAATTCATTTTTTCAGACGTTCATTTTCCGTTACCAAAATGTAAACACACCCTTTAAGACTTCGAAATGGAAAGAAAAAGTCCTTAAGACGATTTGTATGCCTTTGAAATGAAGATTAGAGAGCTGAAAGCGATGGAATCTTCCTGTGAGGATCAGCATCCATTTATCACAAAACGGGACATGTTTATACTCGAAGCGCGAAGCGGCAGACTTTACTAAGAATTTTCAAGCATTCCTGGAAAACTACGGTAAAGAAAATAACATTTTTGAATGTTCATTTACTTTGTAAGAAACATTTCATGGACTGTTTCTTTGTGTTATGATCTGTTATCAGTGGTTTTTGAGAAATATTTAGAAAACTCAGCCACACGAGAAATTCTTCGACATGTGCTAAACAAATTAGCTTGCGTTGCTGACAGTTTCCTCGATGCGATAATTTAACGCGTTTTGCTCTTGAGACTAAACTAATAGATATTTGAATAAAACTTTCAACTGAGAGAATTCGTTGTCCTTTTTCCTGTGTAAAGGCAAATTGCGATCAAACTTGTTCGAATGTTTTCTTCGTGGAGCCAATAATCACGGTAAAGGCACGCTAGTAAATATACATAATTAAGTTAAATAGCACTTTCTGAAATAAAGTTAGCTTTCAGGATTTTTGGATTCGCGAAAACATTATGCGAATCATCTTTACGGATAACAATGGCATTCTATATACACAGGGAAAGTCGGAAATTTTAGAAAATACTAGATATAATAAAGCAGGTTGCTGATTTTAAATATTATTTTGTGATGTTTATAATATAATTCGCAGACGCCAAATAAATTGCCAAGCCTTTCGGAAGCAGAAAATTACTGAATTCTGATAAGCGTTTAACTCTTTTATTCAAGGGAAAGACATTTTCATACAAGGAAATATGAGTTTCATTAACAAGCTTTGACCTTTAGAACAAATATTTTGGATTCATGATCATGAGAAAACAGCGCGCGATCGAATTACATTTCACACGAAATTTGCATGAAACGAAGTGTATTTGCGACAACAGTTTGAAGAAACTGTGAAGCCCGGAAAAAACTAATACATGGTAAAATCAAAGCAGTTATTTGGGAAACTAGCATTATGGAAAAATTTCATTTCGATTTGGTCTTGAAATCACGGGGGGTTTTTCATGATGCGTCACGCAATATTTATTTTTAAAATGTTTCCGATTTATAGCACTCGACCACAGTTTTGACATTATAAAAGCAGAATCTCCTGAATCCGATTACATGAACTTTTTTCATTACCTGTAAATTTAGGGCTTCCAAAAAATTTTTTTGAAATTCGGGCAGGGGGAGGGGTCTCTGGGCTTGGAAATCCAAGTGGGAGGGGGGTCTAGCGGGCCAGTAAATCCGGGCGGAGGGGGAGGGGTCAAACAATCTTGCCATCCGTCGGTGGGGGGGGGGGGGGGGGGGAGGTGGGTAGATTCTTTCTGGAATAACCCAATGTAATAGAAATCAATCACGGTTTGGGAAGTATTAGACTAGTGTGGGTTCAGGATCGGAAATCAATAAATTCAATGACTTCCGTAAAAAAGCAAGGACCACTTGAACAAACAGTAGCAAAATATAGCTGGATCTTTGTGCAGATCAGGATCAGCAATGAACTAAATAAAAAACTTTAACATGCAAGGCTGATCAGACGGCAAATTCGTTCGATTTCTTTTAATAGTATTTACCCAATATTTCGGTTAGACAAAACTAACCTTCATCAGGGGCTAAGAAAGCTAAGTGAAGATGGAAACAAACGGTTACAATATTTAAAAAGGGCTAAGATAAAATAATGACACATGATAGGCTAAAAAGCAGGTAACGGTTGAAAACTAGAAACGGCTAGTAATGATTATAACAATAAATATGTGGAAGATTAAATTTCGTCGCGTCTGTTCATGCCATTTGGTTCAAGTGTATTTTCTCTCGCTTTATAAATTAAATATTCAAAGTGAGTACAGAATAATTGGTGCAATGTGTGTCACGCAAGATTCGTTGAGGTGGGAGGGGTGCGTGACCCGTTTAAAATAAACCATAAAACTGTCTTACGCAAGCGCATGAGTATAGGCTACTGGTAGCCTATTGTTACATTTAATATATAAATAAATAAATAAGTAAATAAAGCCAAACCATGCATTACTGAACAAAATACGCTTTCTAGCCAATCAGAACGTGGCAGCTTTTAGTCGTTATTACTATGCAAATTGACACCAAATTACCACTATATTGGATAACTCGTCCGAAAAGATTCTACCAAGCAAATCAAAACAAATAGTTTAGGAATAAAGTTCAGGATTACAAGAATGTATATGTGGATTGCAGTTCATCAAATTTGGTTGCCTGACAGGACCAGAAATCAGAATTGCCTTTGTTTTCGTTTTCAATATGTTGAATTATAAAACAGTTATTGTGCTCAGGCTTGCGCAATATCGCCTGATTTTCATCGGCGATATTTATTGTGTGGAATGATATATATGAAATAATATCTCCTTTCACGGGAACATATTAACCCACAATTGACCTGCTCCCAATGTCAGTGGCTTCATAGCTCAGTTGGTAGAGCATCGCACCGGTATCGCGAGGTCACGGGTTCGAACCGTTGAAGTCCTGAATTTTTTTTTCGCAATTGCTTAAATTGCGTTCACAACTGCGAGGATCATTCTTCATTTGATATTTATTGTGCTCGCTTTCGCACTATAACTGTAAATATCTAATCAATGAAAAATCTTGCAAAGCAGAATAATAAAATATCCTTTTTCTGTTGTTGGAAATTCCTTATCCATGTTCCCAATGCTGTAATATCAATTTATAATCTCTGGGCAGCATTATGTTCACGTGAACATACGTACTTGCATACTCGATAAAAATTCCAAGTAGTTAAAAGCACGGGAAGGGTTTGCATAGTCAGCAGAGAAATGTTGTGGTTGATGAATTAATACAATAAATGTTGACCTTAATTTATAATAAGTATTCTGTATATAAACAGAATACTAATAGATTTTTCTGTATGAACGATGCAGAACAGTTCGCAATTAAAAAAAAATCCACATTTAATTTTTTTACTGAACTGCTTTATTGTTACAAATATATTTACTTGAAATTGAAATTAATAGTGCAGTTGTTAAAACTGCATTGCTTGCAACATTCTTTACAATATTCATTGGCAAACTCCTTGATGATAACGGCAAAGTAATGTTAGCTATAGCTAGAACATTGTCTGGAATATCAAAGTGAAAATTACTTGATTGCGATGGCAAAGTAATGTTAGCTAGAAAGTCATCTGGAATCTCACTTTCAAAACTTGTGTTATCTGGAACAGCATCAAAACCCCAATTACATTGAAATAGTGGAAAGTCAAAATCTCTCCAAATTTTCACCTTTTCTTTTTCGTCCTTCATATCTCTTTGAAGAGAAACGCTCGTGCTTGAACTAGGAAACTTACTTAAAGTCACTGCTAAGACTCGGGCCAAGAATCTTGCTCGCTTTAGCCGTTTTCCCCTTACTGGATAATTGATATTTCAAAAGAGCATTTGACCAATGCCCTGTTCTCTCTCTTGCAATCATTTCTTCTACCCCATTCTGGAAAAGCTTTGTAGCACAGGTTATGCGCAAACTATGAGATGTTTTACGACGCAGGCCAGCTTTGGCGCATAATTTATCAGGCAAAATACTGTTTAGAGTGCACAGACCAACTGCTATTTTTTCGTAGCCAAAGCTCCGATCCCGTTTCGTACTAAAATAGAACGCGCCCACACTCTCTGCAATATCCTTCACTTTATCCAAGTATAAACAATACATTGATTGTAAACACGGGCTATGTGTTTCACTGACTCGGTGACACTCATGTATAACATAACGTGGTTCTCACTTTAAATCCTTCAGACTCCCATGAAACGTTTTGGAAGTACTTTCATCAAAAATAATGTAGACATCTACAACTTTAATATTACAAACTCTCAACAAGCTATGTTCATTTATAAAAATATAACGTGTGAAGCAAGGACTCAGCTGAATATGCTCCCAGCCACTAAAGTTCTCACAGTTCACCTCTTCCTCGTCTGTCACTTCCTCTCTCTTCAATGCCTGCCGGAATGTTCTACATCTGAAATTCGAAAACCCACATTAAAATAACACAATTTCCCAGCTCTAGCGTTTATGGTTATAATAGCGGAGCACTTGCCAGGCCTGGCTGCGCAGCTCCATACTCATAGAATCTATGCCGTGATTTTTCATGGTCATGGCTAGCGGAATGTTTCGCGGGCGCGTGTGTGCCCTCCCGCCCACCGTGTTAGAACAACATCCGGGATCTTGAAAGCAAGGCTTTGTTTTTCGCGCGGCCACACAGCCGTGAGATCGGTAAACACTTTAGTTGTTTTGTTGTGTCTAGCGGAGAATTAAAGTCGTTATTTTCCTGCATTTTTTCGCGGTTTGCTACTCAAGACAGGGATACTAATTAAGGTATACTCAGAAGCGCTTTAGCGGAAAAAAAACGAGCTTTCAGGGATAAAATCTTGCTTCGAGGAACTTCATGTATTACGTTTTTATCAATGCGGGAGATGTTTGTTTTCTACGGATTTTAGAACCAGAAGCGGAGATTTGAATTTCAAAGCAAGCGAGGGACTTAAAGGTAAAACAGATTACAGTTTTCGATGAGAATTTATGTTGATATCAATCTGTCAGTGACTTTTTATTAGTGTTATTGTTAGTTCTGGAGAATTGATTTTAAAACGCTTAAATTCAGTTGTATCGATCTCTTGAATTTCATCGAAAAAAGCTTGAACTCGATGAGCTATAATTAAATGGTACGCGTTTTGCTTTTAAACGTAAACTAATGGAGATTTGAATATTTTTTTTCGAAAGAAGATTGTGTTGTCCATTTTTATGTGTTCGTTCATTCATTAGATAGATTGAAAAGCGATTTTATGCAAACAAAACAAGACTTTGATTTTATAGTACAGTTCTATCTTCACTCGCATCGCCTTATGCTAATATGTTTGTGTATTTTTGCAATTTTTCATTTTCAAATCAGTTTCTCGGGCAATTTTTTTTTGACAAACATAAACTGTATTTGAATTAGAATAAATTTAGATAAACATTTGAGAACAAAGATTAGCGAAAGAAGTCTGACACAACGTTTCGATGTCGCCATGACATCATTTTCAAGTGAGAAAATAAAAATAAAAAATTCACAAAATGACTAATATATGCGTAAGGTGATAAAATTAACAATAAGTAACACATTTAGCATTATCAGTGCGTGTATATGGTAAGTATGTCTAAACAAATAGTTTTGCGCGGATGGAGTCCGATTGCGTGTTCAAGCTGGGCTTCTTCTTCTTAATGAATAGCATCTCATAAATTAAGCAGTCTAATTTTCCGTTGCATTTCTTGAGGACGGAAAAATTACTGGTAAGATCGCCGATGGTTTTAATGCTGTGACCGTTCTTTAGATGCTTCCCAATTGCTGAAAAACGGTGATGTCCTTGGTGATGTCTGGAGACCCCGATGTGCCAGTCCAACTATGCGCCAATGAAAATACCATTCACCGAGTGGTAGTACCCTTTAAAGATCAAAAGTCGGCCGATGCTCTGAAGAAACAACTATCCGACCTGAGCAAGAAAATCGAACACACTCTTCGACCAGTGTTTACGAGCCGCAAAATTGGTGAAGATCTTAAGATGCGTGAGCCCAAACTACCCTTAATTAACCAACAATGCGTGGTGTATAATTATCAATGTGATCTGTGCGATGCAGAGTATGTCGGCTACACTAGCCGGCATTTACATCAACGTATTGACGAACACCGTTTTTCAGCAATTGGGAAGCATCTAAAGAACGGTCACGGCATTAAAACCATCGGCGATCTTACCAGTAATTTTTCCGTCCTCAAGAAATGCAACGGAAAATTAGACTGCTTAATTTATGAGATGCTATTCATTAAGAAGAAGAAGCCCAGCTTGAACACGCAATCGGACTCCATCCGCGCAAAACTATTTGTTTAGACATACTTACCATATACACGCACTGATAATGCTAAATGTGTTACTTATTGTTAATTTTATCACCTTACGCATATATTAGTCATTTTGTGAATTTTTTATTTTTATTTTCTCACTTGAAAATGATGTCATGGCGACATCGAAACGTTGTGTCAGACTTCTTTCGCTAATCTTTGTTCTCAAATCTTAAACTGTATTTTATTCGGAAACTAGTGGTACTAGTTATTCTAGACAGAGAAAAGTTGTTTTTGTGAACTTTTGTACGGTCTATAAAAATGTACTGTGCAGACGGTCGCGTAATACTGTTTTTGAGAATCGCTAAAATTGAAAATAGCCCGTTCGTCAATCTTAATTCTTGTGCTTCCAACCTTTCACCTTAGTTAAGTTTCACCTTAGTTAAGCTTGTTCAAAGTGCGACGCTGTTAGGCTTGGGCTATGTATATAGATTACAACTCACGCAAATTTCAAAATAACACAAACAAGCTTACCGTTGTTCACTATTGCCCAGTACATTCACTCCTCTTTCCGCGTTGTTATTCAATATATGACTATCGAGGCCGCAAACTATTTGGTAAAGTGTCTTTGGAGGATACCGACCACCAGTCTTTTTCACAACTTCGCCAACGAATTTGGCGAGCCAAAAGTTCAGGGATGCAGGTGACAGTTTCGTGATTGGAACCCGGGTACATCTTGGATCTCTTCCAGATTACGGGGAAATCCAACTGACTCGTTTTTGGCTACTTTATTCTGCCACTCTTGAAATATTTTAACACTCCATTTAGTGCTGTTCCTGGTATTACGAGGAACAGTTTCTTTCAACCAAGATTCCTCCTTTTTCGGACTTTTTGGTTTCCTAAACGGACGAGCCATGCTTGTTGCGACTCTTCTGGCTGAGGAGCTATACCCAAGTGAATATTGGTGTCACTAGCTCGATTTTGATTGGCTATAAGCACGTAGCTAATTATTGCTTGCAGTTTCTGTTACGTCATACCTACAGACAATGAATTTTATATATGTAGAAGTGACGTCATACCTACAGACAATAGTTTTATGCATGCAGGCATTGATCACTTTTTTGTGCGCGCTCTTGTCTTTACAAGTGCAGCTCAGGAATATGCATAATAAAACAATTATTGGATTCGGTTTTCGCATGATAGGGATAATTATCGAGGCCTCAGTTTGTGTTATCCGCCTCAGCCTTCGGCTTCGGCAGATAACACAAACTTTGTCCTTGATAATTATCGCTATCATGCTCAACCTCATCCAATAATTGTTAATTGCCTCGATTTTTCGCCCACAAAACACTATTGTTTAAAAAAAGAAAAGGTTATTCAGGAACATAGTGTTACCTATGCTGACTTTGAACGTTTATAACTTTGTCCACCAAATGTCGTGATTTTTTTTTCTGACATTTTCTGGTAGCATTTTGATGTGACCAATTTTTGTTCATGACATGTGACGTTTTCATTGCAATCATAAATTATTTTGACGAGTATGTTTACCCAAATTTTGTTTAAATGTAAGTGGAGTTGAGTGTTAAACTTATCTAACAACAAGCCTGAATGTTGTACATTTTTAGAGGGCGTAAGTATTCGGGGTCTTTTAAATCCATCCATCCATTAATAATCTTGTATTGACTATACTGTGGCCGCGCTGGCACATTTTCAACCTTCAAATATTCGCGAACGGTATTAATATTGTTGGTTACGGCAGCCGCCATTGTCTATGCGACGAGAACTGTTTTCACCTAACTCTTTTGATTTGCGAACCCGCAGATAAAATTAGTCTTTTTTTAAACGACTGTTGAAGTTCCCATATTAACCGTCCACGAGTAATTTCGGGACAGTAAATACAAGCCGACAAGAGTCAAAATGCACGTGTCCTATAGATTATGCACGGAGTCGGGTGTTTTAATCCTTCTGTGCACCATGGCCATGGCCCCTTCGAAAAAAAATAGGTAGTCAAGGACTACATGTAGCTACTTCTGTAGGATGGAAATGAAAAACGAGAAATAGACAGAGGAATGCATGTGGCTACTTAAATGGAAGGCAACTTATTTTGGTCTCTCGACCAATTAAAAATAGGCCTCTGAGAGGACATGAGGTTACCGGTGGGAAATACAGAAGTGCAAAACTAATGAAAGTGGGAAAAAATCGATTGAAATGACTATCGAGCCTGTGGAACTGCTGCATATCAATTTCACCTCACTTTAAAGCATCTACAAAGATTGACTTCTCATTATTTTTTCTTTTGTTTAAATGAATCATAGAACTTATTAGTCACAAGGCAATGTTGTTGTACAATTTATGTTTTAACATAATACTCAGTTGTAATTAATTCCTGGTCTTTTTATTGTAAAATTGTTTGCACTGTACTGTAATGCTTATGCTTGTTATTTTTATTGAAATTGTATTGAATTATAAAAAAATATAATGTATGCAAGTATAATTATAAGAAACAAATTGTAAGTAATTATGTTATGCAAGTGATGTAGCTCTCCATTGTAAGTAATTAATGTGTTGTACAATGTAAGTTACATGTTAAATCTAAATAAGTATATGTTAAATCTAAATAAGTATTCACAGTCGGTGAGTTCAGTCCTCGTGCTGAACCCTTTTCTCGCAGATTCTCTCGTCTCTCAGTCTCTTGGTATAACATTTCCTTGATCAAATATAAGGTAACACTGGAAATGTTAACACTGGAAGTGAAATGTTAACACGAAAATTTACACCATAGCTAGTTAGTGAGTGAGAATGACGTCAATGATTCAATACCACAAGATGAAAAGCGAACATTTTATTTTTAACACAAGGTACAATAGTTCTTGCCTTTGGTAATAACAATTTAAAATCATCTATGGGTGTAGATCAATCTGCTAACAGCAAATGGAAGTGTATTTTTCTTAGATAGAGCTCTTTTCAGTTTCAACATGTGGAACTATACATTCGTTTAACTTGAAATATAATTTAACATTTGCCACAATATTACTTAACCAAAACAACTTGATCCTTTATGAAAACTAACTTAGCAAAACAACTTGATCCTCTATGGATCTATGTATAGTTTTAGCAGCATGGGAACTGTTTTCTTACCACTTGTACAGTTCTATTCCTGCCCTAATTGGTTTGACTGGTGTCCATGTGGATTCAATACCTTCGACATACAACGGTTTTGAGGTTTTGATCAAAAAACAAAACACAGTGCGTACCAGAGGACTTACAGAAAGAAATATTTGGTTCCCCGAAGGGAGTTACTCAAATCCGTATAAGGGTTCGCCAGATGATGTACATGGACCAATTCGAGGTGTTTCGCAGCACAAATCGCTCCATCATGGCCGCCCAACGAAGTCAAACATCTCGGTTCAGCGTTGGTTTTTCTGGTGGAAATTCAGAGCAGACCGTCAAACAACCTAAAGAAGTCTTTTGTAGAAAACATTGTGCACACTGCTTGAAAGCTGTGCCTGGTTACTGGTGCAAAATAGCAAAACATTGTGAACAAATTCTCTTACCTGTAATCGTGCATCGACCACATGGAAAGAAAGCACGTCGCTGGAACGTCTCAATCGATAAGTAGTCGATCGTTGACGAGAGCCGACGAAAATGAATCGGGTAACATCGAGATTAGTCTCGGCTATCGTCGACGTGATCGAGTTTCGTCGAGTTTGGAATCGTATAAAACCGATAATCCGAAATAAAACCGATATATGTTCCGAACACAATCCGAAGATTGGACCACTTACGGACTTACACACTCGATGACATAGTAGCTATTTCTCTTCGAGAAGTAGCTACAAAAATATGTTAACTTCTTTGTTTAATAACAGTAATCCCTGCGGCCTGCTTCTTGAAACACTTATATAGATAAACTCAACCCTTCCCCTCCCCCCCCCCCCCCCCTCCCTCCCCCAACAGTCAATCGTGATAAAAAACTCTAATAAATGCAAAACCACTGCGACAAACCAAAGGTGAGTGCCGGATCTTTTGTCGACCTGGATCAGTAAAAATCTTGAAATAATATGCAAAAACAGCAAAGTGATCCTCACGGCAAGGAGAAGAGATTGAGAGAGATTTCGCAATCTCGTCTTCTTGCCGTAAGGATCAGTTTTCCGTTTTACATATTATCAGTAAATCGTGACCCTGACATCTCGCCTTATGAGAGCTTGAATTACTTTATCTTCTGATTTCAACTGAAATTGTTTTGTCTTCTCAGGAAACATTATTTAGTTTTCCTTTTCCTGTAGTCTGGAAAATGATATTGTTATCTTTCTGCGCGCCAAAACCCTCTTGATAAAAATAGAATGCCGAGATTATTATCAATTGTTTTGGATCAGCGCTGTGACCACTGTAGTTCAAAAGATGTGGCCGACGACTTTTGACAGATGGCAGAACTTTTTATTACAAGTTTTTAAATGACGGGGTATTCGTCGTACCTTTTAGAGATCAAAATATACCTAATTCAATATAGGTTGCTTTGGACATTGGGCAATTGCGCATTGGGAAGCTATACCATGCGTGATTTAGGGGTAACACTTATTCTTTTGTTAAAACAATAGAATATTGGAACACAAAAGAACGACAATACAATAGAATGCAATACCATAGAATATATTAGGATACATAATTTTGCCTGGAGCTGACACCCTAAATCGGGCATTATATGTGGGAAACAGAGTCTGGCAGAGAGTTCCAATCACGAATAGTTCTTGGGTAAAATGAAATCCTTTGAGATTCTGTATTGCAGATTATGGGTGGTTTTATGTGGCGTGAGTGTCTACCTTATTATAGGAAATTAACGCTCCATGAAATTAAGGTATTGGAAATTAACACGACTTAAATTAATGGCAGTTATACCATGCACAATTTTGTACAGGAGAACAAGGCGTGAGACGGTTCTCCGTTGCTTGAGGGATGGCCAGCCAAGTTCTTGGAGCATTTCAGTAACACTCGCTAATGGATGGTATCTTGACAACACCCATCTGGCAGCCCTTCTTTGTACCACTTCATCAGATATGAGCCACTTTTCTCCACTCCCTTCCTGGGATACCAGACAGTGGAACAGTACTCCATTTTCGGCCTTTTTCCAAGGGCTGGAGACCTAACCTTCAGATTTCTTTTAAGAAACCCGATTGTTCGGTTCCCTTAGCTATGATGGAATCGATGTGAGTGTTCCATTTTAGATCTTGAGATAGGTTAAAACCTAGATATTCATTATTCTAAATATTAATAATAATAATAATAATAATCTTTATTATAATAATAATAATAATAATAATAATAATAATCTTTATTAGTATTATTCTAATACCTAGGTATTCATTATTCTAAATATCTCATTATTTACATGTCGTGGACTGGGATTTGAAAGCATGTGTGATTCACATGGTATTCTTTAGCTTATATATTTTGTTTTCCCAATGTAGGTCATGTGATGTTCTCAAGGGAATTTGTCCTTGGTCTTTTCATAAATTATGCATACATATGCACGTGAAGAAAACAAAATGTAAAAGAAACAGTTCTCTAGGGTAACATCACATGATCTACATTGGGAAAACAAAATATACAAGCTAAAGAGGTATATTGCACACTCATCTTGACTAAGGTCAGAGGGGGACTTGAACTCGGGATCTTGGATTGAGGATAGAAAAAAGAAAAACGGGCTACACTCGTGGTAGGCTTGTGACGTCTCGTGAACCAAACACGTGCAAAAACATGGAATCGGAACTCCTGGTAAATCGGAATAGGCTATTAGATTTATAACAGCCAACTCTACGCAAGTAACGGTTCACAGCTTCAAACAGAGAGTAAGTTGATTTTCTATCATGTTCGATTCTATAATTATAATTTTGATTTTGGCCTGTAGTTCCATTCTAAGAGTTGGGAAAGAAAATGGAAACAAAAGAGAAAATATCTCTTATGTCCATCATGTTGCAGCTTCGTGTAACAACAATCTTGCAAAAGGATGATTTTGTTTTTTTTTATATAAAGTTCGCCAACGATATTGCGGTTCAAAAACTGATTTCAATTAGCAGGCAAAAGGAAAGCGTTTAACTACCGCTCGCAGTTGCAAAACGTCCAAAAACAACTAAGCTTTCAACTGACATCTTTAGCTTTTACACACACCCGAGTACCGAAAATCCGTGGGTTCCGTCTTCTTCGAGATTAAAAAGTAAGACAAATAAGAAAAAATATTAGAGGACGATGAGATAAATAGTCCATCTTATATTTTAGAATAACAAGATTGAAGGAACGTCATAAACTTACTGATTTCTGCTTGTATGTATCGGCTTATTCAGTATCACCGGCTGGGTAACAAATCACCATTTAAAATAAGGATAGAAAAACTTCTTGGACGATAAATTTCAACAACGACGTGCTAATTCGCATTAAATCAGTGCTGCATAATAATATGTATCTCGTATACCGTGACATCTATCTTTACTTTCGGACCGTTGTTAAAGCACTGTTTCTTCAAGGTGGCGACTATGTGTAACAGATTGCGTTTTACTGTACACCGACTGAAATCTCTTAAAAACTCTTAACTTAATATTGGTATCAATTTTAAAATACAAACTTAAAATGGACCCCTGTTTTTTTTTTGCGACTAAACCAAATCGTCCCGAAAAGTGTGTTGATGCAATCAATTGGCGGCCACTTTTGATTAGGGACTTATATTGCCTGAAAAGTCTTTAACCTCGCAAATCTAATTGTTCGGCATTTATCGCTTATTCTTCATCCATGATGCCAAATTGATGCTAAAGTGATGTGATTAATATACACCTTTTTTGAAATTATTGGAACTCTGACAGGAACGACACTATTTATGCGAAAGGTTCCCTCGTGTTTATTCTTCGTCGATCTATCGCTCTCCCGACTATAGATCATGTTTTGGCAAGTTTTTCCTGTTATCTTTCTAAAATTTATTTCAAATCGTCCTCTCTATCAGACACATTGAAATATCCCAAGTTAATTCGAACAAAGGCGAAATAAATTTCTAACCTAATGAATATATACATATAGGGCTCCCGAACAAGAAATGACATCACTTGAAAATGCAGTCCGCTTCAGTACATGTTGATCGAAATGCTTTCGCTCCACTGTGTCAACTATTTTTTGACTAGGGTGCTTTATAACTGGACTAATCTACTAAAACGTTTCACAATCCTTCCATCAATTCAATGTTGTTATTAACGTACAAACGCCCTCGTCCGCCGAATACATCTGGATATGCACAACCTGAAAGTAACTTCATAAAGGGGGCGAAGGAATTCAAATTACGCCCTAGCCTGGCGGTATACTGATCAAGACATTACTCGATATGTGACGAATTTTACTTCTTATAACACTTTTATGGATCAGTCCCATTACACATCTAAACCTTTGACTGTCTGTACGTGTTTATCCAGGCGTCCGGCGAAAACCACCAGCCCAGCGACACAAGTTGCTACTGTTTTCATTAGCTTTTCTTTCCAAAAAGGAACGCATAACGCTTCGCAAGGGTGAGGTGAAGATGTAAAAGCATGTAAAACATGTAAAACATGTAGGAGAATCACGGAAACTGATATATTTATTCAAATGTTATAATTGTGAGAACTGTACTATCAAGTCAACTTCTTGTCCAATAGAAGTGAATATCCTAGTCTTCGCATTTCTATGTTTTCATTCCATGCATTTTCAAGAACGCTTAGCTCGGCCCGTATTTAAACAATCACCGCCATAGCAAGTGCAAAAATCCTTACACGGAAAGAAGTCCTTTTTGAAATCTAATAGTCCTGGATTGATTTAAATAGCTCGAAATTCCTGTTGAAAAGTGTTCCTCTTCCTGCTTATTCACTGTTGTCATAATGCCATTAAGCAACTGATGAAAAGAACACTGGCTATAAAATTGGAACTTGCACTGATTGAGTTCAGTAAACTACGTGCGGACGGTGATTTCCAACTGAGGAATTTCCTCTCAAGTACATGATGAGAATTGTTTACTCGACAAAAACAAACTCTGTGAATCAGGCCTTCAGTATTGTTGCACTGATATCACGCAAGCAAGATTGCCGCAATAGCAATAGTCATAAAGGCTGCCACAATCACACCTGGAGTCGTGTTGCGTGGTTCTAATACTTATTTATGGTGCTGTATTGTTTTGTGATCCCAGCAATAATACATGCTCATGAATATTCCGCCTTCCGCCTTTCGACATGAAAGTCTACATGAGGTCTTGCGGAGTGAAATGCAATGGCCTGCAGATGATTCAGTCTATCACACTATGCAGCAAAGGAAAGCCAGAAAGACACCATAAGTGAAACTCTTGGTTTTAGAATTTACTATCCACCATGCTTTAAGAGGCATGCGAAATCGGGCAGGCATCAAAGTCGCCATTTGATAATCGAAGTTGTCCTTCGTAACACTTGCACGCAACTACAATCATCATCTCTCGATTAACTGCTAGTTAGTCAGACTGAAGACAAAAACAAATTATATGCACGTTTCTAATCTATGATGCAGTAAAAAACCGTCCTCTCTCATTTGTTGTGAAGCAAACTAAGACAGTTAAATCTGTAGGACACTGCATTAAATAAGATCAGCCAAGATCTAATCCAACAACATGTCCTCACCAACCCAAACATGGCAACAGTACAAGACATTAAAGAACATACCAACAATATAATGCCAGTATTTTGAACCGAGATGTCCAACTAAATGAAATAGATTTAGAGTTTAAATAAATTTGCATGAGAAAAAAATTTGCTTGAGAACCTGAAGACTTCTTATATAATTAATGTTACACAAGTGGCAGACACAAATACGAATAGAGAATGTAACCGCCATTAAAGTCTATTTGGGAGGCTGCGCGCTTCTTTCCAATTGAAATAACACCAAAGACTATCAACACCTTCATCAGTTCCCCGGCACGTTTTATATTCCCGATTGTTCTCTATGAGAGGTGGTCCAGCCTGTAATTGTGGTTTTGACAACCTTCTTAAAGGGTTGCAATGTGTTTAAATGGAATTGACCATGCAGAAACAAGTTCTGAATATAATTAATGAAAAGTTGAATCAGTTTTGAATCCATAGCTATGGGGCATTATGGAAGAGGTATAATTGTCCACTGCACTGCAAATGTTTTAAAATTTACAAAACCATGTAATGGAAAGTTACCGCACAAAACTCGTTTGGTCACTCAATATTATTAATAGTGATTTAACGCTTGATTCAGTGTTTCTTTGTTAATATGTCTTAATGTATAATTTCGTATTGCTTCGAGTATAAATATATCACAGACAATGATTCGAGGAGAAATGTTAAGGAGGACGATGATATAAATAGTCCATGTGATATTTTAGAATAACAAGATTGAAGGAACGTCATAAACTTACTGATTTCTGCTTGTATGTATCGGCTTATTCAGTATCACCGGCTGGGTAACAAATCACCATTTAAAATAAGGATAGAAAAACTTCTTTGACGATAAATTTCAACAACGACGTGCTAATTCGCATTAAATCAGTGCTGCATAATAATATGTATCTCGTACACCGTGACATCGATCTTTACTTTCGGGCCGTTGTTAAAGCACTGTTTCTTCAAGGTGGCGACTATGTGTAACAGATTGCGTTTTACTGTACACCGACTGAAATCTCTTAAAAACTCTTAACTTAATATTGGTATCAATTTTGAAATACAAACTTAAAATGGACCCCTGTTTTTTTTGGCGACTAAACCAAATCGTCCCGAAAAGTGTGTTGATGCAATCAATTGGCGGCCACTTTTGATAGTAGTATTGGGACTTATATTGCCTGAAAAGTCTTTAACCTCGCAAATCTAATTGTTCGGCATTTATCGCTTATTCTTCATCCATGATGCCAAATTGATGCTAAAGTGATGTGATTAATATACACCTTTTTTGAAATTATTGGAACTCTGACAGGAACGAAACTATATATGCGAAAGGTTCCCTCGTGTTTATTCTTCGTCGATCTACCGCTCTCCCGACTATAGATCATGGTTTTGGCAAGTTTTTCCTGTTATCTTTCTAAAATTTATTTCAAATCGTCCTCTCTATCAGACACATTGAAATATCCCAAGTTAATTCGAACAAAGGCGAAATAAATTTCTAACCTAATGAATATATACATATAGGGCTCCCGAACAAGAAATGACATCACTTGAAAATGCAGTCCGCTTCAGTACATGTTGATCGAAATGCTTTCGCTCCACTGTGTCAACTATTTTTTGACTAGGGTGCTTTATAACTGGACTAATCTACTAAAACGTTTCACAATCCTTCCATCAATTCAATGTTGTTATTAACGTACAAACGCCCTCGTCCGCCGAATACATCTGGATATGCACAACCTGAAAGTAACTTCATAAAGGGGGGCGAAGGAATTCAAATTACGCCCTAGCCTGGCGGTATACTGATCAAGACATTACTCGATATGTGACGAATTTTACTTCTTATAACACTTTTATGGATCAGTCCCATTACACATCTAAACCTTTGACTGTCTGTACGTGTTTATCCAGGCGTCCGGCGAAAACCACCAGCCCAGCGACACAAGTTGCTACTGTTTTCATTAGCTTTTCTTCCAAAAAGGAACGCATAACGCTTCGCAAGGGTGAGGTGAAGATGTAAAAGCATGTAAAACATGTAAAACATGTAGGAGAATCACGGAAACTGATATATTTATTCAAATGTTATAATTGTGAGAACTGTACTATCAAGTCAACTTCTTGTCCAATAGAAGTGAATATTCTAGTCTTCGCATTTCTATGGTTTCATTCCATGCATTTTCAATAACGCTTAGCCCGGCCCGTATTTAAACAATCACCGCCATAGCAAGTGCAAAAATCCTTACACGGAAAGAAGTCCTTTTTGAAATCTAATAGTCCTGGATTGATTTAAATAGCTCGAAATTCCTGTTGAAAAGTGTTCCTCTTCCTGCTTATTCACTGTTGTCATAATGCCATTAAGCAACTGATGAAAAGAACACTGGCTATTAAATTGGAACTTGCACTGATTGAGTTCAGTAAACTACGTGCGGACGGTGATTTCCAACTGAGGAATTTCCTCTCAAGTACATGATGAGAATTGTTTACTCGACAAAAACAAACTCTGTGAATCAGGCCTTCAGTATTGTTGCACTGATATCACGCAAGCAAGATTGCCGCAATAGCAATAGTCATAAAGGCTGCCACAATCACACCTGGAGTCGTGTTGCGTGGTTCTAATACTTATTTATGGTGCTGTATTGTTTTGTGATCCCAGCAATAATACATGCTCATGAATATTCCGCCTTCGCCTTTCGACATGAAAGTCTACATGAGGTCTTGCGGAGTGAAATGCAATGGCCTGCAGATGATTCAGTCTATCACACTATGCAGCAAAGGAAAGCCAGAAAGACACCATAAGTGAAACTCTTGGTTTTAGAATTTACTATCCACCATGCTTTAAGAGGCATGCGAAATCGGGCAGGCATCAAAGTCGCCATTTGATAATCGAAGTTGTCCTTCGTAACACTTGCACGCAACTACAATCATCATCTCTCGATTAACTGCTAGTTAGTCAGACTGAAGACAAAAACAAATTATATGCACGTTTCTAATCTATGATGCAGTAAAAAACCGTCCTCTCTCATTTGTTGTGAAGCAAACTAAGACAGTTAAATCTGTAGGACACTGCATTAAATAAGATCAGCCAAGATCTAATCCAACAACATGTCCTCACCAACCCAAACATGGCAACAGTACAAGACATTAAAGAACATACCAACAATATAATGCCCGTATTTTGAACCGAGATGTCCAACTAAATGAAATAGATCGAGAGTTTAAATAAATTTGCATGAGAAAAAAAATTTGCTTGAGAACCTGAAGACTTCTTATATAATTAATGTTACACGAGTGGCAGACACAAATACGAATAGAGAATGTAACCGCCATTAAAGTCTATTTGGGAGGCTGCGCGCTTCTTTCCAATTGAAATAACACCAAAGACTATCAACACCTTCATCAGTTCCCCGGCACGTTTTATATTCCCGATTGTTCTCTATGAGAGGTGGTCCAGCCTGTAATTGTGGTTTTGACAACCTTCTTAAAGGGTTGCAATGTGTTTAAATGGAATTGACCATGCAGAAACTAGTTCTGAATATAATTAATGAAAAATTGAATCAGTTTTGAATGCATAGCTATGGGGCATTATGGAAGAGGTATAATTGTCCACTGCACTGCAAATGTTTTAAAATTTACAAAACCATGTAATGGAAAGTTACCGCACAAAACTCGTTTGGTCACTCAATATTATTAATAGTGATTTAACGCTTGATTCAGTGTTTCTTTGTTAATATGTCTTAATGTATAATTTCGTATTGCTTCGAGTATAAATATATCACAGACAATGATTCGAGGAGAAATGTTACAGAGGACGATGATATAAATAGTCCATCTTATATTTTAGAATAACAAGATTGAAGGAACGTGATAGACTTACTGATTTCTGCTTGTATGTATCGGCTTATTCAGTATCACCGGCTGGGTAACAAATCACCATTTAAAATAAGGATAGAAAAACTTCTTTGACGATAAATTTCAACAACGACGTGCTAATTCGCATTAATCAGTGCTGCATAATAATATTTATCTGTCGAAAACAAGGTTTACATTACAGCCGGTCCTGGCCGATAAACAGGTAATTTGCTTCTGAGAGAAGGGGATATATCACAGCTCCAATTTGCTGGCTGTTTGACTGTATATCACCATCAGCGACCATATTTGAAAGTTGAATTCAAAATTTGCTTTCCCCTCTTTAAAAGGTCAGCGTCGAGAGGTCGCCAGGCAGACATAATTGAATGTTTCCTTCCCCAAAATATCGCACGCAAATATCAAATACAACTGTTCGCTTACGATATTCAGAAAGACGAAGAGAATTAAGCGTATGCAGGATTCCATGCAACCCAAGTTTCGATTTCTTTTGATCTGTTTCCGACTATTAATTTGTGATTAATCGTCATCCAAACAACTACAAAGCAGACAAGCACAAGTGTGGAATTCATATCAGAAAAATCAGTTCAGCAGTCAGTACATTATCAGTCTGACATGACAGTTCAACTGTAAAATTAAAAACACCTCAATTCTGGTCACTAAAATTATACCGTAGGCCAACTTATCGTGTTAATGCCCGATTGTCAAATTCTTTCATTTCTTGATTGCGTAAATGTTAAAGTTCTGTCTTTGCTACACTATACGATCACGTAATGTTCTTTCAGCCGCTCCCCTCCTCTCTACAATAACGCAATACATTTTTGCCTGCGGGTTCACGGATGAAGTGAAAAGCCTGAAGGCAACCATTGAACGCTTACAATTCCATTCAACCGTCTTGCAGCCATTGAAGCTGGCCAATTCCATTCAACCGTCATCATTATAAGCCAAAGGCCTGTTAAATAAATTTTGTGAGTACGTTGAAATTTCTAATTTGTGCAAACTTTAAGCGCAGCGAGACAATTTGCATTTAAATCCTACCGATAATCGACCATCTTCTTCCAGTTGTCTCACATAAAATGTCACACAGTACAATCATGGCTAGAGTAAAGGCTCGAAGTCTGAGTAGAATGGCGCCTCGATGAGTTCGTTATGATGTGCTAAACTGAAGAATCAATCGACCCTTTGTAGGTCTGCAGACAAATTAAAAGGAAAGGATAGAAATCATCATACAGTTACAATTACCTCGCTAATGTAGTGGAAGGAAGCTCCCTGAGAGAACGAACAGGTTAACTAAATAACTTTAGATAAGCGCTTGAAAATACATCTACGGGAGAAAATTCTCCACCTCAATGCTGCAATTTATGTCAGTGAAAAGAGCGCTAATTCGTGTATGTATAAAACGTTTTCGATTCCACTCGAAAAAGTGCTATTGAGACGTTTCCTGCAAGTAGACTATAACATAAATACAGCAAACTGAGATGACTGAACCCAAAAGGCTCACTAACATATAACGCAGTAAAAACACTTGTAATCATGGTCAGACGCGACACCACAACGAAAGTACTTGCGTGGGAATTCATAGTTTACAAATTAAGCAAGGGCAACGTTGTCATTTGCACGCTAGGAAGACTGGCATGATTTGAAGTAGAAATACAGCAAAGATAACCGAACAGAGAAGGCTCGCTAACCCTGAAAACACCTCGGATCTTTGTGCATGGACAGAACAGACAACATCGACATTAATTATGGAGCGTGTGTGTTGAATGTGACCGTTCAGTGCTATTCAAACACCGTATTAAAACTTTCTTGTAATTTACAAATGTAGCACGGAGAAAATACGTTAGAACATGAAGTAATTTAAACTAATGGCAGCATTAAATTAAATCTAAAACGTAAATCTAAAGACGGACTGAGTATTCGAAGCTTCCAAAAATATAATTTAATGGTACTGTCTTGTAATCTCCACAAAAAGGCAAGTTTATGATGTGCACATGTATTATAGTAATTGTGCGCAACCAGGGTGGGAATTATTCGATTGCGCAAAATATTTTATTTACGATGAATTAGACAGACAGCGTACGTACTCGGGGCACTGCAAATATGTACACTTTAAAATTGTTCGCTGTAATTTTCTTGGCCCTGTATATTCTATTAAGAAAAGAAGGAAAGGAAAAAGCACGTTACTTGCAACAACTTTTTAGTAATTTCCAAGTAACCATTGTTATAGAAACGTTTGTCACTTTTCTGTTTATCTGTGCCAGCTCGGTCATTATTTGCTGCGGAATTAATGATTTTCTTCACAAAACGGAACCGTTATTGTCTGGGAAAATTAATTCATAGGCGAGTTACCTCCACGTTTTACCCCGTTAAAAAATAGTAATATATCATTTTCGCTATCGAACTTTTCGAATAAAACCTTTGAAACACTGCAGAAACATTAATGAACAGGTTCAATGAGATTCACGACTACTGGCGACCAATTTTGCACACACTGTGGTTTACAACAACTGAATACATAAATTACTCCACATGACGTGTTGTTTGTATTCTTCACAACCATAAACCCAACCAAGCTAGTTGGCAAGAAACACGAGTAAGGTAAATTAATAAAAAAGGCTGGCATTGTAAATGAAGCAAGTTGTATTTCAATCGGATTGAAAATACTGGTCTTTTACCCGTATATCTTCAGTCTTGCATCATTCACTAGCCCGCATTGCGGTCATGAAATTGCACGCCTCAAAGTCATTCAGGTAAAATTCTTACTGAAATTAAATGACCTACATATACGTAATTTTATATGTACGTAGAATTATCACAGACATGTAACATGCTCGTATGTGTTGTTTTACACAACAACATTCAAATAGTTCAACAGACATAAACTTTATATTTCAATTTCTGATCAGTGGGCTGCTTGTGGCCCAATAAACAAGTTAGCAATTAAGAGGACCATAGCCTGGAAATGATGCCACCTTATTTAAAAAAAAAAATCAGACGGCTAAAAGTGATTTAGAATCATGAAACCATTACTGTTGGCCGATACTGTCCCGTCTCTTTTTTAATTCTGCTTCTCTCAATTCAGTGTTGATCACGACCCGTCCGATAAGCAAAGAGAACGTCCCCACCCCTCACTCTCAACTAAATTTATCGGAAATATTGAATGTGCCGGTGAAATTGGTTCGCCTGCTACAAACACTGTAGGCTTTTGAAGTAAAAAATATCTTTCACGCCGTCAACCGATGTCAACTAATGTTTGTTTCAATAATTTAGTTTTCACCGTGGCGAGGTCAACGACGGGGTCAAACTTAAATATCCAAGTTTTTATTACACGTATTCACGCAAGCCAATGAACGCAATTGCCTCACTCAGGGTATTCAGAAAGTCAAAGTGAAAACAAAAGCGATATTGACAGGCTGCATAACTGTCAAGAGATCAAATCAGATAGCCAGAAAGTGCGCGCAGACACGTATTAAAATAAAGAACAATAGACAAATCATTGGCTATTTGTCTCCAGATCAGAACAAGCATGCGTTCGGTTTACAATAACAAACTCTACCATAATTTACGCCAGTATTATAATTAACACATTCACATGGAACAAGAGAACATACCTGCGGTCCATGTGAATGTGTTAATTATATCACACGGCATTGCTACCATTTAAAGGAAATCCCGAACAGCAGTTTGATTCAGTATTTCAATCCAGCAGTTCAATTGAACTATATCTAGTGTTTTACAAAATGAAACGCTTAGGATTTCTTTCCAAATGAATTCTTGCTTTTGGAAGAAGTTAACATTACAATTTCCGCGAAATCGAACATAGATTCAGAATATTAGCCAGACTGTGGATACATTTGTTCAAATTTAAGGACATACAAAACGAAGAAAATCCCAAAAGAAATATATTAAATATTCTAGTTTACCTGACACATAGCCCAGTCATAGGTCATTGTACGATGAAGAATTAATTCTCTGGTTCTCTAGAGGTCTTCAGCCCTGAAGAATCAAAATATTCAACTGAATAATTCTGTCACAGAACAAGTGTCAAAAGACAACATAATAGACTACCATCGACCTTGATTTATATATGATTCCCTTCCCTGAAATGTTTTGCGCTGAAATAATCATCTTAAAGAACGGAAAAGCTCAATCTGCCTTTGCTTTCACATAGTTTCCTTTTAAAGGCACTAAAATGATACAGAAATACAGTACAACGCCATCCGAAGCGTCTTCTCGAGAGAAACAAGACTTACCTGAGTCATGTGAGATATAAAACCAAAAAACTTTGCTTGTATAATCGCAGAAATGTGATCGCAAGTTGGCGTTTGTATCCTTTTCCTTAATGCCGTCGATAAACGTACCAAGCCAACAATGACGGTCTACCTGAACAGACTGTCCGTATTTTTGCGAGCGCACAGAGTTCACGAGCGAAGTTCACGAGCATTCCATCATCTGGGGAAGGAGCTTACACCTCCCCTACACACAAGAATAACTCGGCAAAGCCCATGTATGTGCTCGATTATGAGAGACACCTCGTCCCAAGGGATTTGTAAGGCCAACTTCTAAGGGTTCGACCATATGACTTTTGAGGGGTTGGGTGGGTGGGGTATTTGGGTGATTTCAGAAAAATATATCCTGCAGACTCATTCTAAGGAAAAAAATCTTGCAAGGAAATACCTCGGGAAAAAAAATCCTACACTGATCTTGAGCAAGAAAAAAATCATACCAATGCATTGAAATTTGTTTGGCACCTTCTTTACACTTTGTAAATCAAAGTACAGTCAAATGACTAACATTTTACCGCATTTTACACATGCACCGCTATGGAAACGAAAATTCAGTGGCTTTTGCCAACATTTTCAACATGTTTCAAGGCAGCGGTTGAGACCGAAAGCGGAGCTATGGGGCTGGGTGGGCTATAGATGGTTTTCACTCACGTGACCTTCAGTCCTGTGGGACTCAAAAGAAGTTCATTAAAATTCTTTTGTAGCTGTACACCAATATGGCCGCCGTGACGTAACGTGAAAACCATCTATAGCGCCACCAATAATTTTGCCGGGAATTTTTCTTTTTTTTTTGCATTTAGAAAACTACTTCTAATTTTTGTGTTAAAAGCAAACCCAGTGTTTTTTTGGTTCACTTAACAACATTTACTGATGACCACAATAATGCCGTCTATGACAGATTAATGATTAATAGGTACTGTACCCATTAAGCATTATGCGAATTTTCTGTTGTCCCATGTTTCTATAGTATCACGTGTTTTGAAATCGCATCCATTTCTAATTCTCTCTTCTCAGAGTGTTTCGGTCAAATTCAACATGTCTCTAAGCGTTCGCGTTATTTTTTATATCTGTTCTTTGACATGCAGTGCAGCACTGATTTTTACAATTAAGTTTAGACGATCAGAAGTTAGCGACCCAAGTTTCGTTTCTGTCCGTGGATGGGCAAGTGGCGTTGCAAACGGAATGCGAGCAAAGATGACCCAACAGAGATTAAACAATGTTGCAATCTTAAATACGCACAAGACAAGAACTGACGTTGTGCGACTTGCTGATGTGGCTAGCGAATTTGTCAGTCGAAATGATAACCGTAAACGTAACTTTGGAACATTTACTGACGCTGACCTCCTTCATATAGCCAACCTACTGGACTAGCATATCATGAACCCGAAATAGGTCCAACGCGAAATTTTAAGACATTTCTTTTTTCTTGATAATTTGTTCTGTTCGGTAAAATCCACTTTAACCCTATTCAGACTGGGGGGGGGGGGGGGGGCTTTTCGAACCCCCCTCCAGTAAAATTGTGATAACTCTTACACCGAAATAGCTAGGAGGCTAAAATTTTCTGACTTTTCCTAGAATTTATCTAGGGACATTTTGGTATCCATAACATGTCAGTGTGATTAACCATGTTGCCATGGCAACCGGTTTTTGACACATAGGTTTTCAAAATATTAAAATATGGTGAATTTTTTATTTTAAGATCTTGTTCTTTGACTTATAGTGCATTTTCTTGTTAGAATAGTTTTTTCTTGGGACTAGTTCTTGAAAGACATCAAAAATTTTTAACATCAAATATTTGGGGGGAGGGGTAGGCAAATTTTTGCTCAGTTTTACTTATAGAGAAAAATTTTGTACTATTTATTAAATAACGCTTCTAAGTTCATTGCATCGAAAAAACGCACGCTCTTGGCAAACAAACATCTGTCTTCACAGCAATTTTATTCGAGTTCCCGGATGTAGACTCGCGTTTGACAGGGGAACACAAGCCTCTTGCCTTCCAAACAAATTTTTACTAAGTCTTTGGCCTGGACAAAACTCACCAACAAATCGGCTGCCGTTTAATAGATATGACCCGTAGAGGCTACCTTTTGAGGCCAAAGACTTGTTACCGCCAAGAACAAAGCGCACAATATCATAACCTTTTCGTCTTGGCCCGAGATCAAAAGTGTCACCCGTGTAGCCTGAAAAGAGACGAAATACAGTAAGATATTGGACGAGGACAGACTGTGCCAATCGCCGGCTTTCTTTCCCTCACGGGACTTAGGGGCCGATTACATGGCGAATTTCAGCCCGAGCTGAGATTTCAGCCCGGTCAACAGGACTGAAATTTCGTTGTGATTATATGACAAATTTCAGCCCGGGCTGAGATTTCAGCCCGGTTGCCAAGTTTGAAATTGCGCGGGAAGATTAATAACGAGAATCAAAATGGCGTCGAAGATTTAGGTTTAAGCCAATTTATAAACTCATGAACGGACAGTCTACTACAGCTTTTAATTAAGAGGATATGTAGTAAAAAAAATAATGATAACAGAAACAACCAAACAGGAAACAAGAGTCAACAAAGGGATCTCAGAGCAATTTCTAGAGACATGTTTTATCAAATTCAGTTATATATATATATATATATATATAAAGATATCTTTTCTAAACCACCACTCGTCGCTTACAGAAAAGGTCGTAACTTGTCACAGCTACTCACCAGTAGGCGCCTACAACCGGACAATCCAAACACCCATACACCCACCTCTGTATATACACCGGACAGCGATGCAACTAAATGTATCATCTGTAGCCGCTCATTCAACTGCAACAAAGGCCTCAAAATACACGTTACACACATGCACAAACAGCACAGACCTACGCCTAATACCAAGCCGGGATTTTGGCCGTGCATGTCTGATCCACGTTGTGCCTGTTGCCTATCATATGGCTCGTTCTCCAGTTCAGTAACAAGTACAACCACCCGTGAAACAGTTATCTTGAAACAACACAGTAACTGCCAAACTGAGAATGTTATCTACCTGATCACTTGTGCCAAATGTAAAGATCAGTACATTGGAGAGACTAAAAACAGCATACACATGAGAGCAAACCAACATAGATCAGACATCACCATCGGGAATAAGAACATCCCTACAGTAAGACATTTCAAAAAATGTGGACGCCAGCACATGAAGTTATCAGTCATCGAAAAAGTACGAAACAAGAATCTAGACACAAGAAGAACGAGAGAAAGTTACTGGATTAACAGACTGAAACCAGTAATCAATAACTTGATCTAGTTTCTGGTTTCATTTCATTTCATTTTATTTCATTTATACCTTCATTTCATTGAATTTATTTGCTGTCTACACAAGCTTATTATTTTTGACTGAACTCACTCATTATCCTTTCCTTCTCTCGGAGCCATACTGCATTTAGGTGCCGCATTATGATACACTTATACTTTTTATATTAGGTATACATTTCATAGTTACTATGATTGGTAATCTATCTATATTTTACACTATTATATTTTTCTCCTACTACGCCACATTAAGACGCGCGCGTTTCAGTGCACGCTTATTTAACCCACATTAGTGCGCGCACTTTCTAGCGCGCGCATAACTTTGTTAGTTTATCTACCAATCATAGACGCCATACATGTCACGTTATAGTTTTGAATAGCCAACGGTTTACGCAAGCCTTAACACACTTGTAACTTCCCTGAAGAAGGCCGTGATGGCCGAAACGTAGGGTCAATAAAGCAAAATCAAGTCAAGACATGGAGTTGGAAGCTTGATAATTACAACTCATTCTATATATATATATATATATATATATATATATATATATATATATATATATAAAGTGTAGAACTGGATATTCGTAAAACAGTGCTCAATACATTAATGTAGAGCGAAGTATATGTTTATGGAGGAAAGAAACAAATAAACTACGCTTTCATCCCGACAAGCCTGTTTCGTGGTTGCCCACTCATCAGGGGATTCCCCTGATGAGTGGGCAACCACGAAACAGGCTTGTCGGGATGAAAGCGTAGTTTATTTGTTTCTTTCCTCCATAAACATATATTATATACTAGTAGGTGAACTACTCAGATCTTGAGTGGATGGACGTTTAATACAGAACTGTTTCGTAGGCCACCGATAGAGGTGACCCACTCCTCAGTTAAACTCCATTTTACACTGAACCGTTAAGTCTACATCAACAGTATTATTGCGTGATGAAAGCGGTTTAAATAAGCACGTGATGGAAACGGTTTGAATGATTGAAATAATATAACGGTTAAAACAATATGCTCGCGTGATGAAAACGGTTGATATGGACAGCGCGCGCGCTTTCAAAACCTAAGTCACTCTAAGTGCTCGCGCTAAATTCACAAAATTGGATATGCGCTACGTTGAACTGTACCTTAGAATGAACTTCCGCCGGTGCCTACATGTTGAAATTAGCTCATTGCGCATGTTTAGCGTTGCCATGTGCGGCTTAGTGATCAGAAAAAACTTTTCAGTGTTACAAAGGTTACAACGTTTAGTAAGGTTCGTGTATGGCTTTGCTTTTGCGACGATCTTCCACGTGACTGTGAATTCTTTGTTGTCATCCTTCAGCTTCCACAGGTGTTTGCTGAGCTCGGTCTCGTTTCTCCTCTTAACGTGCCTGAATGACATCTGGTGGTTACGATATCTTGCCTTAAACTGGTTTGCTGTTAGGCCGATGTATGTCTCTTGTGCGTCTTGTGTTTTTACCGTGGCTTGATACACGACCTCGCTCACCAGGCATTCCCCATCCAGTGGACATTCTTCTTTTTTCCTACAGTTGCATGTTTTCTTCCCTTCGTCTTGCTGCGGTACTAGAGGCCAACATAACTAAAACCTACAAGAAAGCCGACAAGAAACGGATCAGTATGATGGACGAGGAAGCGAAAACTATCACCAAAAACCTAAATATTGATGACCGAGTGGAAACAACGGCAATGAAAGAAGCGTTTATCACACTTAAAGACCACAAAGAAAATTTTGTAAACAAGCCTACTTGTAGACTGATAAATCCTTCTAAACCGGAGATAGGCCGAGTTAGTAAACAACTCCTAGAAAAAATCAACCGAAACCTTGTAAACATCAAAAAAGTCAACCAGTGGAAGAACACATCCTCTGTGCTTAAATGGTTTGACCAACTGGCAAATAAAAGCGACTTGGCATTCATATGCTTTGACGTCGTAGAATTCTACCCCTCGATTTCCGAAGCTCTCCTAATCCGCGCGCTAGACTACGCCTCAGAACACCTGAACATCTCAGCCAGCGAGCGACGAACGATCATCAATTCCAAGCACTCCCTACTCTTCAGCAAAGGCCAACCATGGGAAAAGAGAAATGCAACATCAAATTTCGACGTCACCATGGGAAGCTACGACGGAGCGGAGACTTGTGAACTTGTGGGTTGTTACCTTCTGTCGCAACTAAACGAGATACCTGGCATTGAAATCGGCCTTTACCGCGACGACGGGCTGGCAGTACTTAACCAAACACCACGAGAGATTGAGAGAGCAAAAAAAGAGATATGCCAAATATTCGCGAGGAACAATTTAAAAATCACCATCGAAGCAAACAAGAAGGTTGTCAACTTCCTCGATGTAACACTAGACCTAAACACAGGAAAATTCAAGCCATATGCTAAACCATTGAGCACCCCTCTCTACGTTCACAGCCAATCGAACCACCCACCCAAAATCCTTGAAAACATACCTGAAGCAATCAACCGAAGACTATCTAGCATTTCATCTGATGAAGCCGTCTTTAACGAAGCAGCGCCCCCGTATCAAGAAGCACTGAGAAAGAGCGGGTACACGCACAAACTAGAGTTCAAGCCTCCACCACAGGGACCGCCAACGCAAAAACGCAAGCGACGAAGAAATGTTATATGGTTCAACCCACCATATAACATGAACGTCAAAACAAACATCGGAAGAGAGTTCATATGCCTCATCAAGAGATCTTTCCCTACGGGCCACAAGCTGAGAAAAATATTCAACAGAAACACCCTGAAACTCAGCTACAGCTGCATGCCCAACGTCAAGCAATTAATAGATGGCCACAACAAAGCCACACTACAGAAAGCAGAAACAGCACAACCGCAGCAAGACGAAGGGAAGAAAACATGCAACTGTAGGAAAAAAGAAGAATGTCCACTGGATGGGGAATGCCTGGTGAGCGAGGTCGTGTATCAAGCCACGGTAAAAACACAAGACGCACAAGAGACATACATCGGCCTAACAGCAAACCAGTTTAAGGCAAGATATCGTAACCACCAGATGTCATTCAGGCACGTTAAGAGGAGAAACGAGACCGAGCTCAGCAAACACCTGTGGAAGCTGAAGGATGACAACAAAGAATTCACAGTCACGTGGAAGATCGTCGCAAAAGCAAAGCCATACACGAACCTTACTAAACGTTGTAACCTTTGTAACACTGAAAAGTTTTTTCTGATCACTAAGCCGCACATGGCAACGCTAAACATGCGCAATGAGCTAATTTCAACATGTAGGCACCGGCGGAAGTTCATTCTAAGGTACAGTTCAACGTAGCGCATATCCAATTTTGTGAATTTAGCGCGAGCACTTAGAGTGACTTAGGTTTTGAAAGCGCGCGCGCTGTCCATATCAACCGTTTTCATCACGCGAGCATATTGTTTTAACCGTTATATTATTTCAATCATTCAAACCGTTTCCATCACGTGCTTATTTAAACCGCTTTCATCACGCAATAATACTGTTGATGTAGACTTAACGGTTCAGTGTAAAATGGAGTTTAACTGAGGAGTGGGTCACCTCTATCGGTGGCCTACGAAACAGTTCTGTATTAAACGTCCATCCACTCAAGATCTGAGTAGTTCACCTACTAGTATAACCCGCTCCTTCACCACAAGTAGAGCACTATCTTGGCTTCGCCGGTGAACATTTAACTGAAACTTATATATATATATATATATATACCTGGATTTTTGAAAACGATATCGCTCCAAGTAAGAGTTTGTGAGCGTTCTTGGCCTTGTTTTTAATATAAAAGTATAAAATATAATAGACTGTTGCTAGTCTTTTTTTTTTCGCTCGCTCTTGCTCCCTTTTCCTATTCTCTCTCTTCTCTGTGATTTTTGGGCTGATCGGGCTCATAAAAACCCTTATTTGGGCTAGTTGCAGTGAAATTGCGTAAATTTTCGTTGAACACGTTTTGAAAAATCCAGGTATATTTATTCAGTAAAATATATTTATATATATATATATATATATATATATATATAATATATATATATATAAATATATTTACTGAATAAATGTTTGAAAGAAAATTTGCCCTAAGTGGGATTTGAACCCATGTCCTGCATACTAGTTAGGCGTGATAACCACTACACCATCAGGACAACCATGCTGGCAACATGGCAATCTAAGATGTGATTTATGTGATTCGGGACGTGGGCCTCCCGGATTTTTTCTTTCAAGGTGACAGAGTAGGGGAAACCCATAACTCCATTTGAAACCCAACTAAGGATCAAATTCATGATACACGACCGAAGTCCGACTTAGCGAGTGACAAGGGAGGATCCACAAGGGATACAGGCTATTTTTATATATATGAACAGAAAATGAGAGAACCCCCTAACCCTGCACACCCCAAATAATCATATTTTTACTGAATAAATGTTTGAAAAAAATTTGCTCTGGGTGGGATTTGAACCCACGTCCTCCTGCATACTAGTTAGGCGTGATAACCACTACACCATCAGGACAACCATGCTGGTAACATGGCAATCTAAGATGTGACTTACGTAATTCTGGACGTGGGCCTCCCGGGATTTTTTCTTTCAAGGTGACAGGGTAGGGGAAGCCCATAACTCCATTTGAAACCCAACTAAGGATCAAATTCATGATACACGTTAGTTAACCCTAACCCTAGCCCTAACGCCGTCTCGGCCTTTCCGACTGTGATCAGAAAACTAAAATTGATGGTTTTTGAGAGGTCTGTGCGTAGAAACAAATGTAGTTGAAGTAATTTTGTTTAGATCAGGTTTCTTAGCTAAACTTGAGAAGTTTACAGGGAAAGTGTGAAAATGTTCGAAAAAAAATTAAGCAAGACAAGGCAACTCTGAAGCTTAAATTCAGACACTGAAAATAAGGCAAGCACGATCAAAGTATGAGGGAACATTTCTCAAACGTTACAACCTAAACTTGGTTTAAAACCACATCACAACAAAGTTTTGTACGGGGATGCTCCGCCCCGAGGTCCAAACCCTTACCCTTTTAATTTCCGTTTTTGACAGAAAAGGTAACCCTTTCATATACCTTCCATAGAGAATGGTACCCCTTTCATATACTCACAGAAGAAACAAAAGAAGCGTTTTTTGGCTAACATTTGAGCAACGTTTACTCACTTTTAGCTTCAGTATAAACATTAAAATACCCTTAATAGACGAATTATTAGCCGTTACGTACGCCTGATACATCTGTTTGAGATATTTTGAAACCAGGTTTTACACCTTTTTCTCTACAAACGAACAACAACGAATACGACACCACATCTCTTGCTCATCTACTAATCTCATATATTTGACAGCAGTGCTGCAGATGCAAAGTACAATACATAGGAGAGATTAAACGACATCTCAGCGGCAGATTTGGTGAACACAGACGCACAATCGAAAAGCCATTAAACAACATCACATTCATCAGCCTACCGCCGTTTCAGATCACTTTACTTTTCCTGGCCATTCAATCAACGACATAGAACTCATTCCCCTTGAACTCATTAACTCTGACAGAGACGCCATTCATAAAGCCAGAGAAGCACTTTTAATTTCCAAGGGCAAGACTCTTGAACTCTATGGGATGAACAGGCGCGATGAAACTTAATATATTTCTATTTTTATAGTAGCCTTTGTAAACGTTTCTGCTGTTTAGTTTTGTTAACCAATCATATTTAATCTTTTCGTTTGAATCATTTTATATCTTGTAACCGTTTTATTTCATTTTTACTTAGCCCATTGTAGCCCATGATGAAGGTTAGTTTTGCCTAACCGAAATATTGGGCAATAAAATACTCTTTATTGCTGTCCAATCAACCTTGCTTTTAGTTTTAAGTTTTATTCCATACTGCTGATCCTGATCTACACCAAGATCCGCCTTCACTTCGCCGTGCTGTTTGTCCAAGTGGTCCTTGCTTTATTTGAGATATTTTGAAAGGCCCGTTTTATATACCTAAATGACAGTTTTCCCTTCCCTTTTCTATACTTCGACTCGTGAAATCCCGTTCGGGCGGAGCATCCCCGTATAGCTCATTATGGGGAGTACCCCCCCCCCCCCACCCAGGGAGATCCGATCCGTTACAAGGTCATCTACTACCTGGCTTGTGTCATACAGTTGTTACACAATGTTATCAAGGTCGCGTGACCAACTAAAGGTAGTTAGTCGCTTGTAAACAACATGGATATCATTGAATATGAGATCATTGCGACATTGGCCAGTAAGAGCAGCCTACAGTTTTTTGCACTGTGGTAGGAGAGAAATTCTTAACTGTCCTTCGGGCAAGTATGAACAAACTGAAATGCTAATCTTTTATCCGAATTGTATAATATTGAAAAAATGTGTATTAATTAATATATATTTGGAGCATGATGGATGAAACACATAAGGATCAGAATTAACCATCTATCCATGTGGCTTCACAGCTACTGCGAGGGTCATAAATTTCACTCTTAAAAAATATTATTTCCTAAAATCGCAACCTCGTTCCCAGGGTCCCTCTTCTTCCCGCCCCCTGCAGCGTGTGCAAGATACATCGGCATGATCAGCTATAATGATTGTTATTCATTAAATTTCTAACACAAGAAGATTATAACACCCGAATCAGTGTGCTTGTTCAGTGTAAAGCCCTGGCTACACGTTCTAACATTGTTATATAACATTGCTTGGTTCAACAATGTTAGAAAGTGTAGCAGGCATGTTAGATGACGTTTGTCTAACCTTTTATTGTTGGAAGAAGTATTTGATCGAAATCAAAACATTCTTCTAACAAAAATTATAATTCAACACATTGATACACTGCCCAAATATGGTCAAAAAGTTATCGATATATGTTATGTCTACATGACGTATAACCAGCGATGGCGGTAAATTTTGCATTTTGAAGGAAAGTGAAAATGACTGCTGCCTGCAACTTCGTGTTTTTGGGCGAAAAAGTGCGTGAACTATTAGTGAAAAAAGGGAAAAGAAACAAAAAAGAGAAGAAAAGAAAGAGAGAAAAAATATTGTTTACATGATTGGACAAAAAAGGCGCGAAATTTTCGCGTTGTCGCGGTCGCAGTGTTTCTTGGCGTAGCTCAATGAAAACTGGTTCAAAGTTTAACCGCTCGACAAGGAGTGAATGAAGGAGCATAATTTTCGTAAAATTCCTTTGCTAATCACCTCTGGAATATGATATAGACTTGATGCTTCCTCAGAAAAGTTTCTGATCTCGTCATTACGGCTTTAGGAGTTAAAAAACGAGCAAGTTTGTAAACAACATTGATCGACTCAGCTCGTACTTCGATGTTTGAAAATTTGGTGCTGATGAAAGGGACTAAAAAGCCAAATCAACTACAGGTATGATGTTTTAACCGTTTCTTGTATCCTCTAGCTGTAAATGTTTGTAAGACATACGGCTGTCCACGCTGCAGTTCTTCCCCACTTTTCGCCGCTATGTTTAGGTAAGCTTACGTAGCCGTGTTTGTTCAATTTGTTTTGATTCTGAATTGAACTTTTTAAGATACGAAACACTTGTAAATAAGACATTCTATGCCATTTTACTGTGTTTTAATTCTTGTAGTCACTACCCTGTCCTGTTCTTTGAATTGACGAAAGCTCTTCGTAGAAACTTTCAACTGATTGTGTACGCTAAATTAATTTTTGCGATTAATTTTAGCTTAGCAAAAGTTTCGGCATTCGCTGCTTGTTGTTAAGAAATGGTGCGAGGTAAAATATTGTTGTTAGCCTTTTTACTTAATGAACGTTTGTATATCTCAATGATTTTTTTCTCGAAACTGTGATTTGTTATCAATGTGTTGAATTATAAAACAGTTATAGTGTTCAAGCTTGCGCAATATTGACAAAGGCGCCACTTTCATTCATGAACTGTGTGATGTTGCAAGTTTCGCGCGGTAAAACATATGTAAGCTTTTTTTTTCAAATAAAGGGCTTGTCGGCGATATTTTTTCTTCAAACTGTGCTTTGTTATCAATGTGTTGAATTATAAAACTATTATAGCGCTCAAGCTTGCGTGATATCGCCTAATTTTAGCCGTCTCGGCCTACGGCCTCGTCGGCTAAGTATTAGGCGATATCACGCAAGCTTGAGCGCTATAATAGTTAAATGTTAGACAAACATCATCTAACATGCCGGCTACACGTTCTAACATTGTTATGTTGACAGTCCTCTAAGTGACTTGGCCGATCATCAACGTTTTCGTCGATGACGCAAATTAAAATAGCATCGATAACAGAAGAAGTGAGAAGTATCGATTAACTTATGCTGGATAATAGAAAATGATTAATCGATTAGTAATCAATAGAAAAAAAAAAAAAAAAAGAAAACCAATGAGTTAATGGATAATAATGAGTAATAATAACAATAATGAATAATTGGAATCGATGAGTAATCGATGATGAGCGACAACTATAGGCCACAGAATTTTTGTCTTGGATTACTCATTGATTATCGATTAGTTATATGTGAATTGTGTGAGGAGCCTGAGCACAGAATTCACCGAACCACTTCAAGAGATGAGAGAAGTGAGTCTGGGGCGGGACTTTATCCCCGATAACTCTTCCGTTGCGAATGTAAATGAAAGGACTGTTCAGTGTTTCATTGTACGTCCTTTTAAAGTATTTGTTTTTTGCTCTCGATTTAAAGCCTAACAGACAGATATCAAGTTGAGGTATTCCTTCAAAGATTTATTAAACATTATTGTCAAGAAAGAAGAAGATACTACAAACATGGAGCAAAGCCACGTGATGATATCTCAAAGAGAGATGACATCATTCGACGCGATGGATCATCAAGGGGTTCCACGCACAACGACATCGAAAAACGAAGCAAATGAGTCCAAAAGCCTCCAAATTAGTGACGTCCGTGGATCGCAATCTCAATATTTTCAAGAAGATCTTACTGGCATCCGCATCGAAAGCAAAGTAGTTGAATTGCCTTCAACAATTGGCAATGGCCAACAGCCACACAGGGACAGTACTGAGGCAAAGAAACCAGTAAATGAAAAGGTGAGATCGCCTTACAGTTATAATCGAGAGTACGTTTACAATACAATTAATGTCATCGACTCCTTTGCGATCTTCGTTCAAAAGTATTAAAGTAATGACCAATTGCAACTTTTCTAATTTCCGGAATTGCACTTTTGATGTGTTTATATCATAACTAAAACATGGCAAAATATTGGGTGACATTTGCCTCTAATTTTTTTAACTGGTTCCCAGACCCCCAATTTGACCCTTAAAATCACTGTGGAAAACGCCATTTTTTTAAAGCGAAAATCAAAATTTCGCCCATTTATGAATTACTTTTCGGAAATCCACACTTGGATTCCAGTAATTTGGTTATTATTCTATCTGGAAACGTTAAAATATTTTAATAACTTAAAAAATGTCCCGTCATTTTGACCTTGAAGTGACCAATGTCATGTAAAGGCTTATATGAAGTTCAACCGCGCGGTCATCGCTTTTCGCGATATAACTCATTTTTAATAGGCATAATGTCATCACCCACACTCGGTTGTGAAGAGATTGGGATCTTGTGAACATTTTGGTGGAAAATATGATTTAGTTGAAGCGAAAAAAATCCCGTCATTTTGCCATTTTTTCAGTGCACTATGCTTCGATTGAGCCAATTTTGGCTTCTGTTAGTCTATATCTATTCGCATGCTCTTCTGTCAATGCATGGCCTGGCAATTTATGAATTACTTTTCGAAAATCCACACTCGGATTCCAGTAATATGAATATTATTCTATTTAGAAACGTTAAAATATTTTAATAACTTTTAAAAAAATTACCGTCATTTTTACCTTGAAGTGAGCAATTTTGGTATAAAGGCTTGTATGGAGTTCGACCGCGCAGTCATCGCTTTAAGCGTTCTAACTCATTTTAACAGGCGCAATGTCAACATCCACACTCGGTTTTGGAAAGATTGGAATCTAGTAATCATTTCGGTGAGAAATTTTCTTTGGTTCGAGCGAAAAAAACCTCCGTCATTTTGCACTTTTCAGCCGGAAAGATTTCCCTTTAACCCCATACATTAGTTATGCATACCGTTCTTAAAACTAAAACAAAAGCCAAAACAATAGAAATCCAAAAGTAAAACAATAGCGCATACATACATAATTAGGGACGGACTATTTTTTTTTTGACGGGGGGAGTTAAAAAATTTTCGCATGCAAACATTTTTTTTATTTGCGGCACCTGCTGCAAACAATTTATTTTGTGTCTCCGTCCAACTGCTATACTTCCAGCAAACAATTTTTTTTCTTTATTTTTTTACTTGCATACAATTTATCCTCTGCAAACAATTTATTTCAAATCCCCCCCCCCCCCCCCCCCCCCCGTCAAAAAAATTATGGTCCGTCCCTTATGAGCAATAGTTCATTTTGGTAACGCGCACGCCCGGAGCAAATGTCTCGTCTTAGGGATCAATATTTTGGAATGACTAATAGGCCGTGAGCTGGCTCTCAGCTTCGTTATTTTACAACATTGTTATTTTAAAGCACCTTTAGCGCGTCGGGACTTTCAACCTGAAGGTCGGTGGTTCGAAGCCTGGTCTCTGCCGTCGTGTTGTTTCCTTAGACAAGAAACTTTACTCCACACTGTCTCTCTCCACCCAGGTGTATAAATGGGTACCGGCGACAAAATGCTGGGGGTAACCTTGCGATGGACTAGCATCCCATCCAGGGGGGAAGTAGCAATATTCCTAGTCGCTTCATGCTATAGAAACCGGGTTTAAGGTGGCTCCATATTGTTCAGCCCTCTTGTCTTTCGCATTCTATTACAGCTAGCCCGATGGTGTGGCTAAAAATCTTTTACTTGAAACCAGTAAATCTTTTATCAGTCAACAAAGTGGTATCCAAACGACGTCATCATTCGTTGCCATGGCAACGCGAAAAGAGGTCAAAAATACGCTATTTTTGACCATTTGAGGCTAATAACTTATAAACTACAAGGTGAAAGTTTTTGTTTTCGATATATTTTTGTTTAATTGGCAAGAAAAACATTTAAACAATTTTTTAAAAAATTCTGTACATAGAGTTCAGAGCTACCTTAAATTTATGTAAAAATGACATATCTCTGAATCCTATGTACAGATTTTTTTCAAAATTGGCACAAATGTTTGTTATGTTTATAAGACAAAAATATATAAAAGTCAAAAACTTTCACCAAGTAGTTTTGCAGTTATCAGCCTCAAAAGGTTGAAAATGGGGTCTTTTGGCCACTTTTTACGTTGCCATGGTAACAAATTTTGATGTCGTAGCCACCTAAATTTGTTCACTGGTTAAGTGTTTACAAACCTGTACTAAACGTTTTCTCTTAACTTTACTGGTGTAGCTGTGATTGAATATCATAGATGTATCATGATGGGCATGTTTAAACTATTAGGAGCCACCTTAAGCTCCGGCCGTTATGAGCCTTCTGGCTCGGGTGCGCGACTTTACTTTACTTTATTTCATTAGTTCATGACTCCTCTATTGGCTCTTCAGAGTCACTATTTGACAGATGACGTCATCGTTTAAAATCGAGTTCAAAATGTCTTTTGATTGATCTTGATACTCCTCTGTCTCCCCGAGAGGATAGAAACATCCGTGCACTTGTCTTGAAAGGTTTTATTGACGGAAGCCAAAACGCAGTTTGGCGTTCAGAAATGTAAAGTGCGAGTTTGCAGAATTATGAAAATCGCAGTAAATAAAGCAAGATGCTTATCGAAAAATTCGCGTTAATTTAATGCATGTAAACCTAACTTTTGAAAAATTCGCGTTAATTTAGTGTAACGTAAATTTTCTTCGCGTTGTCAACATGCATTAATAATTTGCTATAATAAGGTATGTCTTCGCATCTAAACGTTTGGAGGAGATCGATAAAAATTTGATAAAATAGCGGATTGTCTTCGTTTGGAGCGTAGATATTTGCGAGGGTTAAAAATTGTTCATCAGCTTTTATGTCACTAATGATAAACCTGCCAAAGGGGTCGATGTAGAGCCTCTGGATTTGTAGATTGAAATTGTTATTAAAAAGAAAACAGACTTGTGTTGCTTTTATATGAACTAAAGACAGCTTGGTAGCCCCATTCTGACAGCCACAAGTGATTAGTATTTTCGGTGCAATGAACCTCTTGAAGCATGCAAATTGATGGTTTTTTTAGTTCGTAGCCAATTAAGTAACAATCCGTGTAAGAAGTAGGCAATTCTCTATTGTTCCGATGCATTTCGCTTTCCCCACATAAGAATGTTTAGATTTTCGTATTGAGAATACGTCAACCTATGGACAACATGGTTTTGAAATAAGATTTAGTGAAACTTTATTTTAAAGCGATGTTTCTTTTGTGTTACAAGATTTCAGCCAATCGTGAGACTCCAAAACAATGGCCAAGAAAGACTTCTAATTTTCCATGTCCCCACATATAATTTTTGTTGCATTAAAAATCACAATAGTTTTCACTAAAAGGGAATCAATTAGTAAACTAGAGATAAATAAATGCGCTGCCTGATGAAGTTATGGTCGATTTTCATGTTTTAGCCAATGAGATGGACGGTTTCAACAATAGCACAATTCGCACCTTTCTGCATTCCGTGGATTTGGGTTGCCTACTTCTTACAAGGATTGTTACTTAAACATCTCTCTTCTTTGGTGTCATCTCTAACTCCCCTGACATTTAGCGAGAAAATTTTCAGTGTCATGATTTATCGCAGTCTTTGCGTCTCGTATTGTTCCAAAGTTTGGTTATTGTACGCCTTGGTATGCAAGTCATGCAGTTACTGTCCGGTATATGGTAATTTTTGCCCGAGTAAATAGAAACACAACAAATAAAAGTGCTTAGAAAGAAAAATAATATATGAAATTCTAAATTAGAAGAAGCGAACAAAAGGAAAAATAAACAAACACTTAATACGCCAATGCGAGGTAAAAAAAAATCGATTGAAGAGTATGTATTATTGCGCGAAAAAAAGTTCCCCGTAATATCCTGTCTGGAAGATAACTAGTAGTATAACTGACCGTAGTAAATTATATCTTACTAATTATTAAAGATCATCCAAATCACTCTTGCAGTGAATTCTGATGGGTCTTGCATCTGGTCCCCGGGGGGGGGGGGGGACAAAGTTTTGTACGGGGATGCTCCGCCCCGAGGTTCAAACCCTTACCCCTTCATATACCGTTTTTGACAGAAAAGGTACCCCTTTCATATACCTTTCATCGAAAATGGTACCCCTTTCATATAACTTTCAATGAAAATGGTACCCCTTTCATATTGCCTTTACGGGCGTCTGTTTGATATATTTTGAAAGGCCCTTTTTATAAGACTTAAATGGCAGTTTTCCCTACCTTTTTTTACGCCTCCACTGCATGTTTTCGGTACCCTTTCCTATTCTTCGTGAAATCCCTACCCTTTCATATACTTCAACTCGTGAAATTACGACCCTTTCGTATACCTCCAGCCTCAAAAAGGTACCCCTTTCGGGCGGAGTATCCCCGTATAGCCCATTATAGGGAGTACCCCCCCCCTCCCCCCTGGCATCTGACAAAAACCTTTCCGTCTATTGTCCAAACACTTGAGATCTTATTGTTCCTTCGTATTTTGTTTGCTTCCTTTACAAGTCCTCGATCGTCGGAAAGAAGTCAGGTTTTCGTTAAAAAATATACCTTTCGAAAATGGGGAAAATATTTCAGATAGCTTTAGATGTCTCAACTTTATTCTCTGCTTGTACAGTGACGATTTTACCTTGTGGCTGATGAATTTGACGATTATAGGCTTTATTTCCTCACCTTTAAGGTGGTGTGTGATTTCAATGTCGTCCGGTTCCATATTGACATCGAGAAAAACAGCCAACTTCAAGATTGCCTCTTCGGGAGATGAATAGGTGTCTTAAGGAATTCCGTGTATTTCTAAAGAGTTTATGCGAGAATATTGTTCTAAGCAATCTTGCAGGTCATATAATTCCGAAATTTCCTCTTCTTGTTCGTCAATTTTCTTTCTAGCGCTGTCAAGTTCCTTTTCAAGTTCCTCATTTTCTTTCTTCAACTGCAAAACTATCGCCTTGAACGCGGTTAATTCACTTTGCTGTTGTTGAAAGGTTGCTCTCAGTTCCGCAATTTCTTCTCTAAGTGTAATTTTGTCCCGGAGTATGTTTTTCACGTTTATTTGTATGTCGATGAGCATTTCCTTCAAATCTGCCCGGGATGGTTCATCTGATATGGCTTCTTCAGTCGGAAGTTCGGGCGAAGAAAGTTCGGTAGTGGCCGCCATATTTGCGCGTTTCGGTGAAGACGAATGTTCTTCAGTGGAGCCCCGATCTCCTCTCTTCTGTTTTCGAACCCTCTTATAAGTCATCCGGAGTTAAAAGATCTTTATATTAATATTTTCAAGCAGAAAGCTACCAAAAAAAATTCCATTGCAGGAGTACGGGAAAAATCTGCTCTGCTTCAACTAGCGTGGCACCACATAGCAGGGCATGCGCACTCTCCTCCTTTTTTTATGCTTTCTAAAATTGCCGACTTTTTCTGTGTAATAGAATGCCAATCTTATCCGGAAAATGATTTGCATAATGCTTTCGCTGATCAAAAAAGCCGTTCTGAATGGTCAAAGGTACAGAAATGAAATGCTGGCGGCGTTTGAACAATGAGTTCGGATAGCTTATGGTCTGCAAACAAACACTTCAATTCACAGCTCGATGTTTCACCGAAACCTTTTTCCAAACCACGAAAACACCTAAAATAATCTTTGAAAGCAATGCTTGGCCACATTTGGTGAAGCCTGTGCTTAGTAAAGCAGTAAAAAGAACGAGAATGCCCCATTTACCTTTCCCACGGATCCAAAGCGCGCACGTACAAACAGAACTGCCTTGACAATCGAGTCGTCCAATCCGAAGCTATCAGAACTGTCTCATCGTACAGCATTCGGGTGAACTCGGCACAACTTCGCGCTTCGGAAAGTCGGACTTACTTACACAGGTGACAACATAGTGGTTACTAGTAACCTAGTAACCACAAAAAGCAATAAAGTCAGTAAAAATCGACATTAATATGATACGCATTCCATAGTCCATAATCCACAGAAGTCCAGTCCTGAAGTCGAAATTTTTTACTAAATCTGATGGGCTGAAGTAACGACACTGTTTTGCCGTGTGTTTCTATAATTGTTCTTTCTTTAAAAGTCTTGAAATTATCCACCACAGGCTGCGAGGACTGCTCCGACACTGGCACTGTAAAGAATCGGCAGTAAAAAGGGGAATAAATTGACAATATGCTTACCAGTGCGAGAGATCGATGTTTGGCATTTTTGCCTCGGAAGAACTCTGATTAAAAATAGCTCTTAGTTTTTCAGAATCGCGACAAATTCGGCCTTAAGCTGTGTATAAAAGAAACGTTTAGCTCGATGGGAGAAATATAGGACTGACTTATACACCAATAAGACCAAATGACGGAAAATGTTTGTCATGCGCATGCTTATCAAGCATTTGTCTTATATTTCAATGTACCATAAGAAAAGAAGCAATTTATATTTTAATAATTTAACCAAGATAAGAAGACGTCCGACATGGAGAAGAGTTACTTCTTTCATTCAGTCATCGTACCTGCAAATCACGTTACTATTGAATGTTTTCTAAATGAAGGCTGTACCACAATGAAGCCAGTCATTCTTGTGATACTAATATATACCTGACGTGAACATTACTATTGTGAGTAGGGTTGTAGGAGACGCTGTTGTGACACTTCAGTAACGATATTTTGCCGGAAGTGAGAATAGCCGGAATTCGTGAATAAATTTTCATGCAAAATCGTGACACAAAAAAAAAATAATAAAAAAAAAGAAAAACGGAGGGCATTTTATAACTCATGCCGCTACGCGCATGAGTAATAACAAGAAAAACGGAGCCGAAACCTTACCTCATGCCGCTTCGCGCATGAGTAAAAAACTCCTTCCACATCCCGTACCCAGTCCTCATGACAACCCCGTCCCTATGACAACACCGGCCCCATGATAGCACCGTCCTCGCCTCTATCCTTTGAGCGAGCTGATGATATTCAAAACCATTTCAGTCCATGGGAATCTCTTCTTCCCGACCTCTTCTCTTCAGGGTTAATAAGCTGATGGAAAACGTTGCTTTATGCTCCGAAGTTCAAAATAAAATGTATTCCATAACTAAGGGAGTTAAAGTTAAAAGATGATGATAATGAGATGATAATGATGATGATGAGACTGACGAAGAATAGAAGAGGTATAGGTATTCTCTCTAAGCTTCGCTATTTCCTGAACAAAAAACGTTACTTAGCTTGTATTATACCTTAGTAGAGCCATTCTTCAACTACTGCGTGATTGCTTGGGGTAATGCATATCAGTCAACTTTGAAACCTTTATTTAACTTGCAAAAGAAAGTTATAATAATAATCACCTTCTCCAGTTTCATTGAACACAAGTCCTTTATTTAAAGTCCTAAATGTTATTAAGCTGTCTGATATCATTACCCTTCAACTTGCAGTGTTCATGTATAAGTTCCAGAACCAACTTTTACCGTCTGTTTTTGATACTTTTTTAATCCTGTTAGGGAACATACATAGTTAGGTTGTCCTGCAGGATGACTTATAAAGCCAGAACAAATTATGGAATTTTAAACATAAGGTTCCAGGGTGTTAAAGTTTGGAATGATATAAGTGATGACATCAAGCTCCTTCCTCTTAAACGTTTTAAGAATAAGCTAAAGTCACTTCTTATTGACCAATAGAGAGCTTAAGCAACGACGACGGCAACGCCATGAAAAACGTCACTTGAAAAAAGGAATCGCGCTTTTTTAAACTACTTTACAGTTGTTCCAATTTGTTAAGTTTGTCTCATGTGTCTGGATTGTCCAGGAGCTAAATTTGAAGGAATGGATTACCAGTTCAAATGGAGAAAGGAAAATTAACCGTCGCGTGTTCACGTTCTCCATAAAACCTATAATTTGATTATTTGACGTTGTTGTTTTGCAAAGAACGGCAAAGAAATGTACTAAAATGTAAAACGCACGTGCAACACGTGCAGAGGCATTGTTTTTGCTCATTAAACCTATTGTTTTGTGCCGTTCTCGCTGCCGTCACCGTTGTGGTTGCTTAAGCTCTCTAATATGAATTGCAAATTTATCAACTACATATTTTTTCTGGCTTTCCGTTGCTTAATACTGGCACACTTAGTTTTCTTTTGCTGCCTTTCTTTCTTTCATTTTTTTTGTGTGTTTTGTGTATCTGTGTGTCGCGTGTGTACCTGACCTTTAATAAAATCATTTATTAATAACCTAAGTAAGGCTGCCCTATTTTTGTTAGCCCTCAATGGTTATTATGGGCAGTCTGTACTCCCTCTATATTTAACAGTAGTTTTTATATAATGTAAATCAATGTGGAGTACAAATAAAGTTGCTGCTGTTGTTGTTGTTGTTGTTGTTGCTAGCACGCCAATAGTGTGAATAAATGAACTTGAACAAATGAATAAATGAACTTGAACTTGAAAAAAAAAGATAACGAAAACAAGGGTCCGATACAATATCTTTGTCGGATCGCATGTGAAAAAAGGAGACTATGTCCGGCCTTTTTTGCTGATCGATCGAAGTACAATATGGCAACTCCCTGGGCATTTGAACGTTTAAACGTTAATTTTGAACTTTTATTTGGTCTGTTTGGTTTACACCGAGGATAGAGTATACATCGGGCTCTTTTTGGATGCGTGAGGAGGAAGCGCGAAGCGCGAGCAATGAGCTCGCGCACCACAAAAGCGCCCCTTGTGGGGGCTACTAATTTGACCGGCTTAGATTTCTTTTATGTCGGATCACCGGTCAAGGTTCTCAAAACACTAAATGACTGGCAGTCCCATAATTATGACACGTTTAAGGAAATCTAAGGAACTTATCCTATCCAAACTATATCGGAGTGCCGGGCCCGATTATATGAGCCGGGCTGGCTGGGTTAGCCGAGCTGGCCCGGTTTGCCGAGATCTCGGCACGTCTGTTAAACGCAACAAAAATCAACTTTGCGATTATCTGACAACCAAACCAGCTGGCTAACCGGGCTGAAAATTTTCCATGCAATTGCGTTTACCAGGCCAGCACAAAAATTTGCCTCAGAGCAAACCTGCTCGCCTGTAAATGGCCCTTTTTCTCTAGAAATGATAAAGAGGTACACAAGAGTGCGTAAGCACGAAGTAAATGAGCTAATATATATATACGCTGTTAGGCTGAGCCTAACAGCGTAGTTCTCTGAACAGAAAGCCGATGATAAACTTAACTGAGGTGACTGGTTACTGACTGAGGTGACTGAGGTTAACTGAGGTCGGAAGCACAAGAATTAAGATTGACTACCCGGCTATTTTTCAATTTTAGCAATTCTCAAAAACAGAATTACGCGACCGTCTTCACAGTACATTTAGACTGTACAGTTCACAAAAACAACTTTTTCTTCGTCTAGAATAACTAGTACGACTACTTTCCGAATAAAATACACCTGTTGCTTATCAGAAATTGCCCGAGAAACTGATTTGGAAATCAAAATTACAAATAATTCACAAACATATTTGCATAAGGTAACGTGAGTGAAGTTAGAACTATAAAATCCAAGTCTTCTTTTGTTTACATAAAATCGGGTTTCAACCTATGTAAGGAATGAACAAACACATAAAAAAGGACAACACAATCTTCTTTCGAAAAAGTTAATTCAAATCTCCATGAGTTTATGTTTAAAAGCAAAACGCGAACCATTTATAGCGCATCGAGGCTGAGCTGTCTTCGATGAAAGAAATCATGAAACAACTTAATTTGAACACGTTTTATAAACAATTCTCCAAAACTAACAAGAACACAAAGAAAAAGTCAATCACAGATTGATATCAACATAAATTCCCATCGAAAAATGTAGTTTGTTTTACCTTTAGGAAATTCTTTACATCGCCGCTTCTTCAGTTATGAAATCCGAAGTGACAAACATCTCCCCGCATTGCTCCCGCATTGATTAAAACGTATGAAGTTCCTCGAAGCAAGATTTTATCCTTGAAAGCATTTCTTTTTCCACACACCAACGGCGAAAAAATGCAGGGAAATAACGACTGTAATTTGAAATGGTTTTCTCCGGTAAACACAGCAAAACATCAAAGTGTTTACCGAGCTGATGTGACATTCGGCCGTGTAGCCGCGCGAAAAAACAAAGCCTCGCTTTGGTTTCAAAATTGCTAAGATCCCGGATGTTGCGTGGCGTCATACGCGCATGTTTTGAGACGTCATACGCGCCCGCGATCGAGCTAGTCTTGCGCGACGGACACACGGACACACATGCAACAGACGCGCGCCGCGAAACATTGCGCTAGCCATGACCATGAAAAATGACGGGCATAGGTTAAGTGAGTATGGGGCTCCGCAGAGGGCCTTCGGCCCGCGAGAGCTCCGCTAAAATGCAGAAAAAATCTTTAATTGAAACATTCTAAGCTTTGCGCCATTTTCAAACCAACAACATTCAGCCAAAACCGCTGATGTTAAATTTAGTTGTCGCCCAGGCTGGCTCGCTTCATGTAATACCGGGCTGAAAGTCATCTCTGCAAAATAGGCCATCTCGGCTAACCAGGCCAGCTCGCGGGTTCATATAATCGGGCCTTTAGTTAGTAGTATAAAACGCGACACCATGAGTCGCAAAAAGTATTGAAAAGCCTTTAGAATAGCCTTCCCAACAGGTCTTCGAGATATTTGTCCGTTTAGATCACCATTAGGATGTGACAAGTCACATTACCTTTCTACTTTAATTGCTCGATAATATTGACGCTGTGATCTTTGGGATATTATATCTCCAATGCTCTATGGTTCTATGGCATGCTGTCCACATCCATATGTAGCCATATTATTTTATATATTTATGCCTTCGTTGCCCTAGCTCTTCTGGCATATATAAGAGTTTCTTTGGCTCAGACTCGTGTTGCAAGAATAGTAAATTTCTAAGGCCGTGATTTAGTGTCTAAGAGTCTGCGGTGACTAAAGTTCTTCAGAATCTCTGTGGGCCCACAAGGGGTAGCTAGGGATTTATTGTCTTAATATCTCTCTTCTTCAATATAGAAACGAGATCTGACGTCATAAGTAGCATGAAGGCAAGCCATATTTGGATAAAAATGCGTTTTTTATTCACCTTTTTTGGTAAAATATAAAATGCTACCAAAAATAGCAAAATATTTAATCCTGTGAGAAGCTTGAACATAGAATTAACCGAACCACCAGTACGCTCAAATCTTGAGAGAGTAGGGGAGTGATTCTGGAGATTGGACTTTATACCAGATAACTCTTCCGTGTGGCAAATGTCAATGAAAAGTCTATTCAATTTTTCATCGTCCTTTTAAAGTATTTGTTTTCTGCTCTCCATTCACAGCCAAACAGACGGATATTGATGTATTCCTTCAATGACATATTGAATGATATTTGCAAAAAGGAAGAAGAGACCACGAACATAGAGCAAAGCCACGTGATGATATCTCAAAGAGATATGACATCATTCGAGGCGATGTATCAACAAGATGTCGCACACCCAATGATATCAAGCAGCGAAGCAGATGACTCCAAAGGCCTTGAAATAAGTGACGTCTGTGGATCGCCATCTCAATATTTTCAAGAAGAACATATTGGTATTCGCATCGAAAGCAAGGTAGTTGAATTGCCTTCAAGAATTGGCAAAGGTCAACACCCGCACAGGAACACTACTGACCATGATGTAAATGCAACGGTTAGATCGCCCTACAAGTATCGTTCAAAAGTCAATTAACCCTCAACTCCCAAGAGGTCTAAAACTCAAAATTCAAGAAAAATTCCAGATTTTATTTTGCAAAATACTGAGAAACAAATGGAACCATGCAAAAGAAATGCCAAATTAAGACTTCATTTGACAGACTAAAAAGTTGGAACTACACTTCATGTCTTCATAATTGACTCTGAGAGTGAAAGGGTTAAAGTAATGACCAATTGCAACTTTCTAACTTCCTGAATTGCCCTTTTGATGATACCTTTGCATTATCCGTTGGTCCTTGCAGATATTTCATTGCAAATTAAGTGTTCATTTACAAAGTTACGACCACGATCTAGTCTTCTCCTCTGACTAAGATCCAACGCAAATGATGGGGATCGATATCATCAGCAGTTGGAACTACATATAATCCTAGTTGTACAGTCAGCCTTGCTTGATTAGTTATTTCGTATTTATATAAAATTTCCGTCTAGATGAACCAGGATCTGACGCCTTTGCATTGTCTTCTGGCCCTTGCAGCTAGATATTTCCAAAGTGTTCACTTTTGCTGTGTTAAATGAACGCAAACATCCTTGATATTCCTCAAATGAAAATAAGTTGAAAATGATCATTTATTTCACACAAGTTCACTTCAATTAATGGTTGATTTCACTCCATTAATCAAGACATGTTATGTTTGATTTAGATGAGTTGTCATCAACCTCCATTTCCAGCTTATCAGCTTGATACCCTGAGTGGTGGTTCTGAGATAATGCCATTATATCAGCTCGCTTCTGATAATGAAGGCACTTTATCACCTAACAGCAGTTACCATGAAGGTACATCGCCACTGAGCAGCTTGGATACTATGGTGGAAACAACATTTGGTTTTCAAGTGGAAAAAGCAAAGACGGACACACAGCCCAAGGTGACTTATGGAGGTAACCGTTCTCAGGGATTCCAAAAGCAGACCGTGACTAATACACTGAGCTGTCCCAACGCTTGTCCGTGTGTATGCCACTTACCATCTCTATTTCCTGTCTTAAACCGGGAGCGCCCTTCTGTTATTATGGCTCCCGTGGCAAGAAACTATAGAGCTTCAAGTGTGACGCATACGCCGTTACAGGTAAAGGTACTTACTGTATAGTTTGAAACCCAACATATATCTTCCTCAACCATCGGCAGTTTAAAATGTTTTAGAAAGCGAAGTAAAAATACACATGGAAGCTATGATTCTCTTGATTTAGAGAATCAAAGGTATCCAATTATTCATTTAAACGTTGACCCAGTTGTACCGTCAGCTTTTCAATCTCTTTACGATAGCCAATAGTCCAGTTTCGAATTCGCTATGGTCGCTGAACGAAAGCACTGAAGACGCATTTTTACAGGGTTAGCCTCAATCTGAAGTGATAAATTCACAAATTCAGGCGAGAGGATGACCTGTTTAGAGCTCTGTCTATTGTTTAATTTTCACATTTCACGCACCTTCTGCCGGTATTTGTGAATATTTTACATCAGGTCGAGTCTAACCCTGTATCAATGTGTCATTGATGTTTGAATTCAGCGGTAACTTTAAATACGAAATTGGCTTACTCACCTTATCAGCTCAGTTGACAAAACGAAATTTTAATTGGCCACTTTTTATCTCGTGGTTACACGAAGCGTTGAACGAGATATAGTTTACCGGGGCAGATATGCAAATTTCCACTCGTTCAATTATCTGTAAACTTTTTTTAATTCCTCAGTGTATTACGTGTTAAATGATGATTGCTGTAATTGAATAAGTGGCGTGACTCTGAAGAATTGATTACATCACACAATGCATATTTATGTCACGCTAAGATGTTTTGGTCGTTATAAATATGTTTTACTCTTCAATTCTTTGACTTCAAACTCAGTATGGAAAATTAAAACCGATCTATGGACGTAACCTTACGTTGTTTCGTATTCACGAGATGGATTTGGCGTAGTAATAACGCCCGACCTGGCTCGTTAATAATCTAATCATATTCTCGAAAATCATGATTATAACATTCAAACCTGTTTCTGTTTTTGTTACCTCGTTACTTTAAAATGCTACGGCTGCGAAAAAGTCTAGTAACTAACTATTTAACATATGTACATTGGTTTGTATGATTGCAACGTAAAGAAATTTTGAAATTGCAACATGTCAGATTCATAGAGAATTTGTACACTATACAGTAGTATATAGCAAATTTAGACTCCTTTGCCAGTCGCTTTTTGGAAATCGAAAATGAGCCCGCCCTCACTGCCACCTCTACTCGGGGAGCAGGCAACCGAATCCAAGTTGAGTGAGTGGCGTAAATCGAGCCTAAATTGAAATATCACTATTTAACTAAAGCCAACAATTGGCTAAAAAGAATGCCTAATCATTTTGTCATAAAAGTGCCTTTTGTAAGTAACTCAGTGGTTCTCTGTCTCTTTAAGCACAATGAAGATAGCCTTAAAAAAGCCCTGAGTAGGAACAAAATCGTTAATTGGGCGGTAAGTATATATCTGGAGTCAAGAAATCATGATTTCTTTTTAGAACTAAATTTCCAATCTCTGTTTGTTTTGCTCTTAACCCTATATTCAGACCTGGCTTTTTCTTGGTCTTTTTTTTTTTGGAGGGGGGGGGGTGGGGGGGAAGTGGGGGGGGGGAGGAGTGTTGGCTGTGTTGCGGATTCCGTAACTTCAATAATATTAAAGTAATGATTGTCAAACTGAGATATGAGATATATTATAGTACGTCCAAAACTCTCTAAGGTAAAGTGGGTCACGTGACGCCATACCGTCATATTGATTGAGTCAAATTTAATCAATAATTAATCAATATCAAAAGAAAAATGCTAATTATGAACTGGGCGAAATGCCAGAGTTAAGTATTGCTTATCCTTGTGTAAAACAGTCATTAAATCTAATGAATAATTTAGGTCATGTTTAGGCAACCTAAAGTTGACTTAAAAAGCGCCAATATTTAGGCATTATCAGTAGGAGTTTCTTTAACCCATTGACACCTCAAACGGCCGCAACTGCCCGTGATAGCAACACGGTCCTTCTACCATTTGTGACATCATCCCTTTATGTGAAAAAAGATGTATTTTGTAACTAACTTCCGCAGAAGGAAGAAATCTATCAAAACGTGCCCAAATGAGGGAGATCTCGTGAATTGGGCCAGAGTTACACGCGAAAAACCTGTCAGATTTGACTGGAAAAATTGAAGAAAAATCTGGTCTTCCTGCCATGCACTTGCCACTGCTTGTTAAAAAATTTCACCTTCTTCAGCTTTTTCCGGGGAAATTTTTACTACATAAATAAAGTCTGGTTAACCCTCGGACATACAAGGGGAAGGGGATGGATGCCCCCCCCCCCCTACGATTTTTCTCAGATTTTCTCAAGAGCATTTGTTGTTGCCACATGCCGTATTCAGTAGCTGTTCGTTTTATCCTTTTGACACAATTTGGTAAAGTTTGGCGACAACCGGCTGCTATGGTAACGAGATATGACGTCATAAGTAGCATGAAGTCAAGCTATTTTTTTTAATAAACATGCGTGTTTTCACCTTTTTTCGGTGAAAAAAAAGATATAAAATGCTACCAAAAGCAGCAAAATGTTTAATTGTATCATATTTTGCAACTCTAGCAAACAATATTTGCAATTGCCGCATTTTGCCGATGAAGTTGAACTTTTAGTAAAATCCAAGATGGCGGCCATATTGTCGGCCATTTTGGATGACGTCACGGACCTCCACAGCGCTACAACCCATAATATTTACCTCATCTTGTGGAGCACATCACAGGCTATCTATTCGATGCAAAATATTTTCGAAATATTGCAACACCGCCAAAAACCTAAGGGGTAAAAATTAATTGTACCACGGTGGGGGTATAAGTTTGCGTGTACGTCCGAGGGTTAAAGGCCAAAAACGAGGGACAAAAGGAATGAGAACAAAAAAGATCGAGGAGTAAAACGCTTTGTGTGCATACCCAAAACCAAAAATCGATAAACTTGTCCTAGAAAGGAAAGAAAGTTTGGTTTATTTTGGACAGTTTACTTGCAATTTACCTCCACTTAAGTGGCTTCAAATTGCCGGGTTTTTTTTTCTTAAACTCTAGGAGTCAATGGGTTAATGTATGTTAAATCTGTATTATTATTTAATCTATGTTTAAGTAATTTTCAAAAGGCATTAAATAAGTGAAATATTTAGTTTAAGAGCGGAGGGGAGGGCCTCCCGAACCTCTCGTCTATATATATCGCCACAGTTTCCATCTAAATATTCCCAGGTTCCCATTTTTGAAAATTTAAGTTGGCCCTGATGCCTTTCTCAATATTTTTTTTAAAACTTTGCAAAACGTTGTATCTTAATATGCTTTTACAATTCGATAAAAAAAAATGGGGGTCACGAAGCTTGGTTTTTTTAGTAATAAACACTTAAAGGTAAATTTAAAGGTGTTTTAACAGGTTATACGGTTACTATGGTAACCTGTTACGTCACGACGATGACCATAACTTGTTCAACAATGACTGGGCATTTTTTTTGATACCATCATCATAGCATCAACTGATAAATAATTGTAGTATTGATTCATCAAATTGTAAGTGATGGAAAATGCGGGCGAACTATTGGGAGTCACCTTGAGGTAATTTCCAGCGTTTAGTGTGATACTAGTGTGCTTTCACTTTGCCACCTACATGTGTTATACTGCTATTATTAGTATTTTTTCTTAAAGGGGCAGTGTCAGAGGGACTTGGTGTCATTTCAAAAACAAAAGGATGCCTAGGTTTTAAACCGAAAAATGTTTTTACAGAACTATCAATGGTGTCTCTAGACATAGACCGACTGGGTCTAAATGAATAGCGTCTTGAAAAAATTAACCTTATTATTATTTTTTTGCAAGTTCTCACATTTTCGTTTCCAAAATGGACTACAACAGACCATGATTTGTTCCTCTTTCAAGAATTGGTTGATTACTTTTTCTTAGTGTTATGGTATGATTCCTCGCGAAGCGAGGGCCGAAGGCCCGAGCGTAGCGAGGTTAATAAATTTGTCGTGCCTCGGGAGCTAAGCCGCGCGAATTCAAGCGAAAAATATATTTATATATATACTTGATGGTGTCCTGCAGTTGCCTGGCAACAATGTGGTACTACTTCATGTAAGCCTATATAGGAGCATGGTAAACAAAGATGGCGGACGGTAAACGGTACGCGAACCATCGAAAGGACCTTTTACCAACGTTTTTGGTTGCAAAGAAGACGAAGTGGAATGGCGAAAAGCCTCATACGCAAATCGAGAGTTTTGACGCGCGGTGCACCCTCCCCCGAGCTTCGCGAGGTTCTGCGAGACACGTATTTCTAGTATAATATATTATTTCGTAAGAAAGTAAAGGTATTCGTAGCATGATTTTAACCATAAAAGGCCAAATTTCCTCAGCTCAGGTTACTGCCCCTTAAGGCGTTTTATACTTGGTTCAAGTTAGTTTTTTCGTCTTTAGGATGACGACTCTGACGATTCTGACGAAGAAGGACATTTGTTTAGAGTTACTCTCGATGGGCTTAAAACAAAATTTAAGCTTACAAAAGACGACTGGGACCAAATGGACGTCAAACACTTTCCGAGTGGGGGCCGTTTGTTGGGAGGTGCCTGGATTAGCATATTTACACGTGGTGTACAAGAAAGCAATCCTTGGTGCAGTCTCCGCTATAAGAATAATCACGTGCGATCGGAGAACTCCCGCAAGATGAATTCAGCACCGTTCTTTAGAGGATCTGGGGAGTGCAAACGGCGAGAATGCGCCCTTAAGGTGAAATTTATCATCAAGAAAGAGAGAGGAAGATACGTAAATGTGCTCTACATAGGAAACGTCTGCCACAAAGCTTGAGTGAGAGAGGTGAGAAAGAGCCCTCACAACTGTTACGAATGAGAAGGAATAGAACAAACGAGTTGTGTAGTCCAGTTCAAATCTTCTTGAAATGAATGGCTTTGTTAGAATCTCTAGATAAAGGAAAATATTTTGAAATATAATAATAATAATAATAATAATAATAATAATAATAATAATAATAAAATATTTTTAGAGCGCCAGTATCCTTGGCGTTTAAAGAAAAACAGTTAAAATATGAAACCACTAATAAAAATTAGATTAAATATGAAATACAAAATATAAAAGGCATCGTTTTCAATGTTCAATTTAACAAATTTACACCGGTTTTCCGTGGTGTGGACTCTTATTTACCACGATTTACGTCATCACGTGGTCAAAATGTTGTGTAAATTTGTTTTTTACAACAATATTTAGAAAAAAAATACAAGGAAAAATCGAAGTCTTGTTACAAAACGTGACAGCAAAGAAAGAGCAAGCGTTGTCTATAACTTTCTCGCAATCTGATTGGTTGTTTTCAAGCGCACGTGATGTTAGCGTCAGCACCGTTGTCTGGACTCTCATTTACCACTCACGTCGACCAATCAGATTGCGAGTTTAGCGGCAATTGTGGTAAAAACATAAATAGTTTGATTGCTTGTCTTGTTTTAATAATTTAAGGTTAAATTTTACGAAAGAAGTACAGAAATAATGATGACATGATGGACTTTTCTTGATTTGCACTTAAGTCAAATCAAAATTCAGAAGAATTAAAAAAATAGATTTCGATTTCAGAATGCTCATGAAATTGCAGAGTTTTAAACTACACATTTGGGCCAAATTTTGAAACGCAACAGTTATAGGCGAAAGAGTATTAGACATTTTTAGTAAAAAAAAATGTATGGAGCGGCCATCTTGGTGTCCTACTTAGGGACACAAACATAACGACAAAAACGTCGCAAAAATAATTTTCAACTGCTTCAATAATAGCGTGACGAATTGCGTGACACATTTCAACCCTTTACAAACCGGAGGCAAACATCGTTAAAATCTGAAACTTTTTGTAATGGATTGTAACAGAGGTATTCACATATCATGTTAGAAACAGCTTTGTAAGATTTATGAATGTTTATGACCTCATGTGCATGCTAATAATATATTTTTAGAGTCGTAGTAATTTGTTCATTGTGAAGATACACATTGTAGATCGAATAACTACATGTTTATCGTTTTTTCGTTTTCAAGAGTGGAGTATGTTAGCATGGCATTGAAACGTCGTTTTTAATGAAATATAATTTACTGTAAGATCACTGTTATTTTCGTAAGGCAAAAATAATGGAACTGTTAACCATCCTTAATGAAAAGGTACTGTTAGTAGGAGAGAATGAGAATTGGAACCTTCACATGGCACTAGAATTCGAAAAAAAATCCTCGATATCCAACTTTAGAACCTAAACGTTTTGATGACTTAACGAGTGGAGTCCACATCCACAGAATTATATCAATTTGAAAATCACGACAAAACTAAGATGAAATGAAATAATAATAAGAATATTATTAAATATATATTTTTTTCAAGATAAGGTTCGTGTGTTCTTTTATATTTGACATGCGCGCAGACGTCTCACTTATTTCTTGGTCGAATTTTAACCGTCTTCTCGTTCTCATAGCCATTGCCTCTCTTCATACTCTCTCTTCATACTGTGATAATGGCCTGCATGTGCACTAGGTTTGAACATTTACACTTGTAAGAGCTTGCCCTGATCTGAAAATCTTAAGGTCGCGGGGGATACCGGGCCATGAATAAATTCATAAGGCAAAATTTTGGCAGGGTGTCACTTTGAAAAGCTTTTAAAAGCCGATTTCGCTAAAACTTGACAGATATATTGGGGAATAATGGAGTTCACCAGCACTATCTTTTATTCAATGAATCGCGCTTTACGGTACGTATACGGTGCTGTAATGTACTTAAGTTAAATTTTTTAAAACGTGATTTTGTGTCCAAGTTTGCTCCTCGAGAAGAACACAAAGCAAGTTGATTTTCACCACTCACTGATCCTTCAAAACCTCTATTGTGTCATATCTGAAGCCGATTTTTTGATTTCAACTTTAATTAAAAGTTATTATTGGCTTTTAAAGGAGTAAAATTGTCCACGTAAGAATTTGAAGCCTCGTATCTTCCCTTTGAAAGCCTATTTAAAATTTTTGCGTCAGATATGTCAATATACAATACACCTAGTTTACCTCCCTGCCGTGTCATCTCATGAAATTCTATATCCGCGCTGAATTCTTGGACACAAAATTGCTTGTTTTTACGCTTCCGAAAGCTCCCCGAGCAAAACACGAATGAAAAAAATATATTTACGCAGGAGCTTATTACCCCATTTATGGTAATTTTGCTTATTTTAATCCACGGGCTATCGTCAACACTTCATGCAGAAAGAACAATGCGTTGCAAAATAGTGTATTTTACCAGACAGCGCTTTGCACGTCCAATTATTGATGCAGAAACATTACGGAGCCTGTTCGTGAATATTTCGCGCATTTTCGGTATCCGCCGTTGCACTTTGTGCATACTCTTTTCATAAATGCATACTGATGAGCGGAACCACACAATGGCCACATTCGCAGCGGTGCCGCATTGAAATAGGGTATGGGGTTTCGGTTGACATATATTTTCTGGTTCGACTCTCAACTAGTCTCTGCTTGAAGCTTACAGTCTATGGACGCATGGTTGGCAGAATAACCATTACCATGGCCATAAATAAGGGGGCCATTTTAGTCAGACAATTAATTTTAGATACATTGCCTGTATTGTTTGTTTACAAAGCCGTTCGCATACAGTCTTGATCGCACTTTAGCTACTTTGAAAGTTAACTGGCAGCAAGGGATCGGATGCCTATTGGATAGATTAATTCGATTGAGAACCAATTAGACTCCTTGAAAAAATTCAAGTCAACGGTATGAACATGCACTACATCCCAACGGAACAAGCAAAAAGCGCCACTTTGTAGACAGTCCTGGTCTCTATCGTGCTGCGTACAGCCCGCTGATTTTTTTGAAAGGCAAATTGTTAAAATGGTTTATTCGTTTTATTGTAGTTCTGTTGTCCTTCTTGCGACACTTTTTGCAGTTAATACATTTCCTGGGAAACGTGAAGGTTAGTACTTGACAATTTCTCTCAGTTGATAACGAATCCGCATCGGCTTTCAGTGCAACTGCGCGCGTTCATATTTTTAAACTTGAATTTACTTTAAAAGATTATATATAGTTCGTGCGAGATCTATTCATTAGTAAAAACGATCCTGTGGTCTTCACTATGCTCCGACTTGGCGCAAAAAAGACAACGGATATTTTAACTCTGTTGCATAAACATGTGTTGACTCAGTTAGTTGACGCCTAAATCTACAATGGCTCGGTTGCGCTAATTATAAGTAAACTGGCGATAAATAAAGAAAGCTGGTAAAGATGGTAATGTTAAGTTCGGTAATGAAATAAACCCGGGAGGGGGATTGGGGGGTACTCCCTTATATACGCTATATAGGTATGTGCCGCCCGATATGGTAGGGTTTTTGAGGTGCTCAGTCCTTAAATAGGGTATCCTTTTTGGTATTTTTGGTATTGTGATCCTTAGATATTCCTTAGATAGGGTCACTAAATTGCAGTATCCACCCCAACGCGCAAAACGAAAAAGATATGGGGCCCGTTTCTCGAAAGTCCCGATAACTTTTCGGGCCTGAAGCCAAATATTGAAATTAAAATCTAAAGAATAAAAGCGCGGGTCCTAGCGAACAAACCAGCCCATTTTGTTTTGCTAACTGATAGTTTTATCGTATTATCTGCAAAACGTTTGAAACCTCGATCTTCAATGAAAATGAAACAGCTTTCCGGGCCCGGTAATAACCGGGGCTTTCGCGAAACGGCCCCCTGGTCTGTTAAAACTGTACTACACGCCTGAATTGGACCTTAAAAAGGGTATCAAATCTCGATTTTCTACCCTTAAATAGGGTCAGGGTTTGAGAACCTTGGCGGCACAAACCTATGCTTCGAGGTTGGGATCAATGCGGGAGATGTTTGTCAATTCGGGTTTCAGAACTGAAGAAGCGGAGATTTAACGAATTTTCAAGCAGTGGAGGGACTTAAAGGTAAAACAAAATACATTTTTCGATGGGAATTTATGTTGATATCAATCTGTGATTGACTTTTAATTTTCTTTACGTTCTCGCTAGTTTTGGAGAATTGTTTATAAAACGCGCTCAATTAAATTCAGTTGTTTTGATTTCTTTCATTGGAGACATCTCGGCTTCGATGAGCTCTTAATGGTTCGCGTTTTGCTTTTAAACATAAACTTATGGAGATTTGAATAAAATTTTTCGAAAGAAGATTGTGTTGTCCATTTTTATGTGTTTGCTCATTCATTACATAGGTTGAAAAGCGATTTTATGTAAACAAAACAAGACTTGGAATTTATAGTAACTTCTTAACTTCACTCGCGTGGCCTTATGCAAATATGTTTGTGTATTTTTTGCAATTTTGATTTCCAAATCAGTTTCTCGGACAATTTTTTTTATAAGCAGCAGCTGTATTTTATTTGGAAATTAGTCGTACTAGTTATTCTAGACGGAGAAAAAATTGTTTTTGTGAACTTTTGTACGGTCTCAATATACTACACAAACGGTCGCGTAAGTCTGTTTTTGAGAATTGCTAAAATTAAAAATAGCCCGGTCGTCAATTTTATTCTTGTGCTTCCGACCTTTCACCTCAGTTAAGTTTATCATCGGCTTTCTGTTCAAAGAGCGACGCCGTTAGGCTCAGCCTATCTATATATATTATTGTCATCCTCCATTTCATTTTGTCGTATTATATTTTCAAGCTATAATAATGGCTCGAATATGGTTTGTATGCGATTTTTGGTAAGTTTACAGCCATTTTTCATCTTTAGTAGCTGCCTGATGAGCATCCATTTAGCGTGAAGGTAGCTAAGGGTCCACTTTCTCAAAGAAGCGAGTAAGGTGATGTACTTTGTTTGCGAATTTGGCTTGTTGCTCGTAGAACTGGAAAAATGGCTGCTCCGAAACGAATACTCGATACGTAAAGGCAGGGAATCATATCTTATCTATTAAGGTAATACTTTAGAGCCACACGGCATAAACAAACGTCATGAAATGTAATACTTTTTTGTTTTAGTTTCCGATTTCGTCACATCCTGTATTACTTAATTCTTCTATATTGCGAAATTCTCCATGTATATAACATCGTATAACATATTGTTTATTTAGTAACATCTTGTACCTGAAGAGGGCTGGTCTGGCCAGCTGAAATATTGTACTCAACAAAATATACGCTGTTTTCAGCTTTGCTTTAAAGTATTATATTCAATTATTTTTGGCTGAAGAGCAGATCCTCACGGGATCCAGCGTACAAGCATCGGGATTCTCGTATACGGTTTCTTGCCATTTAATCAGTTATCCGAAACGAAGTAGCCTTGGGACTCCACTACTGATGAATTTCTTGACCTACCATGGCATATTTTGGAATTTGCGACCACTGAAGAACACAACAAGCGCGAAATTTCGGTGGTAGGTCGGAGTGGCTTCGGACTTAGTATAAATATGAAATATGTGGGGAAGAAACGAACCCTGTCAAAAATTCTCGCTATTTCCCAGCATGCAGTGCAGTCGTGATGCTGAAAATCGAGGCAAGGCCAGGATGCACTAGAACGAGAAGCTGTAGCTCGGCCCGGGCAACGAATAAGAGCAAAACAAATCACTTCGAAGGTAGGACTAGGACTGAATTTTGCTGTGAATGTTGACTTTTGGGTTTGCAACGTTGATTTCAATAAAAAAAAACTTAAGGCAAAAACGTGATTTTTTTTTTTTATGACGTTAAAAACGGTCATTTTTGTTCTTCTCCAAATTCAAACGCTAATATTCTATTGGGCGTCTCAATTTGAAGGACTTTCTAGTCAATGCTCACAACTGCAATGTTCGCGCGATTGAGAAAGTTACAATTTTTTAAAGCAGTGGAGTCTTATAGATCTTTTTCAACCTATTTCGTATGGGGTTGATCGTTTCCCAGAGAAAATAAGGGGACAGACAGGGAAAGTTAGAGAACGATACGTGTCCTAGTTTATCCGCGGCATTGTTAGGACTTTTGATGTCGCAAACTTAAAGACGCCTGTGGCACAACTAACCAATGCATGTCATACAGCTGTAAGTAACTATGTAATAAGAAATAATCATCAATAGTTTTGATTTACGTTCAAGTAATTTACATTATAATTGAACAAAACAAAAACTGTAAAAAGGAAACAGCCACGCGCTAGAAATACTTTTAATTAACATTTCTAGGATTACTGTTTTTCTTTAAGAATACAACATCATAGCAATCGCAGTTCTCTAGATCACAATAACTAAACTACATTGTGGAATACAAAGCGACGAGTTTATCCAATCGAGTGATTGTTTGTTGTACATTTCAATCTCTTGTCACAAGGTTTCTGATTGATTTTGAATTTGGTTGCCTTTAGTATCAAGTCAACAATTTTAAAGTGCCACTACGCCGAAAATTTTTGTTTTTCTTTTCCGCTTTTTTAACGCAAATGTATCTAATAGGTTTAGACAAATGCGAATTGCTATAAACTAGATTGATATATTCTTGCACAGCCCAGAAATAGCTGGCTGAAAACCCACGAAAATCACGTAAAATCCGTCCGCCATTTATACTCCATTCATAAATCCGAGCCCACGTTCTACTGGTTTGCGATCTGGTACACGTGACTTGATTCGTGACGTCAATGACTCAACGCAGTTCCCTCCGGGTCACAGACAACAAAGCCAAAAGGCACGTGTTGAGTCTCTCAGGGTTCGGTCCCGGTCATTTTTGAATTGAGTAATGGCGGCAAGCCGAATTCGAAATGTAAAGTTAAAACAATGGCACTTTCTGTACGAGTTTTGACTTGAAACTTCGCAAGATAGGTAACGAGTACTTATATTTTCCAAATATGGAGACAACAGAAAATGCATATTTTTGATCATAGTGGCACTTTAAGTGTTTTAATTATAGAGCTTACATTTATAAACTACGCTGATTGCGTATTGGTTGCTAAGGAGTAAGACTGCTACGCTCCCCGTGGTCTGTGAGGTCTTTTCTCCAGTTGAGCGATCCTGTATATATAGGTTCCACAAATAAAAAGTCAAAACTAAAGGTGTTTAAGATTTCACTCAAGAGCAAATTGTTTTGAATATATTATATATCAGAAATAGGCCATTTCCGAGTTGCTTTTAGCCTCTCTATCAAAGCGAGGCTAGGTGCGAACCCTTTCATATGAAAATGAGTTTTCATTCACATGCAAATAAGTTTTATTTGCATGTGAATGAAAACTCATTTTCATATGAAAGGGTTCGCACCTAGCCTCGCTTTGATAGAGAGGCTAAAAGCAACTCGGAAATGGCCTATTAAGAACTGGTAGCAAATAAAAATCGCAAATTACTGGATCACTGACAGAAATGTTTTTACAGAGCAATGGACGATAATGCCAAATGTGAAAGGTTGGAGATATTTAATCTGCATCAGGAAAAAGTATTTATTTGATGTTTTCTCTTTAACCCGTCAAATATTTGCTCTTTTCTGTACAAATTATTGTCACGAGACGAGTTACATGATCTATTGGAAAGCTTATTATACTTAAAAATGTAAGAGACGATAAGACTTTTCGTTGTGCCAATTTCGATTAAGTTTCATTCCCTTTGTTCAATTTACCACGGATAAACCATTTTTCCTGGTTAAAGACCTTGGCCTAGGCCTTAAACTAGCTACTTGAGGAGTCCGTAAGGCTCTTTGGTCAAATCTTCCTTACGAAAACCAAGCTATACTTACATTCAGCTTACTTTGTTCAAGACAGTCCAAACGTTTGACGAAATACATTACAGTCTATGATAAGGTCAATTGAAATATTGGCCCACCTCTTCATAACGGTACAATGTATGAAAGTGAACTCTTTACTGCTCCATTGACGTTTCCTGCTAGGAAAGGTTTAAAAAAGCAAAAAACAACTGTTTCATTATCTACCATGTTTTTCATTTTGTTTTTGCTGACTCAATTGCTCATTCTTTCTTCTGTTTTCATTCAAAGATTTGCACGCTCTACTAAGCTACTCCTCTCTATTTAAAGCCCCCCTCTTGAGCTTCAAGCTTTAATAAGCCACTCTCTCTATTAAGCCCTTCACCCCCCTCCCCCACGAAAGACACAGCCACTTAGGTCGGGTTAGAATGGCATTAGATTCTTGATCTCAACATTTCTGACTTCCAATTTCATATGGGACAGTTTCAATACTCTCTTACTCTCTTATAAGTTCTGTGTTCAGTCCTGTGTTCAGCACTATACTTTCCTGCCGAACAACAAGTCTATCTTAAAGTTTTAAAGAAACCGTAAATAAGCCTTCCATCCCTGCCCTCTCTATAAAGAGGACTAATTATTAAGACCCCATCTCTATTAAGCTCCCACTAGAATTAAGGCCTAGAGCGTCTTTACGAGTTTAGTGCTTACGTATCTCTTTATACTTTATCTGGTCCCAAGAACTACATCCTTGATTGACAATATCAACTGTATTCCGGGGCTAATAATTAACCGTAAGGGGTATTTCATAAACCAGACAACTGTCGGGACGCAAGTCATCACTAACACTAAACGAAAGCCCTTACAACAGGCAATAATCAAACCTTACCGACTATTTTCCCTGCTTGACAATGGTAGTTGACTTCAAGATATTTGTGGATCTGTCCACATGGATTTCCAAACACTTCATTCGATGCGTCCAGCTCGCAGAAGTTTTTGCCTTCACACTTGTCCTTTACCATCTGTACTGATTTAGACGAGCTATAAAGGAGGTAAACATCATTTCGTTCAGACTAAACCCCTTGCTCTGACGACTCCACGTGAAACGTAACCCTTTTGATCAGTGTAGCTTACTTACAGACATCTGTCATTATCGGCTAACTCTTCGCCACAAGTCCACTTATCTGTTCGTCCATAGTTCGCATCCACAACTAGTATCGTCTGGCCTTCAGGGCACGTGATATTCTCGGGTGGCTTGAACTCACAGATGGTTTTCTTTATCAACTCTGTTTAACAATTAAATGTTAAAAGCGTTAGTTAAACAGTTATCGTTACTCCCGAGAGAGGGACTTCCCTATAAAAGTTATACAGTCGAACTTCCCGTAAGCGGACACCCTCGGGGCCATAGGTAAGTGTCCGCTTACGGGAGGTTAAAAAAATAGTGCATCAGAGAGCCTATAATGCAGTAAATGTCTTTTAAGGCTATTAAGACCACTTGTAATTGTATTATCCATAAATTTAACACTAAATTTAACACTAGCTCGCATTGCGTCACACGAACTGATGTAAGCCATTTAATAACAGTAGCATACTCAAACCGCCATGTTTCGGAGGTGAACAGAACAGAAGAAGTATATGTTTTATGTACATTGGCGATTGTCATTTTTTCATTTTTTGGCGATTTTCATTTTTTCATTTTCACTAGCTATTGTAGGTATCCATATATTTTATTAGCTTCTATTGTCATATTGTATTTATACTTAGAGAGGGCCACAAGTTCATTAGCTTTGCTATTAAGTGTTACCCTCTTAAAATAAAGTCTTTATTATTATTATCTTTGTTTAACATTATGTTCTGGCTGTTGTCATTGCCGTAATTTCTTCTATTAGGCGGGTCATAACAAATGACCAAGGGCTAACGGAATTATCTCTTCTTCACATTTCCAACACTTTTCTCAGTATCCTTGCAGTTCCCAACAAGGCAGTCTTTTGCACCACTCCAACATTAAATGTTATCCCTAGCTTTTCAATCCACCTATCAAATTCTTTGGTGACACTTCCAAGGGCCCCTATTACTACAGGTACAACCTCCACTTTTTTAAGTATTATTATTATTATTATTATTATTATTATTATTATTGCATGCAGTTATTTTCTAAAACGCTAAGTGCCCTTAGGTACGTAAAAAGAAACTATCGATGAGTGTCTGCTTTCGCGGTTCCCTGATCGTAAGTTCTCTTAGAAATCCTAAAAAAAAAAGTTTCTAAAACCGAATACGAAGAAAGTAAATTTAGTTTTACTAATTGTAAAGTTGTCTTTAACATGAAATGAGAATGGAATCATAAAATCATAAAAATGTATGTAAAGTAATTTAATGGTTATTCCGTACATTTTGCTTTATTTTTTTTTATTACAAATCTTCAAAAGACGCATTTTTGAGGGCCTTCGAAGAATGCATTATGTCTGACTAGTATAAGAACATTAAATCTGTAATACGTTGCATTTAAGGCATGTTAATTAAATCGCCATTCTGAATTGTTGTGCTCTTTTACTGCCGTAAGAGGTTATCAGCAAGAGGGGATTTTTAGTCGGGAGATTGAGTAGAGGGGATTTTGTCGGGGTGAATATGCTGAGGAGAATACGTTAGTAAGTCAACTTTATTTAAAGAGGGTAACACATAACAGTTTTCACTGACTCAGGTATATTAAGGCCTGGGTCAGTTAAGGTACATCCAAAAATTAAGGGGGGTGGTCTATCTCATAAAATATGGAACATATTGATATGAAACTTGGCCAAAGGCTTAAACTTGATACAAAGGTTAATTTTGATAAGAAGTTGTCACGAAAAGAGTCACGCAACTGATTAAGGTATCAAATTTCCATGTTTTTCTTTAGGCTAAGTGCAGGAGAACTTAAACAACTCTGACTGACAAAATATCGTTTGGATATTTTTAAGGGCGCAAAGCCATACATGAAACTAACTGGAAGGCGTGTCTAGGTCACGTGACGTTTGAAATGTCACGATTTTGTTGTCACGCAAACATCAGAAAACAGTCATGCCGCGTAGGTGGACCACGTTTCCAGTTACATTTGGAAAGTACCATAAAAGGGTAGAAATAATACCACTTAAAATTCTCAGAAAACACAATTTTTCCTAGTCTGCAAGAGCACTGAAGGAACAAACCGGAAGTAAAAGCTCAATTGGTCACGTGATAGGTTGCCATGGAAACAACAACGTCAAAAAGGGCTGTCTTAACAAGTTGAATACCGTTGCCAAGTTTCATAATTATGACACGTTTCCTTTTGAAGATAGACCACCCCCACTTACTTTTTGATAAAATAGAGGCAGACCCAGTCCTTAGTATACCTGAGGACAAACCCGTGGCCCTCTATCTTAAAATTTACAATATTTTACATGTAAAAATATATAGTCCTATGTTACTAAAAGATGAAAAATTATGTACATGATTTCAAAATAAAATAAAAACTAGATTAATGAGAAATAGAACACAAACCGCGGTGATAAACATATTGAACTTATTCATTTTTGATAAAAAAAAACTTGACGTTTCGTATGCTACCACATACATTTTCAAAAGTGTCCGTTACAATGTTAAAACTATACTTAGATTAGTGGTAAAAAGGAACTGGGACCGAGATTAAGTACAAAACTTTACACTTGATCTAAAAAAAGAAACAGCTAATTAATAAAGTATCAGCTTCTCGCTATTGACGTTTGCATTAAAAGCTGGCCTGATATCTTAGCGTCGGGCAAAATTGATTTCCACTGTAAAATCAAAGAAACATTGTTTATACAAGAACTGAAGCCAGCTTTTAATGAAGCCAGCTTTTAAGTTTTTAATCGTGAGTAGCGAGAAGCTGATGCTTTATTAATTAGCTGTTTCTTTTTATAGATCAACTGTTAAGTTTTGTACTTAATCTCGGTCCCAGTCCCTTTTTACTACTATATAAGTATAGTATTTAACATTGTAACGGTCACTTTTGAAAATGTATGTAGTAGCATACGAAACGTCAAGTTTTTATCAAAAATGAATAAGTTCAATATGTTTATCGCCGCGGTTTGTGTTCTATTTCTCATCAAGCTACGATGGCCCAAGAACAAAAGTCTTTATAAAACTAGATTAAGAATTAAACGCAAGTTTTCTGCTGTAACATGCTGCAAGTTTTTGAAGCTGATTAAAAATCTCGCAAGGTGTTGACAATGCGAGAATTGCGTGGAAAATCGTCCGCGCAGCCATGTTACATGGCATCACCTTTTTGCGCAACATTTATGCGCCAGACGTGGCCGTGAATTCTCTATTTTCGAATTATCCCCCAAATTTTGCATAAACTATTATTTGAAATGCTCTTGGGTATATGCAGTCTTGGGTATATGCAGTCCTCCCAATAGTTTATGCAAAATTTGGGGGAAAAACAAAGTGTATTATGGGCAATTCGAAAATAGAGAATAGCGGCGGTTTTATTAAACAGCGCTCACCTGACTTACAAAGGTAATACATCTGTAAATATTTTCTGACTCCTTGGCATTCGGGTGGATCCCCATACTCAGCTTGGCTTGACTCCAAGGTGCAAGAGTTGGAATCATCGCATGACTCTTGCACCATGCTCAGTACGGTATCATATTCAACGTTGCACGTGCTATTTATCAGCTGATCACCCTCCACACACGTGTCAGGGTGATTGCGCCCATAAGTGGCCCAGACAGTAGATATGACGTTTTGTTGTGGACATTTCACTGTCCTTCCTGGTTCCCCATCACAGATTGTCTCCACGTAAAATTCTTTGAGTGCGGCAATAGAAGGGAAATTGCAAATATTGTAACCAGGGCGTTGAAAAGAATGGGCGGTGAAACGCGCCCTTGACTCTTGAGCGATCGGTGATGCATTCGAAAAGCGTAACGCTTTTCGAACAAGCTTGATTTATTAAATTTCGTAATTCTGCTTTACCTGCAGCTTTGAAAATGCATTAAAATGTTCATTTTAAAACATCAATGGGAATCTTGTACCATTTTCTTGTAGCAACCCATGTTTTCCGCCATGTTTTGATCTCGGGCCCTGTCGAACGCACTCGTCCCAGTCTCGTTCCACATCATACATCGCTCAAGAGCTTAATGGCGCGTTTCACTGCCATTCGTTTCTGTTCCATGGTTGTAACTGAGTTATTAATTTGGTAACTGAGTTGTTATTTGTTCAGGACACCTAGTTTTGTGATTATTTTTCCTGACATTCGCCGTGATTTCTATTGCGTAATGTCTGGCCCAATTATCAATTATCGGGAATTTTAAAACTTTTTCAAACTGAACAGCCAAAAGGCATGATTATACCTAATTCAATAAAGGTTTCTTTAGTCATCGTTAATTTGGCATTGGAAAGCTATGCGGTCACTCAAGCAACGCATTTGCATTGTCAGTGTTCCGTATGCCCAAATGCCAATGCCCAATTACCAATGACCAATTGCCAAAGCAACCTTTATTGAATTAAGGTATATACAGAAAAATAAAGGACATATAATTAAATGAATGCCTTGATATTAGTCGCAAATAAACACAGCAACATCATACACAATGCTCTGACTAGACATGTTAATTTCACTTTAATATGGTCACGATTAAAATTCGCATGGTTTAATGAATATAATTTGAATTGCTTATATTGTGTAAGAAAACCTCATTTGAACATCAGTAAATACGAGGGCTTGCATGTTAAAGTGGTGAGTTTGTTTCCGCTGAGCAACCTCACACAAATTTGGGATATTTGTTTTAACCTTCGGACGTACACGCAAACTTATACCCCCACCGTGGTACGGTGGGGGTATAATGGCCGCCTAGATGGCCGCCATCTTGGATTTTACTAAAAATTCGAATTTATCGGGAAAATGCGGAAATTGCAAATATTGTTTGCTAGAGTTGCAAAATAGCATAAAATTAAACATTTTGAAGCTTTTGGTAGCATTTAAATGTTTTTTCGCTGAAAAAAGGTGAAAAACACGCATTTTATTCAAACATGGGTTGATCTCATGTTACTTATGACGTCATATCTCGTTACCATAGCAACCAGTTGTCGCTAAACTTTACTAAAATGTGTCTCAAGGATAAACGAACAGCTACTTAAAACGGCATGTGCTAACCTTAAATGGTCTTGAAAATATCGGAGAAAAACCTTGAAGGGGGGGGGGGGGGGTTGGCAACCATCCCCCCCTTTGTACGTCCGAGGGTTAAACAAATTAAGTCGAATTAAAATCAGATTTTTTAGTACATAGTACTAGAACTGCGTTACGTCTCCTCTTTCTTCTCCGCTTTTAAAATGGCGGGCTGGGAAGGCTGCCAAAATATTCCAAGAATCGTGGATTATTTTGTCGAGTTCTTTTTCAACGATTGGCAGACGTGTTTGTTTTCTGACAATCTGAAACCGTTATTTAAACGAAACAAACTGAGACATCATGTTTTATGCGACAAAATGCTCCAGGGTATTTTGCGTATTTTGGAAGCCTTGTCCAAGAGTTTCTACGCCCGGCCCTCGACTTTGAAAGCGGAGATGGCTCTGGACGAGGTTGATGATTATGATGATGATAACGATGATAATGATGATGATGATGATGATGATGATGATGTTGATGGCGATGATGCTGCTGATGATGATGATGATGATGATATGCTGATGATGATAATGATAATGATGATGATGATGATGACGACGATGATGTTGATGATGACAATGATGATGATAATGATGATGATGATGATGTTGATGATGCTGATGATGATAAAGATGATAATTAAGATCGTTTCCCAAAATTTCTGTTCCCTTTTTTAAAACGTTAAAATCGTTTGGACTTCAACAATAATCTCTCCATGTCTGATGATTTCTTACAAGTTCAAGGTGGTACGATGGTAGAAATTGCGTTTTCTTGATCTCAGAGCGCAATACGATTTCGGAAATATGCTAAACTCTAAATGCGTTCCTTTAAATTAGGAACAGATATTAATAGGTCCACTTGTTCCTATATATGAATAGCAAGACTCAATTATATATGAATAGCAAGACTCAATTTTTCACGAAGACGTTGCCGTCTACGTGAAAAATTGACTAAAACGCCGATTGGCTTCAAGTTGCGGTTCTTATTGCAGAAACCCAAGGGGAAAAACGATAATGCGGTGTATATTGTACGTCAACGTGACCATCAAACGACACTACGAAAAAGATTAACAACTTTCCACGTCCGCTACACTAAGTTATTTCTTTTGAAATACGCCATGCCCCCGCTATACCCTAGGAACTAAAAAACGAATCCCTGCACTGCACATGTGTCCAAAAGATCACTGTGGATTTCCACGGATCTCAACATTTCATTTTAAATACGCCATGCACGATATACTCGGTATACACTTGGCACTAAAAAATACTTCCACTTTTTTTTATTTGTCACTGTGGAATAACGCTGAGTTCAAAATTTCATTTCAAATACGCCATGCACGTTATACCCGGTATGCACTTGGTTCTAAAAAACAAACTTTCACTTGTTAGAGTAAGAATAAAATGTACCAAAAACCATGCTTGCTGGTAGTTCCATGCAGTGTTTCACTACTGAAATCCATTGCAGAGAAAACAGACCTCTGATATGGCCGACATTTCCGCCATTATTATTTATAAAATAAAACAAAATAAAATAAATATTTCATGTCTTCATTTTGCCGTCTTTCCCGTGAAATCCGTCTTTTCCGCCATCATCAAAAAGGCTTTTAGTCAACTGCCTTGCATGACTGGAAGTTGACCGAGTGAAAGACTTTTGTAGTAACGGCGGAAAAGACGGATTTCACGGAAAAGACGGCAAAATGAATAAATTAAATAATAAATGAAAAAAAATGAAATAAAATAAAATAAAATAAAGAAATATTTAATTTATTCATTTTCCCGTCTTTCCCGTGAAATCCGTCTTTTCCGCCGTTATAACAAAAGTCTTTCACTCAGTCAACTTCCAGTCATGCAAGGCAGTTGATCGGCTGAAAGACTTTTGTGATGATGGCGGAAAAGACGGATTTCACGGAAAAGACGGCAAAATGAATAAATTAAATATTAAATAAAATAAAAAAATGAAATAAAATGAAATAAAAAATGAAAAAAAAAAAAAAAAATATTTTAATTTTATTTTTTTTATTTCAATTTTTTTTTCATTTTTTAATGAAATAAAAAAAATAAAATTAAAATATTTTTTTATTTTATTTCATTTTTTATTTTTTTTTTATTTAACATTTAATTTATTCATTTTGCCGTCTTTTCCGTGAAATCCGTCTTTTCCGCCATCATCACAAAAGTCTTTCAGTCAACTGCCTTGCATGACTGGAAGTTGACTGAGTGAAAGACTTTTTTAATAACGGCGGAAAAGACGGATTTCACGGGAAAGACGGAAAAATGAAGAAATGAAATATATATATTTTTTATTTTTATTTCATTTTTTATTTTATTTCATTTTATTTTTTTATTTTATTTCATTTTTTTATTATATATATTTAATTTATTCATTTTGCCGTCTTTTCCGTGAAATCCGTCTTTTCCGCCATCATCACAAAAGTCTTTCAGTCAACTGCCTTGCATGACTGGAAGTTGACTGAGTGAAAAACTTTTTTAATAACGGCGGAAAAGCCGGATTTCACGGGAAAGACGGAAAAATGAAGAAATGAAATATATTTTTTTACTTTATTTTATTTCATTTTATAAATAATAATGGCGGAAATGTCGCCATATCAGAGGTCTCTTTTCTCTGCAATGAATTTCAGAAGTGAAACACTGCATGGAACTACCAGCAAGCATGGATTTTGGTACATTTTATTTTACTCAAATGAATTGATACTGAAGACCACAGCTTGACATCTTTTCGATTTCCTGTTATTTTAATGGCTGAAAAGTCGGATTTTGCATCTCTAGGTATCTTCTTGTATCGTCCCGATTCGATGTAGGTAATGAGGGCAAGAAATCCGCATTTTGGCTTTGCTGTCAACCGCTTATATGGTGTAAAATAGTAGTTTACTGCTATTTTGGCTAATGACGCTCTTGGTTATTGTCGATATTTCGCAAGTTTGTTTCCTCTATAAAGAAGAACACGTTTTTGAGCCTTATCGCCAGTTGGAGAGATGCAGAGGGCAAGTTACCCTTGCAGGCAACTAAACAGTCTTTCGATAAAGAGTGCCTCTTTATGTTACTTAAGTCCAGTTGTTGTGGGAAAATGTAGTGCGATAAGCGCAAAATGCGTGTGCAAAGTAGAAGACGAGGGCTTCGAAAATGCGTGGAACAACGTCTGTCGAACCAGAGATACTTGCGACAAGGCACTACTCTGTTAGTATTTTTCTTGTATTTTATCTTTTCAAACATGTTATCGCACCTCGATTCCAAAAAATCAAAGTTCCTTTCTTTCACAATGACTGTTTTTCTGTATTTAGTTTTCTACAAGCATTTCATGCACGAGAAAGGCACTTAGTTTTAATTTGGGGTAGTTTTGACCCCAAAACCTCAAAATCACCATGACATAGCTCCTTTAAGCTGGGTGAATCTTTCAATTATATAAAGAATGCACATAGTTTATCGAAACTCTTGTTTGACAATTGCATGCATGCAAAGAACTTCAATGTCAGCTAGATAAGTTTACAAGTTATATTATCAAGAAGAGTTCAAGTCAGTCTGCGCCATATCGTTGCGTTTCGCGCATTGTATTGGCTTGCTAGAGAGCTTCAGTTCTGTCCAATTCATAAACATTTTTCCCTCGCGACTAATCAAATGTCTGTGATTCACTTGTTTGTGGCATGCAAAGAACTTTCAATGTCAACTGGATACGTTAAGTACTTATATTCTCAAGAAGAGTACAAGTTAGTCTGCGCCACATCATTGCGTTTCGCGCATTGATTTGGCTTGCTAAAGAGCTTGAGTTCTGTCCAATTCATAACATTTTTTAACTCGCGACTAAGCAAATGTCTGTGCCGATGGTCGATTCACTTATTTGTGGCATGCAAAGAACTTTCAATGTCAACTAGATAAGTTTACTACTTATATTATCAAGAAGAGTTCAGTAAAAACTCAACAACAAGGGTTCAGTTTTGTTAAAATTATGCTACTAGTGCTCTAAGAGTAAAAGTAAGTGTCTTGCGCTTCGCATGGCCAGGATGGAAATGGATTGCATCTTGAAAAAATTGGCCAATTTTTCAAGTTTATCGCTTCTCTCTTGAAAAACTCGCTAAAACTGTTTATGGTTTATCCTCTCTTTGAGAATTCAATTGATATCTTCCCCTTAGTGTTCTACATGAGCATTTCATGCACGATAAAGGTACTTAGTTTTAATTTGGGGCGGTTTTGACCCCAAAACCTCAAAATCACCATGACATAGCTCCTTTAAGCTGGGTGGATCGTTCAATTAAAGAATACACATCGTTTATCGTAACTATTGTTTAACAATTACATACATGCAAAGAACTTTCAATGTCAACTAGCTAAGTTTACTAGTTACATTATCAAGAAGAGTTGAATGCTTCAAAATTGAATGGCGCTGTTGATTCTGTAGTTTATTCTCTGTGTTATTTTTTCGAGCTTAAAAGTTAAGCTGGGTGTATCGTTCAATTATATAAATGACTACACATCGCCTTTTGTTTAATTTAATTGTTTAATTGTAACTTTGTTTAACAATTACATCAGTACATGCAAGGAACTTTCAATGTTACTACTTATATTATCAAGAAGAGTTCAGTAAAAACCCAACAATGAGGGTTCAGTTTTGTTTTGTTTTTGGAGTAAAACTAACTGTCTTGCGCGCTGCACATGGCCAGGATGGAGATGGATTGTATCTTGAAAATATTGGCCAATATCTTGAAAAAAATTGGCCAATTTTTTCAAGTTTATCGCTTCTCTCTTGGAAAACTCGCTAAAAATCTGATTATGGTTTATTTTCTCTTGAGAATTCACTTGATATCTTCCTCTTAGTTTTCTACAAGCATTTCATGCACGATAAAGGTACTTAGTTTCAATTTGAGCAGTTTTGACCCCCAAAAACTCAAAATCACCATGGTATAGCTCCTTTAAGCTGGGTGAATCTTTCAATATTATATAAAGAATACACATCGTTTATCGAAACCACTGTTTGACAATTCCATACATGCAAAGAACTTTCAATGTCAACTGGATAAGTTTGCTAGTTATATTATCAAGAAGAGTTTCAAGTCAGTCTGCGCCATGTCATTGCGTTTAGCGCATTGTATTGGCTTGCTAGAGAGCTCGAGTTCTGTCCGATTCATAACATTTTCCCCTCGCGACTAAGTAAATGTCTGCGCCGATGGTCGATCCACTTATTTGTGGCATGATTTCGAATGTGATCCAAATCTCCTCGCAGCACGGCTCAGCAGAGAGTTTGCTGTCATTCCGGTTTGAAAATGAAATTCGGGGTCTCTTAGAATCGCTTACCATTGCCCGTAGCCGTGTCGTTCAAGTCCCGTTTTTAGATATCGGTCCTCCTCGGGGGTGAACAACATTTGTTTTTTTCTCGCGCCAATTTCAGTGGCTTTGGACGCGCGTTCTGTCTTTAGACTTGCAACCCTTCGTAAAGGCTTGGGCCGCGGTGGTGTTTTGGGGCTCGTTTCGACTTCGTCCGCAGAAGACATGTCGCCCTTAACGTCATCGTCCTGCTCTTGGGAAGACGTCGATTTGTCCGAAAGCCTCGAGCGCACGTCCATTTCTAACTCCGATCCCTTGTCGCCGTGCAATCTTTCCAGAAATTCGTGCGCTTTTGTAGCGACCTCGCGCGATCGTTGTTTTTGATAGTGAACTCTTGCCACGACAGAGCTGTGTTTCTGGTCCTCGGAGATCGCGCTTTGCGCGCTACTGCTGAGATGTTTGGAGCTCTCGGTTTCAACAATTTGTCGATAGCGAGTCGGGTGAACGTACTTGCCAGTTGCGTCGAAAACTAACTTGCTCATCAGTTCTCCCAGCTTGTTTTGCTGTCCTCCGTTTCTCGTTACTAAAACGTAATCGCAGGTCGGCTTGAGCAAAGGGCGAATGTGATTGATGTATCCATCCAACACTTGCATGCTAGTGTCAGTCAGGAATAGAGAATCGAAGCCGTATTTGCCCGCCGTTTTGAACATTTTCTGATCGATAAACCCGCCGTTCGTCTTAGCTTTGTTCACCATCTCGACGGTCAAATACTGATATGTCATTGGGCGCGATCCTTTGACCTTGATAAACAAATACACGGCGAGGAATTTGGTGGCAAACGACAAGTCCAACGGGGATACCGTACCCTGTTTCTCCTTGCACGCGTTCAGCACGCCCTCGTAGCGCGGCAAGAAACGCGCCACGACTTCCAATAGCTCCTCTAGCGTTGCCCAATGTCCCTTGGCTTCTAAGGCGTCGATATCGAGTTCGCTGGTCCACTGCAATCGCATCATTTTGGAAACGGTTTTGCGCACCCTTTTCAAGTACATTTCTGTTGAAGACAGCCCTCTCAAAATGGAGTCCGATGCGCCGTTCACTTTTCGAAAGTCTCCCAGTTCTGCAATGGCGTCCAAGTAGCCTAGACGTCCTGCGTGCCCGAGCTTCCAGTCGTCTTGCATCGTGTCGACAAATTTAAATAGGAGATTGGGAGAACATAAACTAAAGTCGACGATGTCAAAAGTGAGCTCCTCTTCGTCTTCGCAACAGAATTTCAGAAATTTCAAACACTTGCTGACGATTTGTTGTGCTTGGCGATCGCTTTTACAGCCGCCGCCACTGCCGGTTAGCCAGGATGAAAAATCTCGAGCAATATCGCTCGACATGTCAAAAGACGCAATTGTTCTGATTTTACGTCGAGCCTTCTGATCGGGGTCGGTTTCATTTTCCGTGTTGCCTAAACACGCCGCTTCAATCTGAGTGCTGTTTGGCTTTTCGTCGAAATGAAAATACCAACGGTGTTTGTTCTTTACGTGTTTTCTACAGCCTCTTTGCGAGGTAAATCCATCGTGATTGCAGGTTTGAAGTGGACAGTGAAAAGGGCCATCAGAATCATCCTCTTCTAAGTGAAGCCTCTTTGGTTTGGGCGATGCGTTTGCTAACTTTGACCAGTCGATCTCGTCCTCTCGTTTGTTCATCTCTAGCACCAAACGTAGCTGGAAGATTTTAAAGTTTCTCTCGCGCGGTTACTACATATATTAGCCGACTTGTTTATCCCTCCCGAGAGACATTATTCGATGTTTGGTTAAAAAAAGCTTGTTCCTTGTCGCATTATCTCTTGCATGTCCCATTGTTCGCACGACACAATTAAACAAATTTGTTTTAGGGCCGACACATAACCAAACGGAACAAAAGGACAATTCCGAACTTGCACGGACCTGCATGCCCTAATAACGTGATTAAACATGCTGTAGGCAAGCCAGAGTTGCAGACTAACATCGTGAGCGTGAGTTCCTGATTGCTAACGCTAAATAGGATCCATCGTTCCCATTACTTAAAGCGTTTAAAACAAAATGGAACGCCAGTTCCTGTTCGATTAAAAGCGGAGCTTATTGCGGTTTAAAAACGGAACAATAGTTCCCATTCAGTTGAAATAGAAACAGTTTGATTAGGAACAAACTTGTTCCTTTGTGACGCTAATAGGAACCTTTTAAACAAAATGGGAACGGCAAGTAGTCAATTAGGAACAACACGTTCCTCATTGCGCATCAGAGAAGGTTTAATCGGAACAACTGGTCCTCATTGTCGAGGTCAACAGCATAATATGCTAGTTAACAGGAACAAAGTGTTCCTTATTGGGTTAAGTGGGCAGTCAAATTAGGAACATTTGTTCTCCTTTCTCTCAAAAGGGAACAGATAGAAAAATCGGAACAACCCAAAAAGGACCTTTTGTTCCTAAACAGATGATAACGGAACCAGCTGTTCCTTTTCACCTCAATAAATAGGAACTTCGTGTTCCTAAGTGCTGCAAATAGGAACCATTTGTTCCTTTTCACTTGAGAGTAAATAGGAACACGAGTTCCTATTTGCTACAAATAGGAACCATTTGTTCCTTTTCACTTGAGAGTAAATAGGAACACGAGTTCCTATTTGCTACAAATAGGAACCATTTGTTCCTTTTCACCTGAGAGTAAATAAGAACACGAGTTCCTGTTTGTTACAAATAGGAACCATTTGTTCCTTTTCACCTGAGAGTAAATAGGAACACGAGTTCCTATTTGCTACAAATAGGAACCATTTGTTCCTTTTCACCTGAGAGTAAATAGGAACACGAAGTTCCTATTTGCTACAAATAGGAACCATTTGTTCCTTTTCACCTGAGAGTAAATAGGAACACGAGTTCCTATTTGCTACAAATAGGAACCACTTGTTCCTTTTCACCTGAGTAAATAGGAACACGAGTTCCTATTTGCTACAAATAGGAACCATTTGTTCCTTTTCACCTGAGTAAATAGGAACAAGAGTTCCTATTTGCTACAAATAGGAACCATTTGTTCCTTTTCACCTGAGTAAATAGGAACACGAAGTTCCTATTTACTACAAATAGGAACCATTTGTTCCTTTTCACTTGAGTAAATAGGAACACGAAGTTCCTATTTACTACAAATAGGAACCAGTTGTTCCTTTTCACCTGAATAAATAGGAACTTCGTGTTCCCAAGTACAACAAAAGGAACAATTTGTTCCGAATTTGCAAATCTTTGTTCCTTTTAAGGATTTGCGAAGGAACAAAAGTTCCTTTTTGTACAAATTTAATTTGTTCCTAAAGTAACAAAAGGAACAAAAAGCAAAAATAAGCGGAACACTTGATTTTTGAAAAACCTCTTATATTTTGAGTCGCATCACTTAAAATCCTAAGTTGAAAATGTTTTTATGTGAAGAGTAGCCCAATAAGACCTAGCACAAAATACCAAGTTAAAATGTTGTGTTTAAAGCCAAAATTCTTGCTATCATTACTTTTGGGGAATGTATATGATGATGTTGATGATGATGATGATGATGATAATATGATAATGATGATAATGATGATGATGATGATGATGATGATAATAAAAAATGATGATAATGATGATGATGATGATAATAAAAAATGATGATAATGATGATAATGATGATAATGATAATAATAATGATGATGATGTTGATGATGATAATGATGATGATGATGATGATGATGTTGATGATGTTGATGATGATGATAGTAATTATTAGACAAGATAAACACAGCAGTTTCTAAACTAATAAGCCGGTTAAACTTACCATTTGCCGCGACTGATTTGTGGAGAACAAAAGCTGCGAACAGAGTAAAAATGACGGCAAACATTGTTCCCTAAAAAGGGGAACATAATACTGGTAAAAATCAGATAAATTTCCATATACCACGCAGCTCTAAACAACCTCTAATTTCATTGGACCTGGATATCGCGCAGCTTTATTGTTCATTCAGGGCTAGGGTCCATTGTTATGTTGTTTGTTCCATTGTTTTCTCAGCAAATCAGAGAAGACCTTGTAAGAGCTGCTTACTGCTCCTAAATTTTAGCCAATCACAAAGCGTAGCAACACAAAACCAAAGCAATTGAAAACTGCTCTAATCCTAGCTGATCATATATTTCGTAATCAAAACGATACATGTTTATCCCTCCGAAAACCAAAGGCGTTAAATCTTCTGATGTTAAGAACGTTTGAGGTGACATTTCATCTTCCGTCGATCGACCTGTTCCAATGGGCGCAATTCCGTAATGCAAAACTTTACTCTAGAAAAGAAACGGGTGTTCCTGACTTGTTAAAACTGTTGTCAGTGTCCTACATTTGTTTAGCCGAGCCACTGCAAGAAATTCGTTTGAAATCACTTTAAAATGAGATCATGTTTCTTTCGAGTCAAAATATAATGCGACTAGTAACCGCGAGCCAACAAAATGACTAATGTGAAATTGTGGTAGACGGTGTTTTTGTAGCTGCCTACTACAAGGTCGTGAAATATATTAAAATCAGACTACGTGAAACTAAACCGTTTGTGCGAAGTGTGATCAAATTAACCTCCTCTCCTCTTCGTTCTCCGTTCAAGACCCTCAGTTAACCCTTTCACTTCCAGAGTCAATTATAGAGACATGTAGTGTTGTTCTAACTTTTTAGTTCAGTTATGGACGAAATCCTGTGGTGTGATCGTGACTCTAATGAAACCTCTTCAGCAGTTCTTTTGCATGATACCATCTGTTTTTCAATATTTTACAAAATGAAATTGTATTTGTGTCTTATAGGGGGTGTCCACCGACGTAGCGGTCGACACCTCGGTCGACTGTCGGTCGACATATCGGTCGATATATCGGCCATGTGTCGGTCGAGTGGCGGCCGAGTGTCGGTCGAGTATCAGTCGAGTATCAGCCGTGTATCGACCGATATGTGACCGACAGTCCGCCGCGCGCTACAGGCTATCAGTCGATAGTCGGTCGATATTTGGTCGTTACCTTCGCCGACAGATAACCGACATATCACCGACGGATCACCGACATATCATCGACACTCGGTCGAGAGGATTTTCCTTAAAATTTCATGTTTGGCCCTCTAGGGAGTTGAAGGGTTAAGTAGAGGATTTCAACTCAACTGTCCGACTGCACAGCACTCTATAACAAGTGGCGACGCTGCGCTGGTGACATGGCGGATAAAACTTTATCTTATGATTATTGTAAGGTCAATAATAACCTGTTTTCTTTACACTGTATGTCTATAGGTTGAAATTTACCTTCATCGTAATTTAATCTTAAGACTGGACCCAGAAAATAAAAATCCTTAGAGAGTAGAATTTTTAGTCAATAAAACAACTGAATTGGATATTTAACGGTACAACGTCATAAATGAACACTAGAGTTTGTAACGAGCTACGTTTAGACGTAGGACTTACAATGTGGGGAACAATTTTAAAAATGTTATTTATTTTGTTTATATATGAAAAACTATTACCCATAGGCTACAACATGCACGGCGTGTCGAAACAATATTAAGAAATGTGTGAAACGAAACAAAAGATATGGTAATCATCGTAGTTTTAAAATATAAAATAAACAAAAGCATTACTTTACCTTGTTTCTTGAAACCAGCGTTATCTGTTTGTACTCTATTACAATATAGCAGTCTGTTATTGTTTAAAATCCACTGTTCTCCAATACTGTTAAATATTTCGCGCGTTAACTTCTCCCCAAAAACTCTTTTATTCTACACCAAACGGGTTTTGGTCTGGTTGTTTGCCCTATGAATAGAAAACAAGCCGTCTTTAAGGTCACCTGCTTGTGCAATGAATTTTAACCAGCCACAGTGACAGACAAATGCAAAGTCATGGATTTTTTAAACCCTTTTAAAAATCCCAAGAGCGCCAAAAGTCAAAATTCGAAAAAAATCCCAAATTTCATTTTGTAAAATATTGAAAAACAAATGGTACCATGCAAAAGTACTGCTGAAAAGGTTTCATTTGAATGGTCACACCATAGGATTTCGTCGACAGACTCAAAAGTTAGAACAAATGGTATCATGCAAAAGTACTGCTGAAGAGGTTTCATTTGAATGATCACACCATAGGATTTCGTCGGCAGACTCAAAAGTTAGAACAAATGGTACCATGCAAAAGTACTGCTGAAGAGGTTTCATTTGAATGGTCACACCATGGGATTTCTTCGACAGGCACAAAAGTAAAAACTACATCTCCATAATTGACTTCGAGAGTGAAAGAATTATTATTATTATTACCATGGGATTTCATCCAGACTCAAAAGTTAGAACAAATGGTACCATGCAAAAGTATTGCTGAAAAGGTTTCATTTGAATGATCACATCATAGGATTTCTTCGACAGGCACAAAAGTAAAAACTACATCTCCATAATTGACTTCGAGAGTGAAAGGGTTAAACAAAAAAAAAGTCATAAATATTCCAAATATTTTCCTGAATAAAAAAGGAAATTAATTTCAAGCAGTACCACAGAAGGTTTGACTCTATGCGTGGTTGAACTGCAGGGAATTGGAATGTTAAAACAAAAACAAAAGAAACTTGTTCAAACTCGAAATCAGGCAACTAGCGGATGTTCGGAGAACAAATGAAACTTAATTCTCACATTATTCATGACCCGAATAAACAGTGAACAGGTTCACAAGCTTAGGAGTAACCGATACGTCTGGCGGGATGCGGGTAAGGAGGCTTGCCAAATATTTTTCTCTTTTCATGCATACTTAACACTAAATCTGTAAGATATGATCCATGCAAATTTTACAGATTTTCACCGGTTTCTAAACAACGGTAGTTACCATTAGTATGATCTAGTATTTGAAAGTTAAAGGGATGTCAACTACATTTAAGATTTAAGTATGGAGAATGGTTGCAATAATTTGGGGTATTTCTTGGTGTTGCGGAAGCCATTTGTTGGTTAACTTTTGTGTTGTGGTGTGGGTATTGTTCAGTGTCTTTTGAATCTTTTGTTTTACGTCATTTGGTGATCACACCATCCGCGACACCAAGAAACTTCCATTATTTGGGCAAAGGTTACGAGAGCTTTATGTGTCTTAATACCAGTGATTGCGGCGTGTTTTAGTCGAATAGTCCGGCTGCATGTCCAGGAGGGCATTTGTGTTTTGGTATGTAAATAAAAAGTGGTACCATTCCAATAAAAAAAAATTGTATATGAAAGGCGGGGGTTTGAACATGGTCGGGAGGACCCTACCCGTGTAAAAATTTATTCAGAACCCCCTCGAGGGGGGGGGGGGGGGGGGAGGGGGGAGGTGGTGTTGTAGTAATAAATCATGATCATTGTATAAGAGGTTTGTAAATTCAGAACGTACTTTTCAAATTTTAGCCCATTTATTCTTCGTCTGGTGTTAACAGCCAAACTGGCATGAAAGCATAACTACAGTGTTCCGTGAAATAACGATATTTCGCTGAATTATTTCCATGTGATATCATATCGCCAAATGCCACCGCCGAATATAAGACATATAAAACTAAAATAAAATATTGGCGGGAAATGTAACTGATTAGTGGTATGAGTCGTATGAACTTCATGCAACCAAAGTTTCGATTTCTTTTGATCTGTATGAAGATAGAGTTTCATCTGGAAAATGGGTATATAGGGTTGAACTCATACGCAGCAATCGTGACGCAGTGAGAAAGGCGAGAGAGGCTCATTTGATACACAAAGGGAAGACGTTATCTCCTCTAGGAATAAATAGACGTGACGAAAGTCATTGACATACGACACCTAGTCTTCTGCACCAATAATAATCTATTGTTTTTATTTTCATAATTTCAAACTCTTATTTGTAACGAACTTTTAGTTTTAACTTCATTTTTCATTTTTCTGTTAGCTCCTGAAGAAGGTTTGTTTTCAAACCGAAATATTGGGCAAATTCGTTTTAATATATATATAAATTTTGTTTTATTCTTTTATTTACTCCTTCATCGCCTTGCCGTAAGGATCAGTTTGCCGTTTTCTGATTTTATACTAGATATTTTTGACGTCTAGTCTAGAATAGCGTTGCAAAATGCAGCTGAGCATTGTCTAGCATAAGGCAAGGGGTTCATAGCCCCCCGGGGGGGGGGGACTCCCATATAAAAATGACGGGAGTGCTCATCGGAAATTTTCAATAAACACCCTAAAAGGTACCAAAATGTCGTTTGATCGGCGTGGCTGAAATGAATTTTTACCCCTAAGAGGTACCAATTCTTAAACAAAACATGTTATATTCTGTCACATTTTCTAGGTTCAATGCACTAAAAGGTACCGCGATAATTCTAACGGTGGTAATCTTAGATTTTCGCACCATAAGCGGGACCAATCTACACATGCATTTTGACCCTAAAAGGTACGACGAGCACCCCTGTCATTTTTATATGGGAGTACCCCCCCCCCCCCCCCGGGGGTTCGTAGTCTCAGCGACACACCACCACCCAAAAATGGTACGACGAGCACCCCTGTCATTTTTATATGGGAGTACACCCCCCGGGGGGGGGGGGGGGGTCGTAGTCCCAGCGACACACCACTACCCAAAAATGTAAAATGTACTGAGCGATATCCCCCGGGACTGGATTGCAACGTCTCGGACAGGCTCATATCGCCCCAAGAGAAAACCGTATACTGAGAACGTCCAGTCCCAGCCCAACCTCAGTTCAAAAATGAGACGTTCTTGGTATATAAAAAAGCGTGTATGCCCTAATAAAAAAGAAAAAAAATAAATAAGGTGATTATATAAAAACTATTTATAAGGCAAATATCACTTTATACTGGATTTGCCAACAAAAACACAAACTTACTCGCCGGAAATCTGCTCTCACGCCGGCGAGTCTACACAGAGCTTAAATAAGATGATTTCAAGCATTTTTTGCTACCTATATCTGGTAGGGTAGATACATCTAGCTATAGGGAATGCCAATGGCGCAAGAATCCTACAAAAAGCTCGACGAAGTTGATACTTCTGCAACAAAGAAATGTTGTTATTCAACGACCTATGTGCAGATAGCTTGCCTGCTGTCATTAATCATTCTCTTAATTATTTGTGTCGTTTCTATCGAAAGGCGACTTACGTTCCTCGAGAAAAGAATCGATTCTATGAGAGAAGAAATCAAGGATGCCCAGCCTAAACATGTAGGTGGCCTCGAAGGACAAAAAGCAGTCGATTTCGGAAACCGTTTGTCAAGCCTAACCAAGCAAGTTCATTCACTGCAATACAGGTAAGAAATTATTAACAGCAAGCTATTTCTTGATGGTCCATGGTTAGTTCAAGTTTATGTTGTAGTTAATTTTTTTTATCTTGTTTTTGGTTATGGTAATGTGTGCTAATGAATTTGAAACAAAGGAAAAACAAAAATTACCTGAAATAAAAAAAAAATATATCTACAACATTTACAAATTTGGAAAACAATAGCCGTATTATTGAACAAACAAGCAGCACATAACATAACAAAATTACTTCGTGATCATGACCACATGTACAGGAAAATACTGTTCAATCCACTTTATTTGAATCAGGGTGTCACACTTTAGGATTTCATCTACACATGTATACAGACTCCAAAGTCAGGACCATCTCGTACATATATAGCACAACAAACAGCCCCACAGGAAAGTTAAAGTCTGCTCAATAATTTTGTTTAGAATCAATGTCACCGACTGTAGTATTTCATCCATTGACTCTCAAGAGGTACAGTTTGGAACACAGGTTTCCCAAGCTCAAAATTTCCCTGCTCTGTTACATTGGCCCCATTTTTTTATTTAAGAATTTTTGCGCGACCTTTTCAAATGCTTAAAAAGTAGTACTCTTCGCAAACTTGACCTTTCTTAAACAGCGAGCATCGCAAAAGCACCCCTGGGCAGAGTCCACGCATAACCCACTCCATCCCGAAGCTTTCCTTATAGCATAAGAATTTAGGCCTTCAACAACAACAACAGCATTTTAAAAGTGCTTGCGAGTAGCATAGCAAGAACGCAGACAAAGCCTCGAAAAACGTCAGGATTTATGAAACAGATAATCCGATAAATTTGGCGCCATTGAAGAAAATACTTAAACAGCGATTAAAGTTTATATATTCAAGACGATGACGGGCTGCTCGTTTCGGATGACACTTCGTCAACTCTTTTTATAGACATGCATGCAAAGCTAGAGCTAAGCACAAATATGAAACGAGTTTTCTACATTCCCCTTTGTTAACGACCTAAAACAAATGGAAGTACAAGACTGAATTACTTCTCTGAACCCGAAATCAGTTCATATAATGTCACAGCAGTAGGATTTCACTTACGGAAGTCTCGACCACCTTGTACAACAAGTAGAAAAAATAAGCAGTACTGAAACATGAGAATTTTAACCGTGTACTACAGACTATGAATTAGGAATTTACAGTTTTCTCACGACCAATGCGGCAATACATCTTAATTTAGCCCTTTAAGCTTATTTTAGCTGCCAACTGGGAGATCCAGCACCACTCAACGGTTTGTCGCTGTGGTCTTGCTGATATTTTATATTTCAAATACCAAGGCCTCGTTGATTCACGCAGGTCAAGTGGTTGTTGGTTCTCTATCAATGTTCATGCCCGGAGAGGGGTGGGGGAGGGGAGTACTCCCAAAGGTATGGTTTTTTAAGGTATTTTGGTCTGAAAACGTGACTGTATAGATTTTGACCATTTTGGTAAACAAGTATGGATATTTAGAGGCCAGGTCCCGGTTGTTCAAAAGGTGGATAGCGCTATCCACCGGATAAATCACTATCCAGTGGATAACAATTGGTTTTGCTAAGGGACGGGCCATTATTTTTTTGACGGGGGGGGGGGGGGGTGGGTTGGAAAATTTTGAAATAAATTGTTTGCAGAGGCTATAAACACTGAAATAAATTGTATGCAAGCAAAAAATAAAGAAAAAAATTGTTTGCTGGAAGTATAGCAGTTGGACAGAGACACAAAATAAATTGTTTGCAGCAGGTGCCGCATATAAAAAAAATGTTTGCATGCGAAAATTTTTCAAACCCCCCCCCCCCCCCCCCCGTCAAAAAAATAATGGTCCGTCCCTAATGCCTGGCACTGGATAGTGATTTATCCGGTGGATAGCGCTATCCACCTTTTGAACAACCGGGGCCAGGTCTGAAAACGGGTATGGCTATTAGATTTAAAATGTTAGAAACTGAGGAGCAATGCATTGAATATACAGTCTATTACCGCCTGCAAATTATAATATATATTTTTCAGAACAAATGGGCTCTCTAAGAATTTGCACATGAAGGTCACATTGCCAGGTTAGTAACTGTCAGACAGACCCCAGGTTTATTGGTTTCAGTCTTTCTTTATGTTTAAAAGAGTTGGATTCTAAAGCAAATTGGTGCTGCGTCAGTGGCAGGGGAATGAAACACGAACAAATTTTATCACAGTGAGTTGAAAATGTAGCTTGGCCACCGTAAAGAAATTTAAAGTTTCGAGCGCTAGGATTCGCTAGGATGTAAAGGAGATCTTGGTTTAACTTTGACGAAGGGCTAGCGCCCGAAACGTCAGCTTTTAAATCTCTTTACGGTGGCCAATTTACCTTACTTCCCCACCCCTCCCACCCCCCCCCCCACCCCACCCCGTCAGCTTTTAAATCTCTTTACGGTGGCCAATTTACCTTACCAGTTTGAGAAGTTATATCAACACTCGCATGGGCGTAGCCAGGACTTTTTTAGAGGCACGCACAATCACCAAATCTTCACATACATTTTCAACGAGGTCGCACTCTTTTATTCAGTTTTACTTATACTTTTTTGACTTTTTCAGGTACGCACGTGCGTATGTGCGTACAGGTAGCTACGCCCCTGACTCGATAGAGTGATTCATCAGGCATCCAAACCACTCGAAGTTGGTTAAAAAAACCTCGGCTGCGCCTCAGTTTTTCAACCCACTTCTCAGTCTTTGATATACATAAATTACATAACTGTTAACGTTCAGATCTCAGTGGGTTATTCTTGCTAGGTTGAGCGTCGGAAGCTTGTCCTGCTTTCATATTGTTCAAACAAACAAAGACAAAAGGGGGAAAATGAATCACCGTAAAAACATATAGCAATACACATATGTAATAAGTATTTACGGTCAACTCTCTCTTAACGACCACTCTCTTAAGCGACCACTTTGTAAATACCTATTTTGTTTCTCAGTCAAACACTGTTTCAAATTGCGACCACCTCCCTTAAGCGACTACTTTTTCCTTCACCAAGGGTGATCGCTTAAAAGAGAGTTGACTGTATGTCATTAAAACATCACAGGTGATGTTGATGAAACAGGAAATACTGGCAAGAAGAGAAGTGCAGTTTCAAAAGGAGATCAGATACATGAAGGACAATGGCAGTCGGGTGTAACATATTACCGCTGGGGACGAACTAACTGCTCAGGAGATGCCACTTTGGTGTACCATGGTAAGAAATGAAAACAAGGAAACTTTAAAAACGATTAGAAACGATTGAATCAACACACTAAACATTCAAACCACTGCCCCGTCCGGGTCAACACTCAGGGTCTTAAAGTAACTGAGGACGAAGCTGCTGTCTTTGCTATAATTTTATCCGCAAAAACGGTAAGACCTTCACGTGGCTTAGATGATCACGTAGAAATGGCGGTCCTGTCTCCATTGGCGGCATGAATGAACCACTAATATAAGGACGTAACTAAACCATGGCTGTGGCCACCCTCAGTGTCATACATTTGATTCGTTCATGGGTGGCATGGGGTGGTGAAGAAGAGATCAACAATGGTCGACCGCCCGAGATGCCTTCATAAGCTGACGGCTGAGTCACTCTCATGTAAAGTAAAGAAAAGTACATGTAAAGCGCCATAATACGCATGCGATATGAGCACTATATTAAGTCATTCATTTCATGTCAAAACTAAAATGTAGAATTCAATATAAGCGAACAAGGTTTTAAAATAACGGACAAATTTGCGCGCATACGTTGCTTCAGGGGTATGATTTATTACTGCAGAAACTGTAAGATGACGTTACAGATTAAAGTAATAGAGAGACTCAGCGTCAAAATAACGCAAACGGCAAAAAGTATCACGTGATCATGATTTTCCGCCATTTTTCACGTTTGTCGTCTTTTTACTCAGTGTTGTAAATTGAGAGGGGCAAAGTGCCTGATCAGTGTTAAACGAAAGAAACTATCTCTATTTCAAAGTGCCTGTTCGTCTATTTGTCTTTCTGTCTGTTTGTCTCAGTATATCTGTCTGTCTGTTTGTCTATATGTCAGTATGTCTGTTTGACTATCTGTCTGTTTGTCTATATATCAGTCTGTTTGTCTATATGTATGTCTGTTTGTTCGTCTCAGTATGTCTTTATGTCTGTTTACCTCAGTATGCTTGTCCATCTGTTTGTCAAAATGTCTGTCTGTCTGTTTGACAATAGGTATGTTTGCATGTCTGTCTATATACGTCTGTCTGTCTGTCTTTTTGTTAAAATGTCTATCTGTTTGTCTATCTGTCTGTTTGTCTGTCTGTCTGTCTGTCTGTCTGTCTTTCTGTCTGTCTATGTCTTTCTTTAGCACCAGAGTCCCTCCCCTTCAGGGCTATAAATCGATAAAGAAAGAGGACCTGGTCGGTCTTAATGAAATAAAATGCAACTTTTAAAATTTCTTACTGTCTGTCTGAGGTGGGAGCCAACCTGAATCTCTCTACTAAGGTGGCTCACAATAGTATCAAGTAATTTCCAGTACTACTTACACTTTGACGGACCAATACTACTACCCTTATAAGTTACTGCTACTATAATGATATCAAACAAATGCTCAGTCATTGTTGAACAAGGTAGGGTCATTATCATGCGTAACAGGTTACCATGGTAAAGTATAACCTGTTAAAGGCACCCTTAATTTAAGTTTTAAGTGCTTATAACCAGAAGATACAACTTTTTGCAAAGTTTAAAAAAATTATTGGGAAGGGGCTCAGAGCCACCTTAATTTGCCGAAAATTTAAGGTGGCTATGTTTCTTAAACTTCTTCTTGTTGGCAGGATATACGGCCAGTGGACATTACAAAAACCGGGGAAGTGGCTCCAACTACATCTGCCTGACAAGCGATGTCACATATGGTACACACTCCCATTCTACCGATCCCCGCGAAGGTACAACCATCTTTGGAGCCAAGTATTATACATCCTTCCAAGGGTTTAAGAACAATCTAAACGAACATATTGCTCCATGTTCAGTGTGTTATGTGGAATCACGTGTATCTAAATTATGGTCCCTGCTACCAACATGTGTCCAGTGGGGTGGAACATGGAGTATCGTGGCTATTTGATGTCCACTCATCACCAGAACCACCATTCCAGTCAATTTGTTTGCGTTGATGAGGAGGCTGAAGCAGGAGGTACGGCTTTTGCTGATGGAGCAGCGTTGTATGTAGTGCAAGGTCGTTGCGGTGCCTTACCATGCAAGCTATTTGCCAATGGCTATCAACTGACATGTGCTGTTTGTACCAAGTAGCACACCTACTAAGACCCTGGTGAAACAGACCTCATCTTATCTTGAATTCTGAATCGCCAAGTAAGGCGTCTGATATTCCAGCCCGAAATTACAGGCGCTAATTATGTTTTACTAGAAGATCTGAATGGCGACTAAAATTAATTTCGTTTGGATTTTTGCGGCTCGTATATTGGATGTTGGTCTTTCGTGGAAGTTGCACTTCGCACATGGTGTTCATATATATGTTTTAAGCAAATTGTTTAATTTTAAAATATAAGCTAAATGTACATGTAGAACTGCTGTAGTAACTTAAACTGGGGTCGGGTGATCTGCCTTCTAGGATGATTCTAGTGCTACGATAATCCTCCTGCCATGAAAATAGGCCCTTTTTTCCTTCCTGACAATTCTCTGCCCCGTTCTCATTTAAATGTGTGTAGCACTCCTGCGTAATTTTTTTTATCTGATCCCATTTTATACATCGAAGCGCCGAGTATCATCGAGACGAATAAGCCTGGCAGAAACCTTATGCTGTACTTGAGCACTGACCCCGGTCTCTTAGTTATACATCACAATATCGTCAAAACATTGAGCGTTGTGTAAAATTGTTTATTTAGGGTTGTATATCGCTGTTCTATATGATGGATCCTACCAGTAACATTCAACTAATCGCATATATTTTAAAATAGTATTAACAGTTTAATGTTACAATACGTTGCCATGCCAACCTATAGCTACACCACACTTCCAACGAAACGTATCATAACTGATTCATAACCTACAATTGCAGACAGAAGTAGTTGGGAGGGTTGTAAAAAAAAAACATAAATAGTACTCACTATTAGACTATAATTCCATTGTTTTCTTTTGTTTAATTTGGACTATCACACACTAATTGTTAGATAGTGTTTCACGGGTTAAGTAAAAGCACTCTAACAACTGCCAACCTTCCCAACACTTTTGTCTTTGATTGTAGCTTCAGCAAAAGTCTGTGCTGTAAAAGGTTTTCGCGCAGACTTCTTTAACCCTTTCACTCTCTGAATCAATTATGTATAATTATTGTGTAATGTTGTTCTAATTTTTGAGTCTGTCGAAGAAATCTTATGCTGTGACCATTCAAATTAAATCTCATTGGCAGTACGTTTGCATGGTACCCTTTAATTTGTTTTTCAATCTTTTACAAAATCAAATTTTGGATTTTTCTTGAATTTTTATCAAAGCGCAAAGTATCATCGAGATGCATATCTATTGTGAGGCACAACTGGTTGGTGGGAAGGGGAGCTCAATATGTCGTGGCATGGCTCAGAGCCTAATTAGCATAAATTAAATCTGAAAACGATAATAGCTTTAAAGTGATTTACCAAAACAGGCTAAAAATTGGCAGCAGGATAAAACTTGATGAACCTAAACCACTGTTTACTTTATGTGTCGAATATTTGCATCACGTGACCTGTTATTATTGTTTTCTTACACAGAACGAAAATTAAAAATGGGGTGCCTAGATGGAATATGATTGGCATAAATTTAAACGTTAATTTATTTCTTTTGTTATATATGAATCTGCCGGAATGGTTGACTATGATTTACAGTTGGGGGGATTGGGGGGGGGGGGGGGGGGGTGGGGATGGGGGGATGAAGGAGGAGGGAGGGGGTTGGGGGGATGGGGAACTAACGCTATACTTTTAATTCCCAGCACTGACTTCACTTAAATTACATATCGTCAGTGCGGTTTATCAAATTTAATTTAGTGACAGTTACAGGCGATCAAGAAATCAAAATTGCCATTCTTGAAGAATTTTGTCTTTTTTAGTCGTTGTTTTATCTCTTAAAAATAAACTTTATTAGTATATACTGAAACAGTGGATAGCGTTGTTGGCGCGCTCTGATTGGCTACTGAAACTTGGAATAGCAAGTGCCTTTCACCTCCCAGCAATTTGCGCGCGAAAATTGTAATCGTTGACAGGAATAAATCAGTTCAAAAGCATCATTATTTTCGTTATATTATCCCACTGTTTCAGTATATACTCTGAAACAACTATTCACCTCACTGTAGGTGGGTAGTGGTGGATATTTAGTTGTCAAGCATACACCTTATTCCAAAATGGCAGCCATTTTATGATTCTTTTATATCCATGTTAATTAGCTCTCTTGGCCTCGTCAACATGTGCAAAATACGAAATAATTTTCAAGCGAAAATGAGACCAAGAGGGCTAATTAACATGCATATGAAAGAATAATAAATTGGCCGCCAATTTGGAATAAGGTGTATGCAAAGGCTGATCAGACAGCAAATTCGTTCGATTTCTTTATTTTACGCCCGATATTTCCGGTTAAACTAACCTTCATCAGGGGCTAAGAAAGCTAAGTTAACATTTATCAGCTTTCATCACTTTCGGGGACTTTTTTCTTCATATTTCAAGATACCAAAGCAAGCTTAAAGTGCACCTGAACCCAAAATTGTTTTTTCGCTTAATCAACTCTATGTACGTTGAAACGTTGAATAGTTAAACATTTCTTGTTTTTAACGTTGCGTTAGTGAATTATAGAGGTTTTAATTTACAAAATGTTAATAAGATGACGTCAAATCAAGACTTGTTTATTATACAACTACTTGTTTCCACCTCCAAGTAATATGTTTTTACAAATCAATTGACTATTAACAGTTTTTATTTAGTATTTATTAAATTGATTATCCTTATCCCTATTCGGCCTGGGGGGGGGGGGGGGGGGGGGCACAAAGTGCCCGCGCTAACTTTGAACATTCATAACTTCTTTAATATGTATTCAAACGCCATCAAACTTTGTGACGTTTCCTAAAATTTATCTGGCAACAATTTGATATGACAATTTTTGGATCACGTGACTTGATGTTTCCATGGCAACAAGATTTTGTCAGCCATGTTTTTTGAAATTTGCATATTTATACCTTTGAATGAAGAAAAACAATGTTTATTGATATAACTTTTGTATTTTTACGTCATTTAGCGTTTATTTATTGGTTTTGATTAATTTTGAGTGAATTTGGACGGTTTTTAAGAGGTTTTAACAAATTTCAGAAATCCAAGATGGCGGATCCAAGATAGCGGCCGTATAACTAATTAAATGACGTCATTGCGGACCGCAAAGGAGACAGTTTTGAACGTACTATTACCCTCTAGGTTTCTTTCCGAGCTTTCTCGCCAGGTCTGACTCAAATTTTGTGGCAGACCTTTCCGAGGTAGGTCACGCTGACGTATTCCCCTCTCTCTTTCTTGATGACAAATTTCAACTTAACGGCGCACTCTCGATTCTTGCACTCCGCAGCTCCTCTGAAGAACGGTGCTGACTTGATCTTGCGGGAGTTTTCCGTTCGCACGTGATTATTTTTGAATCGTAATTTGCACCAAGGATTGCTTTCTCGTACACCACGTCTAAATATGCTTGTCCAGGCACCTCCCAACAAACGACCACCACTTGGAAACTGGTTGACCTCTATTAGATTCCAGTCATGTTCTGTAAGTGTAAATTTGGCTTTTACCCCATTGATATCAACTCTAAACAAATGCTCTTTTTCGTCAGAATCGCGAGAGACTTCACGCTATGGAAAAAAGAAATCAACTTAACTGAGTCGACTAGTAATCGTCCATCTCTTTCATGAATAAACTTTGTACAGTTGGGTTTTACGGCAGCCATTATTGGTGGTCAGAAACAATCAAACATCGTTTGCATAAAAATAGTTTTATTCCCAAAGGATGGTAATTTCATTGTTTGACCACCAGCATGGCTGCCGTGAGACGTATGTATATGTAAACGTGGTATAAACTTTTCTTCTCATACCGCGGCGGCGAGGAAGTCACAACGTTATCATGTAATAAAGCTCCCCTTTAAGGGCAAAACGAACAAATAAATGAAATTTAGTTCCACAATTACATACCACACAATTGGCGATTTCTTGCCTCGAAATGATACTTGGGGTCTTTTTAAGGCTATCTTCATTTTGCTTAAAGAGAAAGAGAAAAAGTTATTTACAAATGCACCGTTGAGACAAACGGATCAAATATTCTTTTTAGCCAGTTGTTTTCTTTCGTTGTTGTTGATATTTCACTTTAGGCTCGTTCTACGCCGCTCAATCGGGTTCGGTTATCTGCTCCCCGTGTAGAGACGTGGGGCGAGCGCAGGCTCATTTTCCACTAAACGCGACTGGCAATGGAGCCCGTATAGCAAGAGAAAATAATCTAGATAATTTTCTCTTGTGTACAGTGTATACATACATATTTTGCAATGAGCTTGTGTTAGTCTATGAATCTAACTTGTTGAACATTTCTTCACGCCGATGTCATACAAAACTATTACATTCAAACCGTTGTTTTTTCCACAGTTAACCTTTTAAAGCAACGCCTTAACATAAACAAAAGAACCGAGCCAGGTTTTATACGAAAAATGGAAAGTTTGATTTCATCAAATGAGATGATAAGGCCGGAATGGACTATCGTATATAGAGAGATTCAAAAGTTGACGGTTCGATTGACTACGACAACTAAATGATAACTGGATAACTTTCTTTCTCTAAATCAAGAGAATATATTCAAACTATAAAGTACCTCTACAAAGTACCTTATCCTGTAACGGCATATGCGTCACACTTGAAGCTCTGTAATTTCTGGCCACGGGAGCCATAATAACAGAAGGGCGCTCCCCGTTTAAGACAGGAAATGGAGATTGTAAGTGGCATACACACGGACAAGCGTTGGGACAACTCTGTGTATGAACCAAGGTCTCCGTTTGGAATCCCTGAGAACGGTTACCTCTATAAGTCACATTGGGCTGTGTGTCCGTCTTTGCGTTTTCCACTACAGAACCAATTGCTGTTACCATCAGAGGATCCATGTTGCTTAGTGGCGATGTGGCTTCATGGCAACTGCTGTTAGGTGATAAAGCGCCTTCATTATGAGAAGAGAGTCGATATAATGGCATTATCTCAGAAGGACCACTCAGGTTATCAAGCTGTAAAGCTGGAAATGGAGGTCGAAAATCCTCCTTAACAGAAACAAAATAATATTTGATTATGGGCGTGAAATCAACTATTCATTAAACTTTTCAGAAATATTAAGGACTTTTGCATTCATTCGAACATTCATTAGCGCCAGTAGAGTTTCATTTTAATGTAAATGACATTCTTTGAAGGTAGTACACAATAATAGCACTTTATATAATTGAATATAATAATTAGATAATTTGATAATTAGCAATTATTGGATGAGGTTGAGCATGATAGCGATAATTATCAAGGCCAAAGTTTGTGTTATCTGCCGAAGCCGAAGGCTGAGGCGGATAACACAGACTGAGGCCTTGATAATTATCGCTATCATCCGAAAACCGAATCCAATAATTGTTTCATTATGCATATTCCTGAGCGGCACTTGTAAAGACAAGAGCGCGCACAAAAAAGTGATCAATGCACAGCAGTCAGCTTGTAAGTAAACAACTTACGTCACTTCTGCATGCATAAAACTATTGTCTGTAGGTATGACGTCACTTCTGCATGCATAAAACTATTGTCTGTAGGTATGAAGTAACAGAAACAGCAAGCAATAATTAGCTGCGTGCTTATAGCCAATCAAAATCGAGCTAGTGACACCAATGTATAATAATCAAAGATAATAGTTATTAGTTAGCTAATCCATTAGGTTCTGAGTGGAACAAAGGGCGTTGACATCTCTATTTGTAGCTGTTAATAACGTTTTCTTGGCTGTGTTCTAGGTGATGCTGCAGGCTTCTTTATTGAGCTCCTCTTCTACTGATCTCTTTCAGGTTTTCACTGGCCTTCCCACCTTCCTTTTACCCTGTGGATTCTATTCCAGGGCCTGCCTGGTCGTGTCAGAGTTTGGAAGTTCTTTTGAAGACACAAACGTTTGAAGACCACAAAGGAGTGGATCGCAATCACTGCCTCCCTATTAAAGGTGCCCAATTACAGCTTTTCAATTACAAAAAGTTGTGAATGGATAGATGTTATTGGACATCCACGTATTGTGAACGTGCCCTCGATAACTGTAGGGTGATCTCACCTCTGCATTTATTAGTTCCTTTGCCTTTTGGGCAGTAAAGTTTCTGGGCAGCTGTTGATCATTGCCTCTTGATGGCAATTTAATCAGGTTGCTTTTAACCCGGATTTCAATAAGTTGTTCGTTGAAAGAATGAGATAGCGATCCACGGTCGCCACTTATTTCACGGCCTCTGGAATCATTTGCATCTCTGCTTGATGTCATTCGGAGTGGCAACTGTGGATGATCCATCGCCTCGTATGATCGCATCCCTCTTTGAGGTATCATCACATGGCTTTGTTTTATGTTCGTGGTCCCTTCTCTCGTCTTGCAAATATTGTTTAATATTTCCTTGAAGGAATACATCAATCTTCGTCTTTTTGTATTTGTTCAATGATACAAAAAAATGAATCGAGAGCAAATCTGAAAGATAAAAAGGAATACACAACGTACATTCACCACGAAAGAGAATTATCGAGTATAAAGTCCAGTCTCTCAGGCTACAGCTACAACTGCGACCACCATAACGGCAACGGCCAGTAAATTGCGTCCTTCACTCCCAAAATAAACTCTCCATAACGGCCATAGACTGGAAAATCAGAGAAATGGGAATACAAAATAATGAGGTCATTGGACTTGATTAACATGACGGTGTTTAACAAAACCGCGGTCTAAACATTTTTCATGGTCATGGCTAGCGGAATGTTTCGCGGGCGCGTGTGTGCCCGCCCGCCGTGTTGGAACAACATCCGGGATCTTGAAAGCAAGGCTTTGTTTTTTGCGCGGCCACACAGCCGTGAGCTCGGTAAACACTTTAGTTGTTTTGTTGTGTCTAGCGGATAATTAAAGTCGTTATTTTCCTGCATTTTTTCGCGGTTTGCTACTCAAGACAGAGATACTAAGTAAGGTATACTCAGAAGCTGCTTTAGTGGAAAAAGACGAGCTTTCAGGGATAAAATCTTGCTTCGAGGAACTTCATGTATTACGTTTTTATCAATGCGGGAGATGTTTGTTTTCTACGGATTTCAGAACCAGAAGCGGAGATTTGAATTTCCAAGCAAGCGAGGGACTTGAAGGTAAAACAGATTACAGTTTTCGATGAGAATTTATGCTGATATCAATCTGTGAGTGACTTTTTATTAATGTTATTGTTAGTTTTGGAGAATTGATTTTAAAACGTGCTTAAATTCAGTTGTATCGATCTCTTGAATTTCATCGAAGAAAGCTTGAACTCGATGAGCTATAATTAAATGGTACGCGTTTTGCTTTTAAACGTAAACTAATGGAGATTTGAATAAATTTTTTCTAAAGAAGATTGTGTTTTTATGTGTTTGTTCATTCATTAGATAGATTGAAAAGCGATTTTATGTAAACAAAACAAGACTACTTTGATTTTATAGTACAGTTCTATCTTCACTCGCATCGCCTTATGCAAATATGTTTGTGTATTTTTGAAACTGTGATTTCCAAATCAGTTTCTCGGGCAATTTTTGACAAACATAAACTGTATTTTATTCGGAAACTAGTGGTACTTGTTATTCTAGACAGAGAAAAGTTGTTTTTGTGAACTTTTGTACGGTCTATAAAAATGTACTGTGCAGACGATCGCGTAATACTGTTTTTGAGAATTGCTAAAATTGAAAATAGCCCTTTCGTCAATCTTAATTCTTGTGCTTCCAACCTTTCACCTTAGTTAAGTTTCACCTTAGTTAAGCTTGTTCAAAATGCGACGCTGTTAGGCTTGGGCTTTATATATATATATATATATATATATATATATATATATATATATATATATATATATATATATATATATATATATATAACTACAGGTGAGTTCCACACTGATGTATCCAGAATAGTGCTCGACAATAATGGAGCGGTTATAACAATGTATGATTACTCACAGTTGTTTCATATAGACTTTAATACAGTTCTGTTTCGTGGACCGATGTTGCGTCGGTCTACTCATCAGTTAAATTCTATATACACTGTAGCATAAAAGAGGTTTTATACATCAGTAATATGATCTAGACCGAAGCCGTTACAAAATTTAAACAAAAGTGACAACAGAGAGAGATACATATGATTGGTCCTGAAAAATACGAAATAGACAGTAATATGATCCTGACCGAAAACGTTAAAAAAAAAAAAAAATTAAAACTAGGGGTACAATACATATAATTGATTCTAAATGATGCGGTATAAACGATCAAAGCAAACCCAAAGAACAATAGAAACCTATATAAGTGTGGGATATTTCTAAAGGATTCGATTAAATTTAAGGAGAAACTTTCGCTTGTGCCTACAAGTGGATACAAGTTCATTGCGTTTATTAAGCGTTGCCATGTCTGGTTTATATAAAATAAAGAATTTCTCGGTGTTACAAAGGTTACACCGTTTTGTAAGGTTACTATAGGATTTGGCCTTGGCAAGGATTCTCCAGGAGATTGTAAAGTCTTTGTTTTGATCTTTCAGCTCCCAAAAATGTTTACTTAGTTCAGTGTCATTTCTTTTGCTTGTGTGCCTGAAAGATGCTTGATGGTTACGCCATCTCGTCTTGAACTCAGTGGCGGTAAGCCCGACGTACGTCTCTGAGTGTTCAGCGGTAACTACTGTACATCACAAAAGTGAACCAGTGGAAAAACACCTCCTCGGTACTAAATTGGTTCAAGCACTTGCCTAACAAGCAAAGGTATGCATTCATAGCCTTCGATGTGGTAGAATTTTACCCTTCAATATCTGAGAAACTACTCGAGCGTGCCCTTGACTTCGCAGCGAATTATGTGACCATCTCCGACGATGATCGTCACACAATCATCCAGGCCAAACAATCCTTACTTTTCAACCACGGTGAACCTTGGCAGAAAATAAACAGCGACTCTCTGTTCGACGTCACCATGGGCAGCTATGACGGAGCAGAAACCTGTGAATTAGTCGGTACATACATCTTATCGCAGCTTAAAGAAATCAATTGCAGCATGAATATCGGGCTCTGCAGGGATGACGGTTTAGCTGTCCTTGACGAACCCCCACAAAAAATTGAGAAAATCAAAAAAGAAATCTGCAAAGTGTTCGCCAACAACAACCTCCGCATCACCATTGAAGCCAACAAAAAAACCGTAAATTTCCTTGACGTCACTCTTGATTTAGCCACCGGAAAGTACAAACCGTACTCGAAGCCATCTACTACGCCGCTCTATGTCCACAGCAAATCTAACCACCCCCCATGCATAATAAAGAATATCCCTAAGGCAATTAACAAGAGGCTCTCGGAAATCTCCTCAGATGAAGAAGCCTTCAATGAAGCAGCACCACCCTACCAAGAGGCACTCCGAAAAAGCGGCTATTCACATACCCTCCGATTCATACCACCGCAACAATCGCCAGAACCGACAAACACAGTAAAGAGAAAAAGGCAGAGAAACATCATATGGTTCAACCCACCATTCAGCAGAAACGTACAAACAAACATAGGAGAAGAATTTCTTAATTTGATCAAAAAATATTTCCCACCAAACCACAAATTAAGGAAAATTTTCAACAGAAATAATCTCAAACTCAGCTACAGTTGTTCCCTTAACATTAAGCATATCATTGATGGCCACAACAAAGCTATTCTAAAACGAAATGCAACTCCAGATGAGCGAAACCCTCCCAAAGCCTGCAACTGCAGAGACCTAAGCAAGTGCCCTCTTAACGGAGAATGCCTAGTAAAGGACGTAGTTTATCAAGCCACCGTCACTACCGCTGAACACTCAGAGACGTACGTCGGGCTTACCGCCACTGAGTTCAAGACGAGATGGCGTAACCATCAAGCATCTTTCAGGCACACAAGCAA